>JACAXG010000007.1:14397715-14936034 GCA_018881555.1 Amblyornis subalaris | reverse complement strand
AAAGGAAAGGAAAGGAAAGGAAAGGAAAGGAAAGGAAAGGAAAGGAAAGGAAAGGAAAGGAAAGGAAAGGAAAGGAAAGGAAAGGAAAGGAAAGGTAATTTTTTTCTGTTAATTTGGAGATACAAGTTTCACAGTAGGTAAGTGTGCCTCGGTGAAAAACTTGTGCCTGCACCTCTTACCGTTCAGTACATTTGACAGAAAATTTTTTCTCAATTTATATTTCTTTGGAGAGCCCCTGTGATCAGAAAATTACCAGATCTGTGATGATTTTATATTTTCTCTGACTTTTTTGGTAGCTTAATGGTGCTTATCTCTGTTTGTCTGGCATGGTAAACCCAATATTAAAAAACTCTCACTACTTTCTCAGAGCATCAGAGCCATGATTTTGAAAGCATCCCTGGTAAGGTGAGCCTTCTCTCACACACATACTCATAAAGGAACACTTAGGAAGTGAACACATAAGCTCCTGCCCCTATTTCCACATGCAAACCAAAACATTTGAGAAGAGGTGACTACCTCTGCATGCCACATTCTTACAAGCTATATCTCATTAAATGATTGGAACTCAAACTAAAAAAAATGCCGCTCTCTTCTACACTACAGTACATCATAAAGGAAACAGGATGTCATCCACCTTTATTTATTTTCCATGGTTATTATACAGTCATATATGCTACTCATGATCTTGCTGCCTGAATGCTTGTCATAGTTATGACTTGTTCGTGTGAAAGAAAAGTAAAATTATTTCTCTTGCCCTTTCTTTGCTTTGTTCAGAACAGAACAAGGACCCAGCTTTATTTTATTTGGTTTAGGTAATTTAGCATTAAAGAGTTGGATGTATATTGATCGTGCAGCAAAGACGACATAGTTTTACCTTTATTTTTACATCATAAAGTCCATTCTGTGGAGGAAAAAAAAATACAAAAAGGTTGTTTGAGCCAGTGCAGTTTGCATCCTAGCTAAAGAATCAARCTCCATAGTTTGACCAGGGCCATCAGTATCATCAGCATCAGTCCCTGAAGCTGCAGCACACCAGGTATAATCTAATGGTAGAACTAAACATTTAATTCTAGTTGAAAACAACAGCATCTTTTTAGGCACAGTCTATCCCTATGGGATCACAGGAATTCTTGCCCAGTCACAAGAGCAGGACTGTCCATGTTTCCCAGACAGACTCGCTTTCTCCACTTGGAGATTTTCTCCAGGTGGGATGCAGAGACTCTGGCGCTTTGTCTCAGTTTTTACAGGCTGCCCCACTTAGTGCCAGCCTCTTGTTCTGAATGCAAATTTCACACCAGTGGCTTTTACACATGCACAGGCTGATGACACAGCRTGTGTGCAGTAGTTCCAGTTCCTCCTCAATTTAACACACACATGAAGGTCGGGCGTCTCGGGCTCCCCGTGGACATGTGCTGCAGAGCACATGCTTCCATCCAGGACACGCCAGATAAAAGTGGCAAATCTGCTCAAGACTTCTGGATACCTTCAAGRATGAAGAGAGGGATAAATTCAGCTTGCATGAGTTCTCTGTTCCTCCTTGGTCATGACCCAGATGTTCCTGGTRATGACTGCCCAGCCCTGCTGCATGTGTACAGATTTTGGGTTAAGATCCATCTACGTTTTAATCCTGTGTTTGGTCCTGTTGTATGAACACCRATTGAGACTTTGAACAGAACTAGATAAATGTATGTTTTCAAACCTCCATAGGACAAGCAATCCGGTTTTATTTTTATGTTTTACTTATCATTTTCCATCAACTTCCGCTTACCAAAACCAACCTACTCCTCTGACTGCCACTTGAAAAACTACATAACTGGTAGTCACTATGCCTTAACAAATAGTTTTGTTAGCATTTTCCCTGGAATAAGTAAAGGGAGTTCAAAGTAAGTTACTATTAGCAAAACATTCCTTAACCAACCACATAACAAATCTACAAACTGGGACACCTAGATATGATAACTGCTGCTAGTCCATATGTTCTTAGATGAACCCGAATGTTAAAAGGTTGTTTCCCCACAGAAACTGCAGGAGCTGGTTTGGGAGCAGATATCACAGAGGTTGAGAGACACAAGAGTCTTCCAAGGAAGTGGTGACAACAGGAGYGTTCACCAACAGCCAGCAAGGTGTGAGCACCACATCTGAACCACAGAGGTRCTGAGAAGAATTAGCATAATCATGAAAATATTTCATCAGAAAAACACTCTTCTCTCTTGCCCGGACAGATCACATCACTGATGGCCAAAGCACCACTCCTAACCGCCTGATGAACACTAGCTGATACCCAGTCTTCACAACTATACATCTGAGAGTGAATTTGTCAGAGAAGCATTTTTTTCCTGCAGTAATGCATGCTGATGATAATACACATTGATAGGCTTAGTGGTCATTTTAAATTGAGGGATATACAACCAAGACCCGGCAAACAGCAAACTACAAAATGAACAAATTTACTGTAAAAGAGAGTAGACAAAAGCAGGTTGTGACAAAATGTTGTGCTCAACACAGAGACAAAAATTCAAATAYTGGCATATCAGTTTGAATTTTGCCAGAAGTTTCTACAACAATTGCTAAAAGGAAGCAAGAAATTTAGGGAAACAATGATGTTGCCATCCTGTGTTTTCTTYCTGGTTACACAGTTAGATCTTAGTACAGGGCTGTACATATGTATTTTCCAAGTAACTTTAGGGGATGTCTAAAGCACGCAGCTGTGAAAATGTTTAATCTATTTYATAAGTATRGATAGTGGGATTCATTCTGCTATGKTATGATGATGACCTARACTTATATTTGATGCATGTTCTATTTGCTCTGATTAGAAAGAGCACTGCACATGGTTCACTTATCTTCATTTGCCTCTTAAAATTACTTCACTAACTGTTTTATTATCATAGTTTTCAGCTTCAAAGTCTTAAATGGCTCCAATACTGAAAGGAACATCAGTGTACATATTTATGCTCTAGAATCTGTGCATGTCTGCATAAGTATTCAGTCCCAGTGTATCAGCTTTACTCCCTGCATTTTCACAAGAGAGGCACAAAATCTTTTAGATAAAATACCACAAGTGCTAAAACTGGCAAATGTGAGCCCCTGAGAGATAAAAGCAAGATGTACCTACAGTGACCACTTCCAAAGCACTGCAACAGAATTTAAAATAGTCAYATTGTCAATAAAGCCATTTAAACCAGAGGGGAGACTGATCATCTCAAGATTTGGGAGAAGAGCTGTGTTACTAAATAATATTACCAATGGATAATAAAAAAACCCAAACAAACTGWAAGAGTCTTTTGAATCAAGACAGCTAACAAGRGCCAAGGGATTTCTTCTTAACCAAATGGCCAGAGAAGATGTAGACTCAGGTGGAAATGGGGGGCTGGAACCCCACCATTCCATAGTAGCTGCAACACAGGATAAAATCATGTTAGGTATAACAAAGATTTCAGATTATGTGGTTTATGGGCCACAAGTTAACACTTTTTTTTCTTCAAATGCTAGTTCCTCCAGACCTGTTGCAAAAAGTGTACACATACACATACCCCAGCTATCTTATTGTATTTTAGAAGCAAACTCAATCATGCARCCTTGTCTGGGTATGATTAAAAGAGTGGCCAGCCAAAATTGGAAGTTCTTCCTTCAATTTGCTGCATTAACCATGGGGAAAGCACCTGACTCCCTTTCTGAGGTAACTAACTAAAGGTATTAGTTAGGTGCCGAGTAAAAAAGATGCTGTTGCAAAGTGAGGCTACGTGGGCTTAATGAAGGTGTGGGTTTTTTATTGCTCGATTTTCTGGATCCTTGTGATAGCTCTCCAGGGGGRAGCAATATAATAAAAGGGGTAAGCTGATACAGCCCTTTGGAATAACAATCTTCTTAATTGCTTTACACACCTCCTGCACGGACTCGCCTCCGGGGAGCACACCCTGTTGTCAAACAGCAGGTTCTGTGTCACAGGTATTAAACGGTGATTCCAAAGTGCACCAACTTGCGTGTGCCCAGCAGAGCCCAGCTGATCGTTTATCAGCTCAGCACAGGGGTGATAAGGTTATTTATCTTCCTGTGGCACAGCAAAGTTAGTGGTAGCTCATTTTAAAGCATGTTCCTGTAAGTCAGTATAATATTTATATTATTGAGTGTTGGAACCATGTTAAGCCTGGGGCATGAGTTATGTATCTGAAGCCAGGGATGTCCTTCTGAGCTAACAATACTTCTGACCTCGTGCCGGGTGTGACCCTGTTTAATATCATATATCCCTTTAAAATGGGGCATAGCTCTCCTGGGGTGCTGGGATATTATTGTTGTCACAAACTGAAACGTACGGCGTGACATCTTTGGAGCTCTCTTCTTGGGCAGGATTTGGTGACAAGCAAATATTCTACCTTTGTCATTATGACAAAGACTCACTGTTCTTCCCATTGCGCTAAAATAAACCAGCCAAGTTGGCACAGTTGGGTCTCAGATTCCAGGGGACAGTGAGTCTCACTTGGGAGAAACTGTTTTTTATTTCACAGACTGACCGACACAGACAGTATCAGTTGGAGACACATTGATTCTGTTCTGTTGTTCTGGTGTTTGYGAGCTGGCCTGTAAACTCTGCTCACTTCACAAGCCAGGCATTCCAGAGCTTATGGGAGGTGTAGCTTCCTCAGTTTCATCAAGTACCAAAGCCCCAAGCTTGCCATTGTGACATGAGGAATTTTTAGCTGCACTGTTTGAATTAAAAGACTCYGTGAGAAATCCAGGAGCACCTGAATCAGTTATGAACAAGTAACACCATCAGACTAATGGAGGGTCAAAGGGAAGAGGCATCTACAATATATTGTGATTGGAAGGGGTATTACAGGCTAAGRGTAATTTAATACAGTTGAAATTCTKCTTTATACAGTTTGAACAGATGCCACAAACACAACAAATAATTTACAAAAACCATCCTGCCAAATACAAGCGCCACTGTCCTTCAGGAGAGTAACCACCAGCAAATTAAGACTCTCACCTGTACTTTTCACCAGTGTGATTCTAAAAGCCAGCAAGTCGAACTCATAACTTCTCTTCTTAGAATAAAAACCGACTAGAGGGCTAATGGCTGGAATACATTTGCACAGCCCACTCCTGCCCATGGGCCTGCAGGGCTGAGGCAGCCCTGATGGAGGAATGGATTCTGCACCGTGCTGGTGGGCAGCTGGCTGCAATCACCAACCTCCCTGACCTTGCACTAAATATATTTTAAAGGGAAGAGAAAGAAGGCTTTCCCTTTTCATGATGGGTCCTTTTGAGACTGAACACAGCACCTCTTTTTATTTTTTCATTTGAGACTGAGAAAGTATGCCATAGGTGCTTSTCTCTGGTTTTGGGAGAAAGTCTACTCAGAATTGCACCTTAAAATGACCCATTCAGGATTGGTGCCTGCATGGATGGCAGAAAAAGCTCCTGGAAGCCAGAAACATTTTCACTTCCCAGTGAAGTAAGAGGGGAGAGTTGTGACTGAGTCATGAAACAACCCTTYTTTAATTCTTTTGAACACGTTTTATTCCGCAGTGTGTATGTCAGTTGAATTCTGAAAACATTTTTGCAGCTTTCATAATTTGCTTCCTCACACCAGAGTTCAATATCAAATGTTCATACACTCCTTGCTCSCAAAAAACATTTTCCTTTTTTCATACCTAATATTCTTACAAGTGCAAATTTTGTTGAGGAACAGGAAAAATTTTTCTTGGTAAACATAAATAGAGAAAAATAGCTTGCAAAAAAAGGTTGGATGCTAAAAACTCACCAGGGACTCAACAAAAACCATAAAGACTTTTTTTTTTCTTACCTTGTGACAGCTTGCTTTTTTGGAAGTACATTTATCTTTCTTGATGTCACTACATGTTACCAAAAATATGTGGTTTTTTCATATATTCAGAGTTATTATGAGCTAATCAAAATTTGTCTCATTAGGAATCTTTGATCTATTCCTGTATTGTGCTGGTAGTGTGACAGAGCAGACATCCGTAGACAAACAGGGTGGCATTTCTCATATTGTGCCTATCACAGCCTTTGAACATGCAGCTTTGAAAAAGAGGATTGATATAGGGCTACAGAGAACCTGTGTCAGTCGGGCAAAATTACTAGTCCAAGGAGTTTTGTTTTTTGTTAAAATGCATTGACTCTCTCCAACACAGCTGAGTGCTGTTTGCTTTTGTATGACGGCAGGGAAATTCTTCCCAGTAAATAATAAATATTTAGTGAGCCCCCCGTACATTGGCTGCTTCAGCGTTTAGATGCTTGAACATTTTGAAACGGAGTAGGAAAGAAAGGGCTCAGTTATTCCCTTAATAAAATTATGTGGATACCCAAAAATGGCAAACACAGAGCCTGTGACTTTACTGACKATCCTTCTGGTGGCTTTCAACCTTTTTACCTCTGAAGGCATCCCCCAAAGCGCGGAGATTAATGTGAGAAATCCCGCGGCCGAGCGGCTCCGCGTGCGCACAGCCCGGCCGCGCAGGGGCACCTGACTGCTGCCCGCGGCCGACGTTGATGGATGTCCCCGAGCAGGGCCGGGTTCAAGGGCTGGGATTCCCGGCGCACGGCCCGCGCTCCGCGCCCCTCTCCGATGCCGTACCGGGAGCTGATGTGGCGACACGGCGCGCCAATCCCCGAGGCTCGGTGTCTGGTACTTTAGACTCATTACAATTAGTCAACTTGATATATTGTTTACAATTTACACCAAACAAGCTTGGGGCTAATTATGACTTAGCTAGTTTGTCTCTTTGATGTCAAGATCCTCCGCGGGAGGCCCAGCTACTGAACAGCAACTACGTTTGGTCTCAGGCACAGGTACAGGGAATCAACACGGCCTTCAAATTCCACTGTAGCTATGCAAAGCCCTCAGACATTAAGAATTACGTTAGCGCAGCTCATAAGCTTGCTGCAAATAGAATTTATTTCTACATCCTCTTTAAACACCTGCTATCCAGGAAAGCAGYGATTAAGAAAAGAAACCACACAGCTGTGAATTTCAGCCGTTCCTCAGAGTGTTCAAACACAGCGAGGCTTCATCCAAAATGCAATGAGAGACTTACAAATATTCCTTCATTGCACTGGAATTTATGGATTGTTTTTCTGGTTTAAAGTTGTATCATTATGAAAGCTACAGCATAAAAGATAGATGGTTTGACCTTTTCATGTAGAAATCTGGGTTTACTCTACCATTGTGTTGCTAAAATAATGTTGTGTAAATGAAAGCTACATGATCTGACATGCCAGTGTATTTAATCTACAATTTCAAATGACAGAAATGTATTAGTAAAGATTTAAGGAAGAAAGTAGATCTAGTCAGAAGGGAAATAAGAAAGTCAAGGGTTTCCAACAGAACATGGTGCTCCTTCCATTGATGAGAAGAGTGAGTCACAGAAGTCCCCTTTGCCACAGACACCACTGTCAGATCATTGACCTTGACTCTCACTCCTATCCCACCCTTGGCACTGGGTGCATAACACGTGCTAGAGCTGATTATCCCATCAACATGCATGCAGTGGCAAGAAATGTTGTGGTAAGAAAAGTCTAGCATCATATAGGCTCTCTTAACAACTCCTAGCTCAAATCTGTGTGTTTTGCGGCTCGGTTGTGGGTTGCTTTTTTACCCTTCATTTATTCAGCTCAGCATAGGAAAAAAAGTTTCATACTTCTTTTAACTCGGTAGCAGCAATAAAGGAGCTGCAGCTCAGTTTGAACCAACAACTGTGGTGGATAAGTGTCACCAGTGTGGGGGGTGGAGAGACTGAATTCAGTAGAAAAAGTCTCATCTCTCTCCCCAAAAAGTTGAGTAAAAAGGAACAACAATAACTTAGGATTTCCCGGTAAACTCTACCATGTTCCTGAAGAGTAATTTTATCAATTAGTACATAAGTATTTTAAAAATTTGAAAGACAGGTGCAAACAGGTGCTAGCAGCAAACTCTGTGTAGTCTGATTTATACAGTATGTTCCCAGCCACTTTGTATTCTTTTACCTCTGTCTGTATTTTTCTGTAATTACAGCAAAATTTGTTCAACTACTGAGGCAAAATGAGGTTAATGGATGGGATAAAAATTTGGATCAGGAAAACGTAATTAGAGTRGGTAATCAGACAAGGTGATGCCTGTAAATGCCACTTTCCTTGTCCGCCTGTAAAAATAACCACTTGTGAGTAGCACAGATCAGGGACCATCACAGGCAGAGTCTCTGTAAAAAATACCATGCCTAAATAAATTCCACCCAATTTTGCAGACCTTCTTTTTAAAAGCTATTCCAGTTGTTGATTTATCCCTTGAAATGTTAAGAGACCTGCCTCAAACTTGCAGTCTGAAATTAGATGCAAACTTACCCCATTATTTTAGACAGCCACTCAGCTTATCCATAGAGATGGGCATCAACTGCAAATTTCAGACCCACAGTTTGCATTAACCCATCTCTGCTGCACAGAGAAACCTGCTAATTGAAACACCAATATCTGAGAGAGTCCTAACCAGCTTCCTCACAAGACTTTAGCACGAAAAAGGAGCTTTCTACTGGATCCCTTTGGAGAATTGCACAGTGAATCAAACTCTCCACAGGGACTGAAGTCCTCCTGAATCCCCATGTGCATATCTGAGAAGATAACTGCAATCACAACAGTTATGTTCAATACAGAGAGAATTGTGATGGAAAGTTTACTAGTTACAGATGGGATTTTCTGTTTCTTTTGAAGCTGAGGGACCATTGTGTGGCAGCTATGGCTGCTGTTATCTGCTATGTTTATTCCACTTGAAAATCTCTGACCTCTGCATTCCCTGTGTCATAAAAAGAACAAAGCAGTGAATATTGATTAATAAAAGTCTTTGACTCTACCAGCAAAGCAGTTACAAGCACTGGGAATTTGCTTGAGTGGAAGAGTACATCCTCCAAGACTCAACACCTCTAGTTTTACTCTTTTGACCSGCAGGAACCTGCTTCTCTCTCCCTCCACTAAGTAAATTTACCTGGCCAGGTGGCAACAAAATTGTATTTCCGTTCCTCCTGCAAGAGAAAGATAAAGTTAAGGGAATGCTATAATGCCTTTACAACATGAAAACCAGTGGTGAGTCTGAACCACCTGAGCCCTGTCTCTGCAGGACAATGATAAATGTCCGCTTGAAGTGCAAAGATCAAGTGCTGGGAGAGCAAGGTCAGAGGCTTTACATGACATCTAATGTGGCTGTCATTTCTCAGGCTCAGTAGCCGATGGAAATGTGGCGACAGGATGAACCAATCACTAAGGTACCATGTCTGGCATCTAAATAGAGTGCAGCAATTCCAGCAGTGCCAAATGATTAGAGATCTAATTGCCATTGTCTAATGAATTCCTCTGTGGTGTGGTGTGCATGTTCAAAAAGAGTGTTAAGCTAAGTCCAGCAAGGTACTCTCACTAAAAATGCGTTTTTATAAGATTAAATTCTGGTTTTCTACTCCTAAATAGTCTCATGAATTAATAAACGTTCCATACAGGCGTATCTATAAATAATGGACGACCTTTTTGCTGTTTTATTGGGAATTACCTTTCTATACGTTCCAACATTTGGCTCTAGGGAAATACAACTGTCTGTATTAAATGCCCCTCCAAGATCATGAGAATTATACAATTCAATTTTTTTGGTTTAAAAATCGTTATCAACTTCTTTTCTTTGAAGAGTATATCGCCTTATGATTGTTTCAATGTACACATGACAGATACAAGATATAAAGTATCTATTAAAGGAGTGGAAAATATGATTTATTGGGAGACTGAAGACCTCCCTGTATTCAAGTTAAGGTGATTTTGTTACACCCTTGAGCACCTCTGAGGGAACAGAAATTTGGTGACAGATTGCTCTCCAGTTGATTTAACTCAGGCCATTACACTATCCCGTGGCGTCATATAACGAGTGTAACTTGGGAAACTCATCCACGAAATCAGATGTCCCTTTTTAAAATGGGATAGTAGCTAACCAGTCACGCAGTTCCCAGAGACTGCCATCACCTTTGTATTCCTGCTGATGTCTAAAAACAGAGGATAAGCTRTATTCTTCTTCAAAGGATTACATCCAAAGTCAGGCAGTCCAATGGCCTGTGTAATACCTAGGAATCCCGTGGCCTGCAGCGGTGTGATTCCCGCCTGCTCATGGAACTTAAATATTTCCACTTGGATTCAGACTTTGACACTGGTCTGTGCCGTCTGCCCTTACAAAATAATTGCTTTTCTCTAGAAGCATGATTTTGAATCATTCCTATTCCCGAAAACTGCAAAAATCGTGGAGATAACTAAAAGCCTCGTCCGCTGAACATCCACTGACGGGGTTTTATCTGCCACCAAGTCCACCTTTTTCGTGAATGGGGAGGTCTTCTAAGTGCCTCTCCTCTACACTTTCTGCTCTCCTCCTAAAGGTCAGATCAAAGTGAACCAGTGCAGGCAGATAAAGTTGAATGTGAAGGGGTCTGAGTTTTTTCAGGTCCTGTGATTGACAGCCAAGGCCTTGCACAGTGACAGTGTCACTTGAGAGACCCTATACTTTTTTTCCCAGGTTTTCTGCAGTCTCTGGTGTCACAGGGGGACAGCCCCCTGTGGTAATGCCAGGCTCCTCACTGTCAGGGGGCTAAGACCTGGACTAATTCATTGCGGTGCAGTTTAATTAAACTGCACCGGAGTTGTTTCCCTGGTAAAATAAGTGTGGGAAGAGAATGTGTGTCAAAAGAGACATGCCTCTTACTGTGTGTGCTTTATTGTTACACCACAGCTAATATATTGTGGGAATTCCCATGGAGTCAATGATAAACTATATTATCAAGCTCCATAAAATAGGCATTCTACTAGTGAGGGTTACTGTAGCCCACAATTCCATTAATCCTCCTAATTTATTATATTATAGCTGTATGTGAGGTCTCATAAATTTATTATACCCCTTTCATCTTGATAAAAATGCTTGTTTCTCCTCTCAAATAAAAACCCTTATTATTTGTTGTGTCTGTCTCTAAAAAATAAATATATCAGCCACTTGCAAGAAAATATGATTATTGGCTGAGAAATGTAAACTGCACTTGACATGTCTTCTGCCATAAAATTAAAGAATTTTATTAAACCTTGCTTTCTGAGTACAAAAACCAGTATATGAAGGCCCATTGAATTTTTATTTGCTTTTGTTTTAGAGCATTGCATTCTCTTTTATATATATATATATATCTTTACAAGGTTTTGTAATTTAAAGCCACAGAACCTGCATCTGTCAGCTCTGCCTTTTATGAAGAAGGCAATTTCTGAGACTCAACATTACATGTCTCTTGGAAATTGATCTGGGAGGCAAATAAAATCATCCCCTCTTTTAGGGCATTTCACATGAGTGAAATATTTGATGATAGGTTATGTTGCAGTAATCTATACTGAAACCTTTGATACATGCTAATACATGTGCTGTGTTAGGTAAGTATAGATGATGAAAATAGCAAACTTTTCCCTTGTGTCCCTGGGGGGGGGGGGGGATGTCAAAGTGCCCTCTGTCTTTCACTGGGACTCAATGGGTGGAATAGAAATCTTGCCTCAGCCACAGACTAAAGAGAGGAAATCCTAATCCTCTATCATGCTTTGAAGCAAAATATGAAGATGATCTGGATTTAGTGGAGTCTCATCATGAGCAATGCCAGGTTGGACTGGGGAACACAGGAAAGGCTGTGCTGGTTCAGTCTCAGGGCCCCTCCAGGCCAGTGTCCCTGAGGGTGGCCGGAAGCAGGTGTCTGACTGAGAAAAGGGCAAAGTAAAGGACACCCCCAACTGCTGCCTCAGACTGCTTTCAGCTCAGAAGAATTCTTGAGAGTGATGTGGTTTGTTTGATTTCCTAATCCTCCGTGGATCTGACTTTTGAACATTTCTTCATTCTCCTCTTGAACCCATGTAAACTTTTTTAAATCCATGACATCCTTTACCAAGGAGTTCCATGCACCTACTTCAAGCTGGGGTGAAGAAATCATCTCCCTGCACCCATTTTTGGCCTGGTTCTTCCATGACCTGAGCACCATAGATTTTATATTAGACAAGACAACAAACAGCACATCCCTTTCATTCTCTCCATGCTGCTCCTTATTTTCTTGATCTACAGTATCCTCCCACTACATCCCCTCTTTGCAAGAGTCCGGGCCTGCTCAGTCGTTCCTTGTACAGAAGCTACTCCTTGAATGCCTACATTTTAAGAACAGGATTTGCTCACCCTCCTGTGTCTTTCTTCCTTTTTTTTGATTCTAATTCTAGTTATCAAAGTAAATTATAAGCTTTGGTATGTCATGACCACCTACTAATCCAGATCTCCTTGTAAACCGAGTGCAAGAAAATTTGCAGTGCTCTTCGTAATTCTTCACACTGGAAACACCTACCACCCAAGGCATAGCCCACAGCATTCACTATCAGGAAACATAGTACCAAAATGTGCTTCCAAATCCCAGATCAAAGGTCTGAAGCACCAAGAAATGATGCTGAAACCCTACTGAATAGGAGACTTCCAATGCTTGGGATAGGATAGTCTAAATGAAACAACCAATTGTAAATTCCTCTCAGGCCGCATTACAACAAATGTTGAAACTTGCACTTCGTGTGGATCTATAAATTGTGAAGAGTTGCTAGCGTTAAAGATTACTTTTAGACATAAACAAAAAGGCTGAGGGAAAATTTTTGAAATTTTRTGATATGGTCTTAAAGGAGGAATGGGGGAAGGGTAGGAAGATGAAGAAATGCTGAAGGCAGAAACTCTATTGTGAAAGAGGATTCAGTGTTATCTCAAAACCCACCCAATTTTCTCTTTCAACACAGTTTCATGTTCCAAGCTAGAAAAAGTATATTATTCTAAAAAAAGTGAAGCTGTTAGAAGCATTTGATTTGGTATAATTAACTACAATTAAAAAAATAGACACGAAGCAAATGATTTCATTGCGAAACTGGGAAGAAAAAGAGTATTGTTTTCCTAACAGCCTGAAAAATAACAACTGGCAGGAATTTCCCAAGCATGCCTTTTCCAAGATCCTTGGGGAAGAAAATGATGGATTTAAAACTGCTTCAAGAGTGTAGCATCACAAGCCTGGGTAATTAGTAACGACAGAAACAAAGCTAAGAGAGCAGTATCCAGTATCCRTGCTGGTGCTTACCTGGGCTGTGTGTATGGGAGATGGGAGGTGGAAAAAGCTCTTGTTCTGCAAAGCAGTTGATAGGCTTTGTCACTATGGGGGAAGAAAGTCTTTTCTTCTCAAGCTGYTTAGAACAGCCTGATGAGAGTTGCTTTCTATAAATCTTTATGAAAGCCCTCAATGTGGAATGTGCAAATCCAAGGCAGGACTCAATCATTTCCCTACCAATCTGCACGTAGAGCATGTTTGGACAAGGCTGCTAAAGCTATCAGCAATGGGACTTTCTTGGAAGTGACAGAAATAAGAATATGCTCCATATATCATAAAATTTGCCTCTCTCCACAGCAGCCACTTAACTGCACCAGGATGCAATTAAGGACTCTTATCTGCCTTGGAATAACATCATGTTTGGTAGGGAATGAGCTCCCAACTCGTGTCGCTTCCTGGTGTGTCCATGTTTACACAGTTTAGTGTCCAAAAGCTTTTGCTCTTATAACAGAAGAAAGAACTTTTATATGTTAAACCAAGAACATGCTAGTAGTTCAACATTTAAACTCTCAGGCCAGATTTCTGTCCTGGTTCTGAAAACACAGTGAGACACACCTTTCACAGCTGCACTGGGAACCACAAGATAGAGAAATAGTTGTGGAAACCTGAAGCAGATCATAGGCTGGCTGTGCCATGAAGTGTGATACCCTTTGCCTCAACTCGACTCTGTTGTCAAAATTTCAACAAAAATTCTAAGGCTAGATAAGAGTGAGATCTTAACCACAAAGCTGGTGTATCCTGGGACAGTGCTTCATAGGGAAACTCACCTTTAAAACAGTGACATTTCACACACTCTTCTCCCCCTTGACCCTTTCCTCTGTGTCAAAAGATGGTCTTTGTTCTTCAAATAAATACTTTACTTGTGATGATTTTGTTGTGCTAAGTTGTTTCCTCAGTTAAGGAAATCATTCCCTATGTTAGGTATGGAATTCTACCTGCCAGCAGATTGCTTCCYACTTAAAGATGCCTGGTTTTTTAAAATGTGCATATCCATATCCTGCTTGTAGTGACCAAAACAAAAAAACCACCATGAGCTGCCAATGTGAGAGTGACTCTCATTCTGCGTTGCAAAAATTGATTCTTTAATACTGAACAGGGTTGAAAAGATGGTCCTTATGCTGCAATCTCAAATTTGCAGTAGAATTTTCAGTATTTCACCACCAGGTGATAAAGACAACAGAAGTTTTTAAATCTCTGTACAACTGGTATTCTCAAACATGAGCAAATTTTTTCAATACTGTATTAAAATGACAGTTTTCACGTAGGAAATCGATYCAGATTACAAGAAGTGTGCTTCAAGATCGGTTTAGTGCAATACTCATTAAATACAGCCATAATTTCTGACTATCACCTTAACAGACTTTTACACAGTAGGTATTTGCCATCTAGCTGGAGGACATGTTGCTGCTTTCACAGAGAACATTTACTGCCTGCTTTTTTTTTAAGTTTGCCTTTTTTACACTATATGAAATTCAATTCTAAATTTTGACTAGCCAAAATCCGGTACTTGAAACAGAAGGAACAGGGACCTGAATATGACGTTTTATCCCATTTATTCTTTTAGCATGATGCTAATAAGATTGAGTAACACTCCCTGTTATTTATGGGCATTGCCTGATTTGTGTGTGATTTGCATTGCTCAAATGTTTTGCGATACCTGTGTGACCACTGCCATCACTGGATAGTGGCAGAGGAAATCACACAAATCAAGGCTTTGCATTTTTCTGCCTCAATACRAGAAAGTGGTTCAGCACATAGAAAATACTTGGCTTTTAAAGCCAAGCTGCATGGGTTGGAGGAGTGTATGTACACCCACTGACCTACCTTGGCTAACAGAGTAACACTCCATCAGTCACAGGTACATGAGGTATGCTCAGGAGAGAGCATAGTATGTACCTAATCCAGTGGAGAGATAGGAATCAGATTCAAAAAGATATTTTGGACAAACTGCCAATAGAAGTGAGACCCTTCTACCCATGGATGTGGGTAGAAGTACTTCTGTATCAAGATTAATGAGTATGCAAAGACAGCAGGAAAAACTCTATAGGACAGTTTTCTAGAGGTCTAATTTAGAAGCATAGGTAGAGGAAGACTAGAACCATGTTGAGATTGAAGCTTTGTTTTCTCAAGAAAGAGGAAAGAGAACTCAGTAGGATTTATTGTGCACAGCTAAAAACCACAGTGATTTTCACATAGGTCAGCAAGAGAAGGTGAACTCCACCCACATTTTTCACCAGTGTTTAACAGCTCACTGAAACTTGTAAATTATTTTGCTTAACAGAACAGCTCCTATTATTACTTAAATAACTTAGGAAAATGCATGCCATTCCATTTTGTAAGCCACATCCCACGGTCTGTGCATCCTATCTTATTGACACATTGGGAAACTAAAACACCTGCCCATTTTGTTCAAGAATAGAAAGGCACCAACAAACTGATGAAGTTACTCCATCCCAGACAGCAATAGGAATCTCAGTGCTCACCTCATATACAAATGTTTGGAAGAACTGATTTGAATCAGTTCTGGCAAGAAGATTGACACTGCAAAGGCACTGTGGGAAGAGTGCTAACAAAGAACATATCAGGGAAACGAGCAAGGTTCCTTGTTCTGGAAATTGAAACTTCTACTCTGAGTCTTTAACTTGGCTAAACTCAGTTGGGGTGTGAAGGGGTGAGAAGGGATGATGGAGGTTAATGGTACAACTTTGTATTGCTTTCTATTTGGAGTCCAGAAATTTAGTTGGGAAAAAAGATCAGAGCTTTGCATGACTTGGCAAGGCAATGGAAATTCAGGGCAGAGAGGTGTGTGGGCAGGGAGACGGTCCAAATATGAATTACTCTAATAAAGTTGAGAAACAGCCGGTTCAGACAACGTTCTTCCATGTTGATTGGCAGCAGTCCTGAGTTTACAGCATGTGGTGAGGCTTGAAATTAAATAGAGTCCAATGGCAGCAATTGGAAAAGGTTGTTCAATCTCAAAACAAAACAAAAATAAAGCCATTACACTCTGTCTGGAGGAAAGTTCAGGGGGAAAATAAGGAAAGCTGTGCAGTTGGTCAAGGTGAGGAAGAAATAAAATCATAGGACACAGGATCTCAACCTGGGGAATTGTTTTCACTCTGCTTCTGTAGGGACTTTGTTGGACYTTGGGTTTTTTGTAGCACTGCTGTAACTTGCAAGCACTATTGTCATGGCTAATACCTAGTGACCAGGTGARGCTATCAGAGCTGTTTCTTACACTGTTTTTCCTCACTTTGACCTTTCTAAAATACATTTTTCCAGAAGCACACCTGTGCCCTGCAGTAGATCCATGCAGGGCTGACTGCAGGAGCTGACTGGCAATGCCTGTCCAGCATGGGTCAACCTCTGGCCTCACCCCACAGAGGCCACCCCTTCAGCCAGTGCCTGRGCACCTAGGCCCAATACTCATGAAATTTCAGTCATAAGACCGTAATTAGAACTTTAAAACCCCACCAAAACAGACGAACAAACCCACAGAATACCCTACCCT
The DNA here is from genome assembly GCA_018881555.1 of Amblyornis subalaris. NCBI lineage: Eukaryota > Metazoa > Chordata > Aves > Passeriformes > Ptilonorhynchidae > Amblyornis > Amblyornis subalaris. Next base: position 14,919,363 of record JACAXG010000007.1, on the reverse strand, counting down.
GCCAACAACAGTTAAAGAAAGCGTATGCCAAGGGACAGAAACCCATACATATATGTGATATGTAACAAATAACAATAAAGATTAGCATATTCCAAAGCGCAGAAACTCATATAATATATATATATGTGTGTGATCTCCTTCCAGCACCTCCTGCTTTTCCCTTACTGCTTACACTCCAAATTCCTCTTAATAACATTAAAAGGGATGTGTTAACACACTTGCCATTGATAACAGACCAAGGCAAARCAATGGGAAATTACGCTGCAGGTGACAATCCTGCCTCTTGGCATTCGAGGAAACCATCTCCCAGTGAACCCCAGCCTAAGTGGGGGGAGGAAGGACTTGCTGCTGGCAGTTTCTGTCGTTGCCCTCAGGCAGGATCCATTCCCATACTCAGTGCAAGCACAGCCTGCTCTGCAATAACCCCAAATTTGAGCACACCCAACGCAACCCAAGTCCCACTAGACATAAATTTTACTTTCACATCTCCAGCCTGCCGCCGGGGCTGGTAGGAGCCTTGTGTCTACACTGAGGATGTGCTTCCAGGGGGTGGTGACAGCTCTCAGAAGAAAGCAGTGACTGAAAGGGGAACATGTCAGGGGGCCCTGTCTGACATGGACCTTAGCAGCATGGGAGAGGTTGCAGGGACGGCGGAGGGAGTCAGCACAGCCTGGCAGGGGATGGGGCAGTCGACATTAATTCTCACCCTTAGACAGAGCCTTCTACCAGCAGCTCGAATCAAAGAGAAAAGTTTGCTTTTAAATCATAAGGAAAGTTGCAGGGTGTTAAAAAAAAATCGTTCACCATAAATAATGCAAATTATGATAAAGCAACATTTAAAATGGACTAAGAGTAGTACACATTTCTGATTGAAACAAAAGCTATTTACYTCAAACTCCTCACACACAAACCAGTATTTTTTGATATCAAGTTCGCCTTCTGCCTTGACTATTTATGTATTTTATTGATTTGTTTGAAACTCTGGTTGGGGACTGTTAAGAATTCGCAGTAAAGCAGTTTGTTGCAGAGATTTAACACACTGTGTGTGTTAAACAACCGAGTGCGCCTTTAAAAACCTCGGGAACAGTCTAGGAAATAACACGAACATTTTCAAAGATAAGTTTTCTATTTCTGTAACTAAGAAATGCAAATTAAAATCAGAGATTGTATCCAGTGTACAGTTAAAAGCTGAAGCCCAGCTCTTATGCATGGATTAACTTCAGCAGTGGTGATTGATTACCCGAGTCAGAGCAGTTTTGCTTCTGCTATGAGCCGGCTTCGTCGCTTACAGAATTCATATTTGCTGAAGTGAGAAAAACACCAGTTCACAGGTAACAGGTTAACCAAGCCATGCACACTCTGCAAAGAAAACAGGCAGTGAATGTAAAGGTAATGGCAGCTTTCAGACAGAAGGACTTGGCTTCCCAGGATTTTGCGTTGCTCTGACTGATCTCGCAGACAGAGCAGGCTGGAGGAGCGGTGGCTACAGGGGATACACACTCCCACATTTGTCCCACAGACACACTTGCTGACTGAAGAGCAGCCAGCTTTATTAATCCAGCCTTAAACAGACAAGTCTGAGTGCCGTTCCTTTGTTCTTATTTTGCTCAGTTTGTTTTTGGATTTTGAGGAAAAATACCAATGCTGATCTAACATTCATAGATGAAAACGATAGTAASAAAAACAGTAAGTAAGGACTGGTGGTTTTCTCTCGTTTGGTCTGTGAATAGGACGAGCTGGCAGTCATTTGAAGCAGTAATATCTTTCAGAGATGCTCTTGAAGCATACTATTATGAATGATGACTAGTGAAGTATACTAGGTATAGGACTTATTTGTCTTTAAAGAGTCCTTTAGCTGTAGCAGCACAAATTTCAAAAAAGTTTTAAGGTCAGGGCATATCAGAAATATGCACTTATTCTATATCAAAGTTCAATCASAACAAAAGAACAGTTAGTCATAGAGAAAAACCACAAGTATTTTTAACAAAAAATTTTTTGAAAATTAATTGTAAAACAACTTTCAAAACACATATCACACTTTCCTCATCTATGTAACCAAGCAGTGAATATCCCTATTAAGTGCAGATCACTGTCTCAATAGGGAAACACTCTTAGTGATGCTGAATAAAAACCACATTAAAGCATATTTCAGAGACAGACTGGAAGTGTAGATCTGAGTGTGGCCCACATTGCCACATTCAGAAAGCCAGACTGAGTCCCAGTGATACCAGGCTGGTAAGACCTGTGAACAGGGCCAAGATAATATCTTGAGGTTGTTAAGGTAAAAAAGCACATCACCAATCAGCTATTATCTTTAGCCAGCATCTGCAATAAACCAAAATAGCCCTGCAAGCTTCATACAAGCCTCCTGTGCCACAGTGTAAACACAGGAGAAGAGGCAGGAGAAATTACACAACAATCTGGGAATCTGTCTGGAAAATATGCAATTAAGGATAAGAAGCAGCTGTCAGTCACTGGCCGTGCCATCAGGTCTTTYCTGAGCATGCCTTAGAGCTGTGTATGTCATATCTAGCATTCCCAAGTGTTTTGTTTGGCTTGAGTCTTTTAGGGACAGAAATTCAGCTAGGGTAAAAATCACAGTCCATCCTGGATGAACAGGGGGTAGAAATAATGTCTCACGATGGCCACGCTTACAGGTTATAACATGTGAATTCACATAAATATGATCCTTCACCAAAGAGGGATTAAAATGCTTGCCAGCACAGACCATCTTACGAAGAATTGCAGAAGTAGTGATTCTGGTCCGTTGTACTCCATGGACCTACCTTCCTTTTAGAGGGGGAAGGGAAGGGCTAACTCTGGAGGTTTTTTTGCTCTGGCAAAACCTGGTGCAGGTAACTCCATGCTGACTGCTGCATTTCTCCACATAGTGTCAGCTGGCCTCAATAACAAGAGGAGACCACAGTTCCTTTTACAGGGAGCTCTGGGAGAGATCTCTCTGAATTAGTCCTGCAGGCAGTTTCTGACACTCTATAAGGTCTTCCAGGTTCTCTAGCACATAAATTGCAACTGCAGAGCAGTTACTGTTAAAAGACAAATAATTGTTTAGAGATGTGTTGAAGATAAAGAGCAAGTAATTGCTTGTTTTCCTTATAGATTACTTAGACCATAAAATAAAAATTTAGGCAAAAAGTATCTTTTGCCATCAATTTCTAGCTCAGTAGATGCAATTTGCAGTACAAGGTGGATATGGACCCCTGTCAAAGTGCAGTATTTTCCCCTGTCTGTTTAAAGATATCAGAGAGGAAAGTTCAAAGGAGCAGTGCCCTTAAGGAAGGCCGGATAAACTCTGCTCACGTTGAAAAGAGCCTGGAATATGCTGTGGTACCAGCTCTTCGAGCCAATCTTTGTGCGAGGAAGTCAATGCTGAGGCTTGAAATGGGAAACTGAAAGAGGTCACCCTGCTTTTATTGAGCTTTTCCTTCATGTCAAACCAGCGGGCTGTGTGTTGTGCTGCTCACGGGTCACTGATAGCCTATCACAAAGCCTCTCTGTTTGGATACCATCCCCGAAACCTCACCAGCCAGCAGAGCAGAAACACTAAGGTAGAGCTACCGTCCAAAAAGCTTCCCAGCACAATAGCTGCTGCTGTCATGGCAGGACAATAAAGTGGATTTTATGCTGGTATATTTTTCTCATCATATGCATGACAGAAAGTCTAATGGGCCTTACTAGTTTCTTAGTGGCTTTTAAGGCCCTATAAAATAGCCTACTATCAGTTTGATCTGTGTTCTCAAGATGTCTGCCCGAACATCAGAGAACTCCAGCAGGAGCTATGTTTTTATTCCCCCAACCTGCCTGGAAAAGATAAGCTAATTAGCTGAGAAATTAGAGAGGGAAACTATTAGCATCACAGAAGTGAAAACGAAAGCACTATGAGAATTTATAGATGGGGAAGGCCTTCCCCACCTACTGCACTCTAAGGTCTGGAGGGGTTTTKTTAACATATCCTTTATTTTCCAGGGGAAAGCAGTTCCTGCCAACAGTCACGATAAGAAGGGACTTTTTAATATTGGTGGGGAAACATTTTATCCTTCAATAGTCTGCTGGCAGYTGGATCTCTGACTTTATGGAGTTTCAAAAGGATCCTAGTTCTAGAGGACCAAAAGGTTAAGCTCCAAATTATTGATGATAGAGGCTACAGACAGAATTTTGGGTAAACAAGTAGAAGGAGAGCTGCGTTTCTTCTGATAGGTACATCATGTCTGGCCACTGAAGTCATACCCCTCTCCCTTCTTTCTCAGCAGCCCAGGACTGTGCTATGTCAATTCACTTGGCGCCAACTCATTTTGTGGGACTGGTAAATCCTCCTCATTACCCTGTATCCACTGGTATCCTTGATTCAGAGCAAAGCACAAAACTCATTATTTTTCCTCCCTCTCAGTCTTGGTTATACCGGGCTGACCAACTGCAGCTGAGTCTACAGAAACAGTACTTCAAGAATAGAAGGCARATGGATTGCACAATCTTTTTGCAGCATAATCTACAAACCTTATTCTTAGAAGATAAAGAGATTGATTTCTTCTGTTTTCTGTTTTACATGGATCCAGATGCACTGCCTTGAAAAATGCGAATAGGCAAAACAAAAGCATAGAAGCARGTGAAGTCCACCAGATATTTCACACAAACTAATCATATATTTAGAAAGTCAGCTATATAACTCTTCATTTTTAACTTCTTCCCTGAGAGATATGGCTATCCTCAGGATATATCCTGGAGAGGTATCCTTGGCTTTAAACACTGCAGAAATCAAGGTTGATGGTAAGAGGGAACATAGAGACAGGAGCAGACCTTGTTCACCTAAAGTCATTTGTCTCAGAAGTTTTGTTCCTAGCTCTGACTACAGTTCTTTCTGACTGAGGAGACTACCTTTCCTGTCACATCTCCTGATACATCTCTTTCCTGAGTTACTTTCCAGAAGGTTCCAGACCTCTAAGGGAGGGGGTACTGCCAGACCTGCTCYGGACTGCTCTAACAACACTTCTTCATGACTATTCCCTTCTTGCTGCTGGAGTGGTTCTCTCTGTTCCTCTTCCCTGTCTCACAGCAGATGCATTCCCATAAACAGATAAGTACCAAACTCACTCCCTTAAAGGAATTTAAGGCAACTAYACTTCTGAATAACTCTTCTTTTTCTCCCTAGCCTCTTTTTCAGGAAATTTCCATGCATAACAACAAAATGAATGCAACRATCAATGCTGTGTCCCTTTCCACTCGATGTTCTTTCAAATACCTTCCCTTAGATACACCAAGCTTTCTCAGGCCGTGTTCCTGGAATCCATCTTACCTTCATGTAGTCCCACAAATGGAAGTGACCATCTAGGGAGAAGCATGCTCCAGGAGCCAGCTCTCAGAGGGAAGGACACTGTTTTGCTGCAATAGTGAATTTGACCACAGGGTACCCAAATATCCACACCACTTCTCCTTCAGGCTAAATGCATTYGAGAGCACTGTCTGTTGCTGTGCACAAGACTACTCAGCTTAGGAGGGTAACCACAAGTTAATTTTGCACCTACATGACAGCTGCTTCCTATGTTACTGTATACAGCAAACCTTTGCAGCAGCTACCAGGGCTCTCCCTGCAGCRTCGTGAAACAGGGCACAGGCAGAGACCCATGGAAGTGGAGAGAGACATCTCTGTTTACCCAAAGTACCCAGGTCAGAAGAGATGAATATGCATCACAGGCAGTTTTTCCTGGTGCACCCAGGCCATTTTCAGGACAGAAAACACTTGTTGTAATACCTAAACATATGTATTACAGCAGTACCTGGCTCTGTCACAGACATCTGGGAACAACCTGACTTCTTGCACTCCCCACCCCTCTCCTATGCATTGCAGTGTAAAGACAYGGGATTATGTGGCCCAATGTCCTACAATAGTCCCTTTGAAGAACATGGAAAAAAGTAGAAGCTAATAAAACTCCCTCAATGCCCTCTTGAAAAGACAAAGTTTTTCAGCAACTAGTGAGGAAATGTTTCTTCTGTTGGCTAGTACCTTCACTAAACACATATGTATTTACATAAACATTTTGTATATTTACTTGSTTGGTCTTGAGAGACATAATGCACGTGTCACCGAGGTCAATAACATTTTAATTCTAAAGAATTTTTTTTTTTTTTTCCAAAGCCACCTGGGAATGGTTAAAACAGGATACGGGGCTTTTATTCCCGCCTGCCTTCACGAGGGCAGCTCTATTCTCCGCGGCACACACGATAGTTGCTATGCATACAGATAGAGCCCTAACAATACTATTCTGACATTCAAGCATTTCACGCTCCGTGCAGGACAGCCTGTTTGTGTTTTTAAGCTTGGTTCTTGGGCCAAATGCAAAGAGACTACTGTGTGACTCCGAGCTTATCTGCTGTACTCCCATCTAAAAAGGTAATGCTTGGGTGTGTCAGGTATCACCTGGGGATTTAAGCAAGAGGCTTTTTGTGGTTAACCCAATCCCGTGACCTGCTCTGAATTACCTTTGATTTGAAGGCAGTTTCGTTAAGTACCAAACTGCCCCTGCCATTAATTGGAATCAAATTCTCCCGAAATGTGGGTGCACAATAATTCCTATTTTACCTCCTTAATGGCTCTATACATACTCTGTTACACCTTAGAGCAAAGGTACTGGTGAGACACAGGTGGAGAAGGTTGTTTTGTTGTGCTCACCTTCTTGAATCTGTTTTTTTTTTTTTGCTGAATTTTTTCAGAGTATCAGCATCTAGTTATCCTGGCAGTTGTCTATACAGAGGTTAGTGCCTCCCTGATAAAAGTGCTTTGTCATCATTAGAGAAACAGTTTATTTATCACTGGTTTCTGTTTTACCTCTATTATGATCAAACGCACTTTTGCTCATCTTTCAGCATCTGGAAAAGGAGGGTGATGGGCAGTAGCTTAGTCTCATTTCTCCTCACTACTGATTGAAATGCTGGTATCAAACGTGTGTAAAGAGAGGTGGCATGACTGCTTTGCAGGCTAAATTAAATCTAATATATGCCCTTGGTGAAGGGCTGCAGTAGGATCTTGTATTGATGCCACAAAGGAACTGAGCAGGTAATAGAGGAAGAGTGCCTTTATAGCAAATTGTACTAAATGGCATAGACAGTGGCTAAGTTATCAGCTGGGGTTTAGACTCAGGAAGAGAGGATCTGAGGGATTTTTCTGAAAGGATCACTGCTCCAGTGACCCTGAGCCAGGCTCATCATCTCGCCCTGGGTCGCTCTGTGCTGTCCCTGTGTTGGTCCCCAGAAGGCACAGGAAACTGTGGCTGCACTGACACAACTCCTGCGGTGCTTCACAGCATCCGTGGGATCAACCCTGCCGCTACGGCCGGGATCAGCTTCTCTTGCAAGTCAGATGATTCCATCCCTCTGCAGCAGTGCCTCCTTAGCTGTAGCCACAAATTATTTCGTTGTGCAAAAAAGGCTGCTGGAGGAGGATTTAAGAAGTTATCTTTCAGAAAAGAGAGATATTTGATGCAACACCAATGACAGTTACTTTCAGCAGTTTACAGAGTTATAACTGTTTTATAAATCCTTAGTTATGGCAAGAGTAAATAGCAACTGAAAAACGAGCATCAACCTGAATTGTGCCTGGAAAGCTGGTATATTTCTAGACTCCATCCTTCACTATACCTGCTGGTTTTGTCACTTTTATAATTACACTTTCAGAGACATGTGGCACATATCCCACCTCTTTCTTCTGCAGGTCCACTTAGGGAACAGTGTCTATGATAGATATCCCATGTCTTACTTCCACAACTGGTGCAGAGACAAAGGCTATACAAAAGAATCCTTTGTGTTGATCTTGGGGACACATGGACATGCATTTACACAGCAATTGTCATCATTTTGCCACTCTAATCTTTCCTTGGGGTCTGGTGCCTTCTTCTTACTGTTCCCTAGGTTTTTGGAAGCAGACAGATTACTGGTTATGTTTAACATACGCATTGGATACAACTTTTGGTGATTGAACAGYGCCTCTTGAAAATTCTGCTAGGAATTGTCCCCAAGGTGTTTCCTTTGGGAGAACCTAACTCAATTTTTGTGATTTAAAGGTTCTGTCTAGTTCTTTTAAATATTCCTTTGACGTTGTAGTGCTCTGCTCGTAATAGATTGTTATTGCCCTATATTGAGTTTGCAGAGTGAAGGTAAATCTTTTGTGATGTGATTGTGCTACCCCAAACTCAATATTGTTCAGGGGTCCTTTATAACWCTCTGGTTTCACTGCAACAAGCAGGACAAATTTTCATTTTTACTCTTTTAGATTTTTATTCTCTGTTCTGAAACTCTAAGGGACTATATTTGCAGGCAATGTCTAGTGCACTTTTCATGAACTGAGAACTCAAATGCCGTGGTGGGACCGTGGTTATTACCCCACCCTGATTTACAACATACTTGGGGAGAGAGAAGGCAGGAGAGGTGTGAGTCTGGCATCCCATAGTAGTATTCCTAATACTGTAGAAAACAAAAAAGCTTCCAGTTCTGATATCATGTATATCATGAAAGCTCTTGCTTTAAAAATACAAAATGTACGCATTTTCATATAATATCACCAGCCTAATTCCTGATATTGGTACTATAGGTATGGGAACCAGCTACACACCACAAAAGGCTTATTGTGGTAATCAGTACACTAATAATCAGCAATCAGCAATCAGGTAATCACCCATCAGTACACTACAGAGTATATAACTGTGCTTTTTCTATAGTGGACCTATACATGCACATCCGTACATAAACACACACGAGGTGGAAAACTTGCTTCCTTTTATGTCTGCCCAAGTGGGGGTTTTTTTGAGAACCCTTCCTAGATGGATGAGTCAAATTTTGCAAGCATGATGTCAGTTCCAAGCACAGGTCAACAAACCTTTCCTATTTGGAGCTATGGACCCAAAATGTCTCTGAGTGCACAAGCCTCTGGCACAGGTCTTGAGTGTCTTCCAGATTGCATGCATGGAGCCAGCAAGAGCAACGCCCCAGCTCCTGTCTCAGATTGCCAAGAACTGTCTGGGCCAGGGAGGGAAGCCCTAAGACCAGTTTTGTAGTAGTCTTTGCAACTGCATTTCAACAAGTGTGTGGGACAATCCCACTTCAAGGGCACGCTCCCTGTGCTTGCTCTTGCTCATCACACACCTCCTGACCAGAAGTCTCTCCTGCTGCCCAATTTCCTCACYGAGGTTCAAATAAAAACAAGCAAAACATTGGAGGCAGATCACATTTCTCAAATGAGGCAATCAACTTCAAATTTCCTCTTCCTTCTTTTTAGAATATTTGGTAATGACAGTGATTGTAGGATGGGGGTTTAAAATTTTTTCAGAGAATTAGTGTATTTTTGTGTGAGAATATTTTCATTTTGAAGTCTGCCAAGTAGCTTCCAAGACATAAAAATAAAGACAACTCTCAGCTTACAGAGGGATCTCTTTAAATGTCAACTGTCCCCAAAGCCTTTTTGTTTCCTTAAATGCTTTGATTGCTTTTAATTTTCAGGTTTAATTTGGAAAGCCAYGCAGACTGCAGAGACAGTGATTCTTCTGAGGAAAAAAGAAGCATTCTTTTTTTCTCATCATTGTATTAGCAAAAAATATCTGTACTGCCTGAGGCTATTTAAGAGAGAGACTCGACATTTACGCTGGTTAATAAAGCAAAGAAAGAAAATAGTTTGTCACTATTGTGTGGCTCATCTTGTTTCATTTTGGTTTTCATTTGGRGTCTCTTGTTTTTTTGTGTGCACACATACTTCTAGAGAGGTAGGATTTCATTAGAAATGCTAAAGAAAACCAATCTTAATTAGTCTGAAACACATCAGTAAACTCAAGCTTGCTGGCTCAGAGTCATGTAGTGTGAAAGGCCGATACACTGGGGTCAGTCATGGTGAGTTAGTGGTTTAGTAAGACTCCCATGAGTCTACCTCTCAAAACTATAAGCGGTCAGCAAGACAAAATAGCCTTGATCAGCATTCAAAGTCATGCCTCTCTGGACAGGATGGTTAGCTACAGTTTTCTGCCTACTAATGTTGCAATTATTTGTGGTGCCCTTTGTGTCCTGGGTCTCTTATTCTAAAATGTTTGGCTCAAACCCTTTTCCCAGGTGAGTGCGCTTTGACTTTCTCTGAGTTAAAGGTCCATTGTAAGTTGTGGCTTTGACTCAGAGAACACGATCTGTGACCATTTTATGAGACATTTGGGGCTAAAATCCACTTCAACATTCAGGCAGACACCCCATCCAGTACAGGCAGTGCTGGCTGGGCCAACTGACCTACCTGCAGTGTACCAGAGACCTTGGGGTGAACTAAACTGAATGTCATTGAGACACTAAAAAAATTTAGAACACAAGAAGAAGTTGTTGATCGTTTCTGTTGTTCTTTTTAGGGTTGTTTGTCATTTTAACATGCCAAGCTGAAAAACTGAGATTTTGGACTTGCTGGGAACACATGTAGGAGAGTGGAGAAGGACGGTTATCAGGAAATGAGGAAGCAAGTGAGCAGGGAAGTCCCAGGCTGAATGTACTGAGGATGTCTGGTTTGGCACCATGGACCACTGATGTTACAGAAGGGGATATTGTCCTCACTCAGACCACTAACTTGGCTAGATTCAGTCCATTTCAAATACTGGGATTCCATTCCAACAAAAACAAGGGAATACAACAACAAACAAAAACAACAAAATACTTTATAAACAAAAGTATCTTGAGGGTATAGTTTCTCATTTGGTGACTTTCCTCTGGTTACAAAACTGAAGGTGTCTTGGGAGGGAGGATTGAAAAAGAGAGATTGCTAGACATTTGGAAAAGAGGCTTGAAAATAGAAGTTTCAGGGCAATTCTCGAAAATTCTAGGTTCTGCAATAATGTGAATTGAAAGAAATGCCYGGTATCAAACAATACAAAAAAAAGTCAACGTTGCAAGACACGGAGCAGCACTGCAAAGCATTGACAGCTATAACCTAAACAGATCCAACTAAGACAAGCATCCACAAAACCCCAAACCTGTCCCAATCCTACCTGTCTCTTTCTGACACAAAAAGCAACCTACTCACCAAAAAAAAMCCCAAATGTCCTTGCATCCTCAAGAGCTCCTGCTTCCCCTAAGAAGGCAAAGGAAGAAAGGGCATGTTCGGGTGTCCTTGCCGACATGACCAAAGAAACCACRGAAACAGCGCTGGAGAGGCTTCCAGGGGGATGTTTATTGAGTTATAAGAAGCTGCCCAAATTACTGCAAGGAACAGGGTAAAAGTGCAAGAGGCTATTGGAGACAACCCCCTGCACAGCCCAGGGAAGCCAGGCTCCTGGGGAGGCTGGCAGGAAAAGGGGCSCCAAGGCCAGTTTTGCCTATTTTTGTTGGGTTTCTTTACTTCTGTATCTATGTGGAGATCTCTCTGGCTGATGTTTAGCTTTCTTTGTAGTGATTTTATCGCTGCTACATAACACATCCCAAGGCATTAACAAAAGAATAAAGCTTCTGGGACAGCCCAGCTGATCACCAGGCTCTGATAGGAAGAGGTGCCATCATCTCTCTTTTAACTGAGAGCCTGGACTGAAAGGAAGCTGGAAATAGGAGGCGAGGAGCCTGTGCCCAGTGACATTTCAGGCACCACGGGAGGAAGATCACCTAACGCATTTTGCTTTCTCATTGTTAGCTTTGTCTGATCCCGAAGTACAGGTGCTGGTAGCTGAGTTTGCCCGGGGTCACTCCCCCTCTTCACACTCCACATTAACTCCTTCGCTCCTCCATGGTGACAGCTCTCACACATCCCATGTACAGCACTTTGAGAAGTTATGTGGAAAATTGACCAAGGATTTAAACAAAATCTTCCAGTGGTAAAGAATTTAGGAATGGAAAAAGCACACTGAAAACAAGGAAAATTGTCCTCTCAGTCTTCCTTGAGCCTGGATCCTTTGGGTCACATATGCACACTAAAGCTTAAAGGTGACATCTCTTAAGAAAGATTGCAGCTTAATTTATACACACTAGAATTTCTGAACCATGAAATTATTCTTYCTGCAATGAGTGGCAGAAAAATAAAAATCAAGCATCATCTTTCCCTCTGTTACAGGTCCTTTCCCCCTCTCCCCCAGACTTTGTGGGATGTGTTTTTCCGGAGAGTTAAACTGGGTGGTTCTCAGGGGTTTACAACAGGCATAACTATTCCTGAAAAACAATCTGATACATTCAACTTAGCAAGGCCCTGCTCTTTCCCTCTAATCTTTCAGCGGGACCCAAGGGAGGCTAAAGCTGAGATCGGCCTATTCTCCCCTCGAACTTTGATTCGCTATTAAATTCCGCCTAATGACGATGACTCTGCCATCTCACGTTCATCAGCAGGCTCTGCGCGGAACAATGCGGGCCCGGCGGCGTATAGAGGGACATTGTTCCTGCCTCCTGGTTGCTCTGTTCGGGCAGCATCACGTGGAAATCCTCACACAGGAGAGACATGTAAAACCAGCAAGAAGTATTACTCTCCAGGGTGCGACGGTAACTCAACTCATACCTTGTGCGTGGGCGTTTGTGTTTGTGTGATCTCCTGTTGAGTTCGGAAAAACAACAACAAAGGCCACAGAAGAATAATGTATAAGGAAATACCGGAGAAGTTGGTGGAAGGTGGCATGCGACGCTGTGGTGGAGGAGTCTTGTTCATGTCCGCTGTCTGAGTGACTTAATGATCTGTGCTGAAATCTTTCACTTCAATTTGTACAACTATGCATGGCAGAAAATAATTTTTATACACTTCTAWATCCTTTATTCCTTATCTCTCTATAAATAGCACAGCCTTTAGCAAGTCAGTATGTCTGACCATCACCGCTAAACACTACACAAAAATTTACTTGCCTCTATGCCATTTTACGAAAGTGCCCCAGCTAGGAACAGYACTCATTATTCCAAATAACGACTTAGTTTTCTTTACTGTCCTGAGAGCTTATCAGTTTCTGAGATTTCCTGAGAAGAAACATGCCAGTGCATAYCTTGTGTGATACTCACAGGGTGCCATAGCCCAAACCACATGGATTGTGCCGTGGGATGCTGTACACACGGGGTCAGCACACACAGCAGCACTATCCCTGGGGTTGGGGGACAGCCAGGAGGTCAGGCAGGTGGCCAAAATCCTGTTCTCCCTCTGCATTTTTTCACCAGGTACCAGCCCTACCATAAGCACAGCAGTTCTCAGTAATTCTTCTGCTGTTTTCTACATCCCCACACAAGGCAAGAAAACAACAAAAGCCTTGCATTTGCTAAACTTGCTTCCCTTCTCACACACTGTGTAACTCTTTCACTGTTCTRCTCCAATAAATAGCATTGCAAAAACATTGTAAGCTCTCTGGGGAAAACCCCAGGACTGGAAAGCTGTAGTCCAGGCATGAAGAATTTTTGGTGCTAGAAATGACTTGGAAACAAGGATTCCGTGCCTTTCCATCGTTCCCTTAGCTGTCTCTTAAAACAACCCTACATCTTTAACAAATTCAATTTCACTATTTCAAATATTTTTCTAAACTACTAGTTTAGTTTTTTATTCACTGAAATGTATACAGCTACTCAAATTAGGTGCTTTTTTGAGCTGGTGCCCAAATGTGTTAGTTCAACTTTTACCAATCCAGCTCAAAAAGTATCCACTGCACACAGGAGTCATGTGCCCTTTATTGATCTTCCTCCTTTTTTTCCACTARCAAAGACCATATATATATATTTTTTTAACCATTCCATATAAGACATTCAACCCAAAGAAGTAGTTCATTACCCAGTGACAGCAGCAAAGCAAAGCAGAAAATACAAGAAACTCCCTATGCCGCATAGCAAAAAATATTAGTAGTTTCTCTGCAGGCACACAYATCAGCCTGACTCAGGAACACAACATCTAAAGTCATGCTAGCATCAACTTTGCTTAGGGTCAGAGAAATCCATTCCTCAGTGCAAAACTTAATCTGATTTTTCTCGCAAAGGCTACCATGAGGTTTTTGCTTGAGTCGCTAGAACAAAYAGATGCAGACATCAAATCTGGTGCTTGACAAAAATTTATAGAAAATCAGATTTTAACAGGTTTGTGGAAGTTTGATATACAGTAATTAATATCCAGAATAAGTGATCAGAAATAACTGGTAAAAATAGAAGTTTATCCATATCACTGAAATAGCCAAGTTTGAAGCTACCTGCTCGTTTATGAAAGGACTTAACTTAGGCTCGCATTCCATGAGGGCGCTGAAATTTGTGCACATTAAAATACAAAATACTGCCATGATATTACCCTCACAGGGGAAGAGAAACAGAACTTCAGAAGCTGGCACTTTTTTATTATTGACTAAAAGGTCTTTTAGTCTTTTTTCTGATTATACCAACAAAAGAACAAAGAAAGACCTAAGTACTGGCAAAGAATGTTTTAACCCATGTTCCCATCAAATGGAAACAAATTACTCTRCCCTTATCTCTGAAAGGAGATCCAGTCTCAGAATAACTCAGCCTCATGTGAGGATGTGCCCAGTAGCAAAAAGGAGAGCTTCAGAATAAAAAGAAAACTTTTTTGCTTTGTGATTATTTTTGTTACCTGCTACRTTCTTTTCCATATCAGGCACACATGCGAGGATTCATTTACCTAACTGGTCGCAATTTCTTTCCCTTGTTAAGACAGTGAAAAATAAGCCTCGGCTCATTCTGTGTGCATCTCTCAGCCATTTTGAAAGATGAGTCACAGCCCTCCTGTGGGATTATCGCTCAGGTTTGTCCCTTGGTTCATTAACCAAACACCAGAAGAGAGAGCATGTGGACTAAAGACTGCGAGGAGCAGCACGGAGAGCAGTGCTTCACTACAGCCTGCCTTTGGGAGGAAAGCGCAGAGCCATGGGAAACACCCCTGCTTCTGTGGTTGCCATTTCATTCTTCTGTGTGGCTTATTTTGCTGGTTTCTCAGCTCTTGCTTCACAAACCTGTTTTTTGCTCTGCAAGGTGACTTCAGCACACAGAGCCACGAGACCTGTGGCCTTCCCATTAYAGTAAGTTAAAGTGGACACCGGGCAGCTCTGGAGAAGCAATGGGTCTGCCAGCCTCACACAGGTGAGTCGCTCCCTGGGACAAGCAAGTCCTACCCTCATTCCCAAAACATCCTGAGTTCAACCCCACACAGCTTGACTCCCAACAGCTTTATTGGTGGCCTGCGATGCGTGTCACATCAAAAATTAAATTCGGGTATATCTTGTATCACAACAGTGCCCCATCCTGACTGCCATTCAGCTCAAACAGCCTTGAACCGTGCTAGCACTTGACTTGTTGTTGCAACAGGGACAGAAACTGGCATTTCTTTACTGCATACAAATATATAGGCAAGAGCCACTTGCAATAAATAGAGAAAAGTTTCCTCAACATCTAAAGCCAGCCCACACTGTTGATTACATTCATGCAATTACTCTGAAGCCAGGACAGGTAACAGACTCAGGAAACCATATTGTTGGTCTATAGGAACCAATGTACATTTTAAGTATAGGCCACTTTTAAAAATGATTTTTGGAAAAGATATAACTGCTTTAATCAAAAGTACTTCTGCTATTCTTTTTTTTCATTTTCCTTCTTTGTTTGTTTTGGCAGAAGTGTTTGCAATCAATAATTATTTCATAAAGCAAATGTTATTTCACATAGGAGGTAAATTTCAAATCTCCAGCTGGCCTATTAATCATAAAAATCTCAAAATCCTAAACTTTGGGTCAATTGTTCACTGTGCAAGAGAAGCAGAAAGATTGCTGTAATATCATGTTTTCTTCCRTCTTTCACTCATCTTTCAAAACTCGGATGTGAATGGATTTTTCCCCTCTCAAAGCCTCTCCCCTTTAAATGCTTGTTGTCTCTACCACTGATCAAGTTTCTGAGAAATGACTTTATGTAAGAGATTGAGCAAGATAAAGTTGCCACATTTCGTTTTATCTTTTTGGTTGAATTATTAGGACTTAAAGTTGTGGTGACAAGACTGCTACCTTCTAATAGGCCTTGTTGCCATGGGAGTGGGCTTTTTGAAAAGAACAAGGCCCACGGCCACCAAGACCTTTTTTACTATTATTTCCATCCTCGGCCAATACAGAAATCCTTAGTCACAGACAGGAAAATGTGGTGTAGTATACACAGTAACACTTGCTGACAGTGAAAAACAAAAGGAGTGGAAACTAATACTGCAGAAAGCTGAATTGCATCACAGCCTACAAGCAAAAGCATCTCTCTTCTGTAAAAGAAATGCTTTGTACATCCGAACAATTCCCTCGCTCTGGGACTCTTCAGAGATAAAAAGGAAAGAAGGCTGTCATCGTACAAAGTAGGCATTCCAGACCTGACAGGAATTTATTTTCCTCTGGAAGAAGAAAACACCATCCAGCAAAAACAGGCAAACAAGCAAAAAGAATCTGCCAGTGGTCCACCAGCTCTAGTGCCTGGCCACCACCTACAGCCRGAGTGGGATTAGCCACCCGGAGAGGATTAACAGGGAAGCATTGCTGTTCGTATGTACAGGGAGACCTGCTTCTGACACCCCCACACAGAGAAATGCCGTCGTTCAGATAAAGGACGTTTAAGGCCCAACTGGTGAACTCAATCCAGAATCACCTAGGGGAGCACAAGGATCAGGAACAGGTTGGAAAAATCTGGTGTCTTTCTGTAGGCAAATGTTTCACAGGCTTGATGTCTGCACACAGTTAAACCTTGAATTAAAGAGGTCTGTCAGTAAAGCGCCGACTACAAACTCACATTTGTGATTTAGCACCCTCTGCATGGCTGAAAATTCTGAGATTTGTTTGTAGTTCAGCAAAGCACACTGCAGAGTCCTGGTAAGAGAGATGTAAACAGTGTGATGGCTGGTGAAAATTGTAAACAGTTTACCTGTATGACAGATATTCACTATTATTTTCTATTGACAGCTGTTAGAAAAATCAGTTTTATTAATGCATAGGAGTTCTTTTTGAGGAAGACACTAGTWTAGCTGCAGTCTAAGACAAAAAGAAAAGTCAGAAATCTAGAAAGGGAGATCTCCRTAGATCATGGCAAAGATAGTTTTCCTTGCATTCTATCCACCTTTTATAAACGCAACAAAAATCGTGTTACACTCCTGAGGAATCTCTATATCAAAAACAGACTTACAAAGGCACAAAAATATTTTTGAAAGAATGCATCAGAAGAAAATTTCAACACAGACACTGACAAACATGCACCCTCTTTCCTAAGAAGCTTATCTCTCTAGACAAAGTGTAAGAACAGATATACACAAACAAATCAGCATGAAAGAGTACTTTAAATTGTAAAATTCATCTCATTTTGTCAAAGCCATGTTGCTCTCCAAAAATATTCCACTTGTTTTATCCAGTCAAGTTTTAAAAGATGGTGCACTTACTCTTCCTGCACATTCTCACAACATCTCTGAATACGGCATGTTTGTTTGGAAACAGGTGTCATAGCAAGAAAAGATTTAACTTTTATTCCCCAGAACCTTTCCCAAGATAACCATCACATTGCACACCTTCATGATTTTCAAATTATTTTCAGCAGATTCTCAGAACAAGAGATTGGAGACTCCCTCTCCTGGCTGGAAGGCTGGGAAGATCCTGACAAGTGGCTTGTCTTTAAAAAAAAACACACTAAGAAGAAAAAACTCAAACCAAGGCATCAAGACCAGCACTGCACTGCATTCCAAGACACAAGAACAAAAGAACCAGCAACACCATTGAGTTCTCCTCCTGCTCATGTTACCATCTAATGACATATAAAAAAAAGTTACTGGGTAGAAAATGACTATTGTCATCCCTGATCCCTTGCGAAACAATACTARACATTGACCAAAATATAAAGAAAATATTTTGTTTCCCAGACTCTGGTCCTTAGTCCTCAGCTTTGAAGCAATAGCACATGAAGAAAACAACCAAGTACCTTTACTGTTATTTTTGGAGAATGAAAGTTGTATAATCTACCTAAAATGTGAAAACATCTTACCAAATTAGCTTAGTTAAAGTCAGGTTTATTAAAAAAACAAACAAGAAAACTTCATTAATATAAAAACCCCGAGCTTATTCATGTATGCCACCTATTTATTGCAGTGTGGTGCCTTAACACTTAGCTCTTCCCATTTTTGCTGGTTGAAAATGCTGCTTCTTATCAGCAGAACAGGATTTTTCTCTTCCCATGCCAGAAAATTTACTACCAAGTCCTCTGAAATTGAATCATATACAATGGTATTACTACAGTTTGCACTAGAAGAAATTATTCAGGATGTCACCAAAGGGCATAGTCCTGGAGAAGAGTTTAAATGGACAAAATTACTGCTAACTGGTTTCTTGTTATAAGAACTCCAAGAACGTGCAAATGTAAATGAATCAATAGGYAAATGAATCTGTTCCCTTTCCTATGATTCTGTGAACACAATGTTTAATCAAAAAGTACAAACAAAAAAATTAAGGCAAAACAATTCTGATGGATGTCAGAATCTATTTTCAGAATACATTAAATATGCAAGCAAAATGAAGTCTGTGAGTAATGATAAAGAAAAACAAAGAAATGAGGCTTATGAAATGTAGATAAGTCACTCAAAACATATTGAAGAAGGATGAACATTTTAAGGTTGAAAAGATTGTATAGGAAATTGAGGACTGGAGGGACCAGTAAGATATTCACTTGGTATATCATAGTTCTCTACTTACTTTTCTTCTAACTACAATGAAAAAAATCAATTAATTGCCTGGAACATCTGTGCATACAATGTTATTTTTAGTATACACAACGCTGTTCTTCCCACAATTTTATATTAGAAACACTAATATCAACAAAATGCCAGCAGTTTTATAGAGAGGCGCTGGGAGGTGCCTCTAATTCTCTAATCCTAAATCGCATAGACATCACTTCAATTTAATTTATGTAGGAGAAATGTCAAGTGTCCATGAGAGTGGACCTCCTGGGAAGCATTCAGCAATGTAGATGTAAGGCCCATGCCTGTTCCTATTTAACCACTTCTCTTAGAAGCAGAGACTTGAAACTGAGTAGGGGTATTCTCTTGATCATCAGCTTTTTCCAGGCATGTATTTCAGAACTGGCTCCGTTTTCAGTCTCAACTTACACTTAGTATCTGTCCCCTCAGGTAGTTTCATAAAGATCTGGATACAGTTCTCTGTAAAGCAGACATCTCTATCAGTATCACTGTAATAAGTTCCAACAATATTTCCAGCTATGCTCAGGTGTCAGAATATTTATACCAGACTCTTCCTCGCTGACCCCAAGCACCTCCTGTGCAAGTAAACAGCTAAAGAGATCCACATTTCCATCTTACCTCCTGCCTCCACACCCCTACAAGCACGTGTTTTTACACCGACTTTCTTCTTTTCTCTGAGGGGATGGTGTACTGGGGGCGAGCACAAATAAAAAGCCATGGTCTTTAAATTTGATTTGAAGGTGGCAAGTTTTGTGGTGGTTTTGATCTCGTCCAGGCATTCCATAATCGTGGGCCAAGTTGCCTAGAGATCTTTGTCTCCCACACTTCCAAGTCTCTCTGTTGTGGCTGACAGATCCATTGTTTTGGAAGCATGTAGCTGTCATGGGAGGTCATGATCTCCCAGGCGTGAGGCAGTCCCTTCCCTACTTTGGGTTGGGCTTTGAAGATAAAAATGGTAAATTTGAACTTGGGCGCGAGTGCGTTTGATAGAAAGCCTTCCCTCGCGCTCCTTCAAAGCCTGTGCCAGCAGCCAGCGGGCATTGCAACACCAAACCACAGATTACAGCGATTTTTATTAAATATTGCGGTTTGATAGCCAAAACCAGCTGGGTCAGGGCCCATAGTGCCTGGGATAATGCAAACACATCGTCAGTGGCAGTCGCTTAGCCAGAGCTCTTACATTTGACCTTTATATTCCTTCCACTGCATCCCCTCAGTTGTCACCAAAAAGTGTCTGCAGTGACACCAGTGTAACACCGATGTGGTACTGCCTTGTAAATTTGATCTGAGGATGAAATCTGGAAGTTCCCAAAAGTGAATCCCATGTAAACACTTGAGAGACAGACGTAGAGAGACACAGACGTGAGACATAGACATGCCTGCTCCTATGTAATAAAATTAAAGAAAACCCACACCAAACATGTTGGTATTATACCCCTGGTGTGGATTCTGTGTCTTCCTACGCTGTATCTGTAACATACACCATTTCGGGGCTTATCACCTGCCTCTGCAGAGGGGAGACAACATAAATAAATACAGCAATATTTGCTACCGCTAAGCTGACAGGCACATGCTCAGGTGGTCCTGACTGAGCCCTTCCTCACAGTTTTCTCAGGAACCAACCCTGCTGCATGGTGTGTGACTTCAATCATTAGGGTTTTTTTCCTTCCTGCACTGATGCTCTGTCATCTACGGGTACCAGCAGAGTGGATTAGAACTGCCTGTCAGCTTTCTCTGCCTGTGTGAGCTCACAGAATAGCCCGGGCTCACGGCACGCTGGCCCTGCTCCTGCTCCTCTTGGCAGAGAGCTAAGCTCCGGTTCCTGGCAGCGCATCCCCCTGGCACACGACAGATGTGGGGCTGCCCTCGCCCCGGTGCAGCTGGGCAGCCTGACAACGGCACTGGCCTCGTGCTCGCCCAGCTTTTTCTGCTCTTACCCTGGAAGAGGAATAAAGCATATTTATAGTGATATATCAGCACATACATGAAGCACTGAACAGTGCAACCGCACTGGAGCAGAACATTGTAAAATCAAAAAAAAAACCCCAAACCAAACAAACCAAATTCTACATGGTTGAAGAAAAACATCTTTAAGAGCAACAAAGTTATGTTGCTCAAAACCTGGTTAATGCTGCCTGCACCCAACATCACGCACACGCCTGCTCCCCAGCCCACCTCAGCAGCTCAAGCTTCACTGAATGCTGGCACTTGGTCATATAAACAGAGAGCCAGGACTGGGAAATAGCCAGCTGCAAGGGGAAGCATTTGTGCTGTAGCCTGCTCTGAGACACCTGAAGGCAAGACAATCCCTCTGCTGACTGCTGTCACACCTGAGAGTTGCTGGATCTCTGCTTTCAAAACAGACTCCCGCAATRGGTACCCTCGTGTAGTAAGGGCCACAGCTGGACACGTTAATCCACCAACACTGCCTAAAATGTAGATTTCTGATGGAAAGGCAACCTGTTGCTGGCTTGCTATCTTAGCAGGCAAGCCCTGTGTGCCATACTCGGGGTCATGCAGGAGGCTGGCACTCTGTTGGCATGTGACATCACTGCCCAGTACCACTATAGGCGCACAGTGCAACCGTGACAGCCCTGCTCCAGAGGGGGTGTGGGAATGAGCTGGTCACTGAAATCCCTCTGTGCCCTAAACAACAGCATACAAAGACCAAATTCCCCCTCAGACAGGTAGCRCTGCCTTACAAAGCCAGGCAGATGAGAACATAAAATTGTAGTAGGTAAATGCAGTCATCTCAAGGGTCAGTTTGGGTGAATCAGGAGGAAAGGAACCTTACTGGCTTGCTTTGTCCGTTGTTCACCCATTAAAAGTTTTAATTAGGTAAGACTCCAACCACTACTTACTTATATGGTTTACAAAATCCATATAAAGTTGTCATTTAGAGATGGAAGAATTGTATGTGGCAGATGCTGTAGGCAGTTCAACGTGCTAAAGGAAACTTTCCTGAGCCAACCAGAGCCTCTTGGGAGGTGCACTTGCTCAGCTTTCTGAGGTGCACGCTCATTCTTTACCAGGGAGTAGATTTGGTGTTGCTTCTCCTTCCTCAAATGCATTTCTGCTGAGAGTGTTGCTCTCACAGAAGTCCAGAGCAGCCTTCTGCCCTCACTGGGCAGCATCTCCAGGTCAGCATGCTTGGGATGGGGCAGCTCCACCACTAGTGACATTTCAAACAGGAACCCAAACTGGAGTACCCCAGTCAGTACGGTGAAGCAGAATATTTTCGTTTGGAGGCAGACACTGTGGGTTTAGATTTCATTTTCAAAGAATGTCATAAAAAAATGTTATGGAAAGTATTAACAAAGACCTGAAACCTTAAAAAACCTAAATCATTAACATTTCTTGCCAAGAGAAGGGAAATAACAGCTTGTGCCCAGCTTTGCTTGCATCACTATCTATCAGGCATGAATGGTACAACTTGTCTGCTTTTTATCTTCTGTCTTCTTCTGCTTATACAGAACAGAAACGTTAGTGCTTGCAAGTACAGTGAGAAATAAAGAACTGCTAGTAAAAGATTAATATCTTACAAAGCTGAATTAGTGCAAAAATTGCCATTCATGCTAGCAGTGTTATAATTTTTTAATTTCCGCTAGATTGGATGATTATTTTTTAGGTTAAAAAAAAGGATTAGTAAAGTACTGAGTTTTAAGTTTTAAAAATTAAAATTCATCCATTATTCAAGTAATTAATTACTTTGATGAGTAATACTGCATGGGAGCTACTTCATTGCATCATTATTGTTTCTATTTTATAATCATGCTTCTCCTGCTGTTTTACGGAATGAGAAAAACGAGGCACCTTTGGTTAGCCCAGGGTCCAGAGCTTTCCASGTATGGAAGAAGATAAGGATTACCACCCAGCATGGAAAAGGACCCCGAACCCCTGGAAAGAGTCCACATATGAGTGGCTGAAGAGCATGGGTGTCTGTGGTGGAGAAGCCGGGAAAAGAAACCTGATGCGGAGGAGAGGACGCCTTTTGTGAGCTCCTCCTGCGGGAACAAAGGGACGGGGCAGCAGGGAGAGCTCTCAGCCACAACTCCCAGTGACCCACTTGTTCCAGCAGGGCCTGAATTTGTTGACCTTCGGTGTCTAATTCAAATGTTAACTAAACACTTAGGCTCTGTGTGAGGAAGGTGTTTGGAGAGCTTTGTGCTCTGAATTTTCATTTTGCCGGTTTGTTCGGTTTGGCTTCTTTGGGTTTATAGCACRGGCACTAGTCGAGATCACTACTGACAGGTTGTGGAAAATAAAAAAAAAAAAAACAAAACTATTTTGGAGCAGAGACTGGGAAAAGGGAGTCTTGAACACCATGGGACAGGAGAAAGCAGAAAAAAGTAGCTCGAATCACCAAAATAAATAACTCTCTCAGTCTCTGCTTTAGTTTAACGTACATCAAATGCAAAAATAATTTTCATAGAAGAAGTCAAGAAATTATGATTACTTGAGAAGCAGGCTTGGACAAGAGGAAATGAGTTCACCCAACAAAGTACAGCAGAGATTCAAAATAGAAATGAAAGAGGGAAACAAACCTAGAAGAGAGGAATTGGGAAAGGTCTTCCAGAAGGGCTGATATTCTGAACACCTGTTTTTCCAGTTGTTATCTTTTAAGTGTCTTTCAGGTTTTTTAAATGAATTCTTTTATAGCCAAGAGGGCTTAGGGAGTTTTCATGCCTAAAACTCCAGACAGACAAAATGCTTTCTCCCTTTTAAATGGAGGGGAAAGTGATGCACAGGTGCAATCATTTGTTCTGGGTCCCCCAAGGAAGTGACTGACAAAGTCAATTAACGTTTTGTCCACTCAACCACAGTGCCCTGCAGCGAAGGCGCTTCTACGGGATGTGGGTCAAATTCGTAGCACGAGCCATACCCACGGATACTTTGAGTTTATTCTTCAAAAAGATGGATAAAGCACAGATAACTTTTTACTTTCAAGAATTTCAAAACTTCGTCGTAGCTCAGAGCTTCATCTTGCGCCAGTGTTCCACTGTCATATGTTACATTTATGTAGATGTGTGTATCACTCCATAAAATATACTGATGATGCAATATTTCCATTGTTCAGCTGTCAGCGAAACGCTGACCTTTGCTCCTTCCAAAACAAACTTTCCTGTCAATCAAAATCTTGTTATACATGGATATGACATTAGACCTGCGAATAACAATCTTGCTGATGGACAGCTCATCTGCAGTGGCTCTCTTTAAATTGCCCAGAGTTTAAAGCCTTGGACAGCCAACAACCACAGTCCCTTCTAACCTGAGAGCTATACTTGAAAAAATACAATTAGTGGTCATACAGACTGTAAATTGCCCAGAGTTTAAAGCCTTGGACAGCCAACAACCACAGTCCCTTCTAACCTGAGAGCTATACTTGAAAAAATACAATTAGTGGTCATACAGACTGTAAATTCCCCAAAGCAAACAAGCAAGTTAGGCAGTTGCAAGCATCTGAGGCTACGCCTGAAAAGTAGGGGAAACAGAGAAAATGTGCAAGAAAACAGCAGAAGATTTGGTAGAGCTTCTCCCCYCAAGAGGGCTKGTATTCAAATTGGAAATTTTTCAGCACATCACTTTTAGCAACTACCAGTTTAGGCGGAAAAAAATAAAGTGAAACAAATAATAAAATGTAGATTGAAAAACAGCTGATTTCTAAACCAAGARAGTCAATGACAAAAATCAGAGTCATCTGGGGACTATTGCAACTTCCACCAGCTTGGTGCAGTGAATCTGCAGGAGACCTCACACCTGCTTTATCACAAAAGTGGTAGGAAGGAGCTAACACCATTGTTTCACATTGCATTTTTACCACCCAGCAGCTTAGTGTGTGGTTACAGACAAACTCCTTGACTTCAGGTCATGGGGTTATTTGGGTTGAAAGGGAGAGCAAAAGGTTTCTAACCCAACCTCCTACTCAGATCAGGGTCAGCCAGGAGATCAGGCCAGGTTATCTATGCAACAGGTATGGAAAACCTATTCATTTTGGTTGAAAATTATCTCATCACTAGTGTACTTCCATGGAGCATGACTTGCAAAGATCTCTGCCACTCCTATCTTTTATCAAATATGGACATCAAAAAATTGCTGTGATAGAGAGAAGGAAAAATAATTCATTCATCAGGATAAATTAGAGAGGATACGCTTGTTTGAGCCAATCATTATAGATTCCCATTATTTATCTGACCACATTTTGTGCCATTTTACTAGTTCTGCAGCCAGAAGGGCATCAAAAAGTCTTATATCTTTCCTGCCATACCATTCATGAGCTCTTTCTAACTAGAAAGGCTTGAGATAACTTGCCAGCAATCCTTCAGGCTTATCTTCCTTTAAAAGCTCCAGCAAAGCAAAGCCTTGTAGGAGTGCAGAACAACAGAGGCCTGTGCAGCAATAGCTGCTCACACCACAGTTCCCTAGCATCCAAAACTTGCCCACCTCCTGGCTGCTCCTGCCCAGCCRAAAGATCCTGCCCTCTCCCATGCACCAGACACAGACAACTACAGCAGAAGAGAGAATGGTATTGCTGCCAGTTCAGTGCATTGGAATGGCTTTGGAGGAGAGCAGTAAGCATCAGAGGTGAGCAGAACACCTCAGCTATCTACAGGAGGCTTTCAGCACCACTCAGTTTTAGTCATGCCCTGGCCAACAGGATTCCAAGGAGAATAATTCCCAAAAGAACCACACTATGGTGGAAAAGACCCGACGTGTCAGATACTGATTGATGCAGCAGCACTGCACTTATGGAAGTGCCCTATCAGACGCTCACATCAACATCATTTACGTGTGCCAGGGACATTTAACCTCACAGTTCCTTTGAAGCTGCTCTGAGGATTTCCTTCAGGTGCGCTGGGATTAGGAAGCGGATTATTTCCCAAGAGGCCCCTGCGTGGCTTTCCCTTCTGCTTTTGCTTTGTCTTTCTCACACACACTCTCTTAGCTTTAACTGCAGCCYGTGCTGCAAAGCTATGGGAAGGGGAAGCTTTGGATAGCAGAACATGGCTTGCTGATTTGCTTTTCTCCCACTTCCGCCAGCTTTGCAAAGGTAACCGATTTCTTCTGTGTTAATGTGACTTCTCCAGGTATATGGCAAAGACAACGCTCCTCAGCTTTGTACAGGAAGAATGAATGCCCTTGGGGTCTCCGAAGAATAAAGGGTTTGGGTTTAGGGGAAGACTGTGTGGTTAAACCATCCACCTCCCTGGACTGCAGAACTTGTGGAGTACAAGGACGTCACTGCCCTTGATCAAAATCTAGAGTACGATGAGTGGGGATTCTCTCAAGCTGCTCAAGTTTTGACTCAACACACACTTTCTGATGACTTCTTGAAACRGCTAAGAAACTGGATTTGAGGACAATAATTGTTATATTAGTCTAGTTTTTGTTGTATAAAGTACAAAAAGTTGAAAASTACTGCCTGCTGTTAGACATTACCAGATCCAAACCTGCTTCTGYGCAAGGCAACAAAAACCATGTTCCATCACCTACAACAGCAGCAGAGCCAGATACAGCCAGGTGGCTTTCAGGACAGGTTCTCACATACCTCCCCCAAGTGCTTAGCCATGGGGCTCCTGCAGTCACACCTCTTTCCTTTCTGCAAACCTCTTCTCCAAAAAAAACCCCCAAGAACATCTCGTATCTCAGACAAAACAGAGTCTACATTATTCATCAGGGCCACACCACAGGTCCATAGGATTTGTAAATTATAGATCCTGTAATTTAGGAGAAGGCAGTGAGCGAGGAGGGGATTGAAGATGGAATAAMGGAAGAAGGAAGCATTATGCTAGTCTACATTTAGTAACCATAATACTGTAAGGGGCAGTGTTTTGGTGTAACTTCAGAGAAGATTCACTTTTACTAAACAAAAAGTTTTGAATTAATGGAGATTTCTGATGAGAATTAAGAACTATACCCCATAAGGAATCCAAAGATTAAAAAAAAAAGTTGAACTTACTGAATGTCATAGCTGAAATATTAGAGTCAAAGTTGTGTTGTTTCTGTGGGTGTCGCTTTCAGATTTGGGAAATTACAGGCACCGTGATAAATATTTCAGGCAGTTGATTACAATGAAAAGTAATTAACCCAGCTACAACAACAGGTGTTGTATGGGGAAATGCTGGCTTTTATCGTGAAGTTGYGGGTGCATGTGCTAAATGCATTCGTCATTTTCTCCTTTCTTTTATTCAGASAATGCCCGGGGGAAAGTATTCTAGTGCCAGCATTTACAGGATAGAATGAAAACCCATTAAATATGTATCTGACTGCTAACAACTGTGCAGAGAAGGAATAACTTAACTATGGTTATGTAAGGCTGCCCGTTCAGCTGGCTTTGGCGGTGGTTTTGAGTTGAGGGGAGAACTTTGTTTTGGGGTCATTTCATTTTCTGATTAACAAATGCACACAACAGGATTCAAAGCTCTGCTCACTTTAACAGAAACAGTCCAAAATACTCCTAAGCATGAACATGGCTGTCCATAAATAATTAGGGAAAAAAAGTTCCAAGTGAAAATAACAGATGTTCAGAGAGCTGACACAGAGCACATGTGTGAGTTCAAATGATGTTGCACTCGTTTGGTCAGAGGCTGCTCCTGACAGCCAGGCTCAGGCACAAGAAATTGGGGAGGGAGAGTGCTGTAGTCAGTGTCAGAACTGGACTCACGTTTTCAGTTCTCTTTTCCTGCAGAAGTTGCCCCTAGATAGAAATGGTCGTATTGCAACCATATTCCCCCTCCGCCAAATAATGCAAAATATATGCAGAATCTTCACTCTCCTGCTCCTACCTGCATTTGGAAGGAGACGAAGAAGCTGTGAGTTTGCTTTTTCTGGTTTCCTCGAACCTGATATAACCTTCCCCATGCTCTGAGAGTCTTGAACAGAAAATGAAACACAGATAAAAACCAGAGCAGATAAGGCAGGTGAGCTGCTTCTGCAGAATGGCAGGAGGAAAACTACACTGATTGTACTGACCCAAACTGCCTTCTCTTCCGGACAAGAGCCCCATCCTTTGCTTTTTTGCAAGAGATGTCTTAGGCTGCCTGGGCCTGTGCATGGTTGGAAACAGGTCAGGAGAAGCAGTTTAGCACAGGGCACCCTCTGTGCATACTGGTTCCTCACAGCCCTTTGGGGAGAGGAAAGCTCCCAAGTCTTACAGAGGAAAACACACACAATCAGCATTGGTGAGCTGCAAACTCTCTGATCTCATATACTTTGCATTTTCTTACCCCTTCATGCATTGTTTCTCATTTGGGACTACGCAGCAACATGGAAAAAAGAAAATTAGTATAGATTGCTATTATTTTCCTCACCAATGCTGCATGCATTCCCTAAAGAAAAGGGCAAGGGAAATAACATTTACGATGGCACTTGTTATTTTCCTCCAGAAGGAATAAATACAGGGGGTGTGTTTGCAGGACGGGTTTGTTTGTCTAAAGATAAACAGAGTCGTCTCTCTTAAGCCAGTTCCATGATTTATGAGGGAAGACTTTTCAGCCTCTAAACAGCCCTAGCAGCCCCTAAACATGCTCATAAAGTGTAATGTTCCTCCTGTCTGAGGCTGCGTGAGTTCAAAAGTCATCTCCCACTTGTGCAGAGATCGCCRCTGCCTCATAAACTCTGAATTTACGGGGAGCAGGTTACATCCACTGACCCCTGGAGACAAAAGCTGAACCTGACACTGATTATTTAATATCTTACTGACAAATGTAGCTCAGAACATAAATAAAAAAAAGGATAAAATATTTAACTCTGGGCAATTTTAAGTCTGAGCTTTCAGGTTTGGGATGGACTTGAAAATTGTGATTGTTTTGGATTTTTTTGTGGTGCCTGCCTGTGTTATTTCCCATGATCAAATGCAGACAGGAGCATCTCATTAAAAAAAAAAAAAGGCATCCAGTCACATGAAATGACTATAACTGCTTTGAGATTATAGCTTAGCAAGCCAAAAAGAAAGACCAGACAGTCTGAGGCAGGTAGGAAATCTATTTGGGGGCAAGAGGCCCTTTGYCACTAGGCAGCTTTGGGTTTCCATGTTAAGCACCTGTCTTAAACCTGCTACCTAAACAGCAACAAGCAGYTTGTAATCCAAGTACAAACACATTTATCTGTCAGAAAAGGCTTCTTGGGAAGCCCGTGCCTTGACATCTCAGGATTGACTGATAATTTTAATAAAGCCTGTTATCTGTCAGGGGGTTGTTTACCCCTGATATTCAACACTATCTTGCTGTGTACTTGCACACACACATACACACCACACGTGTGCTGAAAACATGGTTGTCTGCTGGCACCAGGAGCCTTTCCTTGTGGGAATATCAGCCCTGTGCTCAGCACTGCTGCCATGCCATCGGCTCCCCAGCCTGCCTGGGGTTGACCCTGCTCTCCCAGCTCAGAGAGGCTCCCCAGGAAGCCACTGTCCCACCACAGAGTGAAAAACAGAGCTACAGGAGAGCAGCCCCCTGTTTAACCAAACCCAAAGAGTCCCATTGGAAGGGAAGGATGGGTGCTTCCYAGGAAGGGCCTGGCTGCCCTCTGTCTCCCACAGCTGAAGCTGTTCCATGTCATACTGAATAAGGTCTCATGCACGTTTCTGCCAGAGGTTTCTGCACATCACCACACAAAGCTGACAGCCAGAAGGGCTGGTGAATGTACCTGCTATTCCTCTCTCGAAAACACATAAACAGAAATTAAACCCCACATTAAGCAAACTAATCTCACTAAGAAAGCAAAGTAGCTGCAACGACAGGCAAGTGCTAAGTTACYGAGTCAATCTCATGGCTGAAGCTAATGAAAATTGAGCTATTTAGTGTCTTTGGGGAGATCTTTCTCACTGTTTCATAAGTGAAAAAGTTACAAAGATTTCACCTGGGGTCTGTTTTAGTATTACGCATCACRTAATTTTGTTCCTAGACTATAGACAACTCATCCTCTTTTAAGAAGTTCCTAACATCCATGGGCAAGGAACATGGCCAGATTCTTCACAGGTGGGATGCCRTTTCTCTCCCTCCTGGAAAACCCTGCTTCTGAAAAGCTGAATAGCAACAGCTGGAGTTGAAGCAGTGATAACTYTGATGCCTGCTACAGGGCCATAAGGATCTTGGACTGAACACCCCAAAYTGGTCCTGACTTTGGGAACAGTCTCATTATTTCTCTTCCTACCTCCCCCTCCCCAAAAAAACCCAACCCCACAGACACCCTACTGCCTTATCCCAAAGAGTAGTCTTGGAGCTTGAAATACTGCAAAAAAAATTTTAAAAAGGCCTCGCAGAAAATAAAAAWAAMCCCAAACCACAAATAAAATAGCTGCTTTGTGTACAGAGTAAGATATAAACTGCATGCATTAGGTAAGGGGCCAACTGAACCCTGCATTCAGCAGGTCAGTACATGCTCTCACAACAGGAGTTACCCAGCAATTGAACTGCTTAACCAGAAACAGCAACTTGAGCAGAATTGCTCTCTATGATCATGTGATTTAAAAAAAAAAAATCTCAAAAACATTTAAACCTTAGGAAGTGAGTTTTCATGACGAAAGTAATCTGACACTCTGTAATTCGTGGAATCTCTGCATTTCCCCCTTTTTCATTGTTTATAAAATACTTCCTAGATGGTTAGTTTTTTGTACATAACTGAGTGCAGAAAGCCCTTCAGAGGGGTACATCAGCTCAGCTCCCATACACTTGTTGGTTGGGAACCAACTGCTAGAGGACTGCAGAACTGCAGGGGATTTTTTCATAATGTTTATAGACAGCAGTTTATATCTAAATGGACTCATTTGGGGTTGCTTTTAACTAAAAAAAAAATTWAAAAAAAAATCACTTCCACTGGGCTAGGTTTTATTTTTATTCTTTAGGAAAAWTAAAAAACAGTAAACAGACAAACAATTCTTTTGTGACATGAACTCTAATTTAAACCTCACTTTGTCTAGGCAGCAGGCACAGAATTTGTGGTACAAGCTGTCGGGAGATGCTGAAACTGCAGCCTTGGCAAAATAAAGGTTTGAGGGAATCTATCTGTAGTATTATTTACAGACAGGACAGCTGTGCTGGTGACTGAAGTAAAACACYCTGGCTAAATATAATCTGAAGCCAGAGATAAGTAAGTGTTTCAAAGCTGCGTCCCTACAAGAGGCACATGTTTAGCTTTTCATGCATCACAATGGATGTCCCACATGAACTTTTTTCTTCTCCAGGTTTCCTTCAGCCCCCGACTGTCCCTGTCACCCTGTGCCAGATGGGAAGTGAGAGCTAAGCCGATCCACCTCTTTGTGGTGGAAACCCCCCGAGCTTCGGCTACAGGTTACTGAAGCCTTCATGAAAAATTCAGAGCTGGTATAACAAGCTTGCTGAAAGTAAAATGCGTGTCACATTATCCACCCTCCCTTTCTGCTAGCGCTGAACTACCACCGCTGAGAGGTAGAAAACGTGCCTGTAACAGACTTGTACGGGGATGCAGATGCAAAAATAAACGTTAAACTCAGTCATCTTTCCACGTTTTATTTCAGCAGTAAAGTTAATAAAGTGTGAAAGCCAAGGAGCAATAAAAGAACACAGAAAATTGATTTACAGACACACATAGGAGAAGTGGACGCTGAAAACTGCTAAGCTGCTGAAAAGATTGGTGTGTGGAAGTCGTTTGTGCCTCAGTAGTTAAGTCCTTGTTGTGACACATTAGATGTCATTTATGAGTGGCAGCATAAACTTAACCACTTAAAATCGTARAACTATTTCAGAGGTAAATTTAGTGCCTTTTAACACCTTTTTAAGGATGTTATTTGCTATAGGAGATCGAGCAAGTGGAAACAGAATGGCCTGAGTAGAAACCACCTTCCTATTTGTGCTTTTACCCTGCAGGTGCAAGGGGACACACACTCCCAGCAGTTACTGAGGGTCAGTGTGCAAGCTCATTCCTGCTGTCCAACACCCAAAATGCTTGAGATGGGACATGGAGGCAATAGAAACACAGCACATGGCTCTGTTCATTAAGAGACTGTGGGCTCAGGGAGGTGGGGGGCAGCCTTCCCCGTTCAGCCCACTGTCTGCCATGTCTCCCCTCAGGGTATTCATTTCTTGCCTACGTTCTCTGTAGTTGAGGATTTGTAGGGAAAAKCATAAATAGGAGTGGTGGATCAACCATAGGGGCTGTATTGGGATATGACCAGATTTAACCAGAAAAGGGAGGTCAAAGAGAACATACCCTTACCCCAGTAAACAGTGATGGAAACCTGGTAACAATGGATGAGGCGAAGGCTGAGATACTCAACAATCTTTATTGCCTCTGTCTTCAATGGCAACATCTTTTCACATACCTCTCGAGTGGATGAAAAGCAGGATAGGGATGTAGGGAGAAAAAATCTTTCCCACTGTGAGTGAAGATCAGGTTCATGACCACTTGAGTAACCTAAATGTACATAAGTCTGTGGGACCCAAAGAGATGCATCCCAGAGTCCTGAGGCAATTGGCTGATGTAGTTGCCAAGCCACTTTCTATGATATTTGAAAAGTCATGGCAGTCAGGTGAAGTCACAGGTAACTGGAAAAAGGAAGACTTTGTACCCACCTTTGAAAAGAAAGATGGAGCCTGGGAATTACTGACCTGTCAGCCTCACTTCTGCGCCTGGGAAGATCCTGGTACAGATCCTCCTAGAAGCTGTGCTAGGGCACGTGGAGAACRGGGAGGTGATTTAGGACAGCCAGAACAGCTTCACCAAGGGCAAGTCCTGCCCAACCAACCCAGTGACCTTCTGTGATGAGGTGACTCCATCAGTGAACAAGGAAAGGGTTACAGATATCTTTTATCTGGACTCTGTAAAGCTTTTGACAGGGTCCCCTACAACATCCTTCTCTAAATTGGAAAGAGATGGGGTTAATGAGTGGATAAGAAATTGGTTGGACAGTCACATCCAGAGAGTTGTGGTCAATGCCTCAGAGTCCCAATGGACACCAGTGACAAGGGGTGTCCCTCGGGAGTCCGTACTGGGACCAGTGTTATTCCATATCTTCATTACTGATATAGAAGGAGGGATCCAGTGCTCCCTCAGCAAATTTGCAGATGACCCCAAGCTGAGTGGTGCAGTTGCCACACCTGAAGGATGGGGTACTGCCCAGAGGGACCTGGTCAAGCTCGAGAAGTGGGTGCCTGGGAATATCACGAGGCTTAACAAGACAAAGTTCAAGGTGCTGYGGCTCGGTCAGGGCAACCCCCGATATCAGCACAGGCTGAGGKATGAACAGCTTGAGAGCAGCCCCGGGGGCTGCTGCTGGATGAGAGGCTGCACATGACCCAGCAGTGTGTGCTTGCAGCCCAGAAAGCTGAGCCCTCCTGGGAGAAGAAGGTGGTAGACACCCCAAACGTAATCTCCCTAATGGCTAAATTGCGCACGAGAAAACAGATTCCTGGAAAGCATCTCACTTGTAGAGCGTACAGGCAACAAGTGTCGCTCCATGGCGTTTGTAGCAATTACTTTCTCCTGGAAAAACAGACCTTTGCCTTTATTAAAGAGCGCTTGGATTAAGGCATAATTACATGCTTGCTTAGAGACTTTAGATAAGAGGTTTTAGGCTAAAGGAGTAGATTGTGCAGATATGATGTTATTTCTACACACGTGTTTCTTGCTTTTCCAATTYCTTCTTTCCGACAAAACTTCAATGTAATGATTTCTGCATGAGTAGTCACTGATAGGATGCCACATAAGACTGCTGTGTACACAAGCTACTGAGAGCATGTAAGTAGTCTCAGACACACTGGAGAGAAAAACACAAGGAATAGAAACTCGGATGACCACATCTTTCAACTCASAATTTCCTTCTTTCTCCAAACTGAGACATTAAAAAAAAAAAAAAAAGCAAGATCTTAAGCATTTTTTGTCTTAACCAACTGAGATTTGTGACATGGTTTTACTCAAGCTTGAGTAAAAAAATGCTTGCGACTATTTCCCTAAGTTATGTCTTTTCTACTGAYGTTTTATAAAACTCTGTCTTTTGGAGTCATATCCATCATATCCTACTCTGTCGTCAAACAYCGGTGCAATTATGTTAATGGAAATGATTAATAATTCACTTGTGTTTTCTTTTATGGTATAGGAAGGCTTGCGACAGTTATGAATAACATTCAGTTTTGTTTGCTAAGGATTTTTTCCTTATTTTCCCCTATCTCTGTTATCTTACAACATAATCATCCACCTACCTGCCCCGGCTGCTTTTACACTCCTTCATTGTTTACAAAATGAATAATTAATGGTTGATAACCTGCAGCCAAATCCCTCCCACCCTATTCCTCCTGCTTGGTCTATGCCATTTTCTAGTTTATTCCAGCAGCTTGGTTTACAGAACTTGATATCACTTACATGTTTGAAGGAGAGAAATGGGAGCAAATAAAAGTGTAACAAGGTGAAAGTTCACATTAACCTGAGCTACAGTACTTACCTATTTGTAGGTTGCTTTTGTAGCATTTTTATACAGCAAAATTAAAWATATCTAGACTCATTTTATAAAGTGAAACAAAAATGCACAGCCCTTCTAGAGCAGCAAGAAAATCACTGCAAATGCCTGGTCCACTTTCTGACCACTTCTCCTGTTTTCCAGCACCAGCCTATGTCATCCCTGTCCCTCAGGGCATCTTCCCAGCATCCAGAAATGCCACTTGAATTCCCCAGCTCTCACGGCTCAGCAAAACACTCACGTCCACTTATCACTTGTATTATCATATTTTGTCAGTCAAYGCACAAACGTCAAAACGTGATCTTTGCCCCAAGCAGCAAGTGACAAGTTACAAAGCCTATGAAGCAGAGCCATCTCACGGGCACGCACAGCCCTCCATGCGGGGATGAGCTTCCGCTTCCCTGCACAGCGACAAAAGCTGGGTCAGGGGATGCTCAATTTGACTTTCCTGTGATGGCCCTGACTTCTGAAGACTCATTTTTAATTTGATTTTCCAGCTCAGCATCTAAACTGAGACCTGACTGTCTTCTTGCTCCCATTACTTTGCTCTAGCAGCGATTTTGCTCGAGTCACACGTGGGCATCACAGYRCAGGTGCTCAGCCTGCCCAGATGTRTCCCTCAACACCTGCACAAGGAAGCTGGAGCTGCCCAAACTGCAGGTGAACAATAAAATAAAATAAATAATAATAAAAGAAGTTCACGTGATCCGGACTAGGCATGCCATGAAACTCAAATATTTGGCATCTGTTTTTCCTTTTCAAGCTAAAATTGCATATATTTCTTTTGCCGTCAGAGGCACTCAAACTTTGTAATCAGGAGCATTCAGATACCTGCACTGGCAATGAGTGCAAGCCAGTCTAGTTTAAACCAACTGAAGGGAGGTTTTGCTGTGGAGCAGCGCTGATGAGCTTCGTGTTGTTCACACACCATTCCCATCCAGCTGGGAGTTTAGGAATCAGAACAGTAAAGCGTGTGTCATTGGTTCTGTTGATGGTTCAAAAAGTTAAGGCAACACACATTTACCATTCTCCCACTGATACATTTCCTGCAAACAACTACAAAGCCTGTTGAAATTGTTAACGTGTACATAATTAAGTGCATCAGAAACGGTAAACTTATCGACAAAGAGAACATGACGATAAAATGAATGAGTGAAATCCAAAAAACAAAGCTAAGAATTATACAAATGCATGTAAACTGTAAAATCTGGTAATTTAGAGTTTACACTTCCTCATGGGAAAGCCAAATTCATGCCTGCTAACAGATAATAAAAAAGGAAGACTCTTTTGCTTCCATTTAATTTGGGGCCTGATCATCTGCGATGGCCTTAGCAGAGGGCAGAATCAGATTTCTGGGCAATAGCGGCAGTTTTACCAACGCAATGAGTTGGTGAGAAATCCTCTGCCTTTTGAGAGAAGGAAATTAGTCAAGCTAGCTGGAAGATCATTGCTTTGAGACTTGATTGTGTTCCAGCCTACATTCACAGGAAATTCAGAGAGGCACATGGTTTTCAACATGCCACCTCCAAGTTTCTGAAATGAAATCTGTTTTCAGGATRCCTGTGCAATGAGAGAAATGAGTTTCTTACAGCAGCTGCCTGCAAAATCCCAGGCTCTGGGGAGATCATGCA
Source organism: Amblyornis subalaris (assembly GCA_018881555.1). NCBI lineage: Eukaryota > Metazoa > Chordata > Aves > Passeriformes > Ptilonorhynchidae > Amblyornis > Amblyornis subalaris. The sequence continues at coordinate 14,883,638 of JACAXG010000007.1, read as the reverse complement.
AGGTCCARACACTGCCACTACTTCAGGCCACTCTGTTATTTCAGGCTCCCTCAAGATAGTCCAAGACCCCCAACCATCCCCTAGGGGATTTCAGGGACTTTCACTGCCCCRGGTTAGTGAGGGTCCTGACATAGGGGACATGCCCCAGAGCCATTCACACTGSAGGGTTTGAGTCTCTGCTCATCACAGCTGAATTCTGAAGGGCAGAAGATCTTCAAGCCTCAGGACTTTTGACAGAGCAACAACCTACCTACATCTCTAGAAATGTTACTTGAACATAAGAGCTTTTCTGCAGAAAAGTTTTCAAAACACCCCACAAAGCAACACTTTCTTTCCACACAGTTATTTAATTAGAAAATCCTAAAAAGTTTAATTATTTAAAACTAGACATGAGACAGAGGGGGACTTGAAGAGGTTACCAGAGCAAGATGGTAGAAGATAAGAGAGTACCCAGTGGGACTTGGCACTATAGTCTGGATATCACCAGCCGAAATACCACTGCTAGTGTTTCATTAGGAGACAACATCAACTTCTGATCACTTCTGCTTTCAGAAACTGGCATGTAGTGGTAGGATGTTCAACTGAGAGCCAGGAGGTGTTGGCTTATTCCTGACTGGATCACAGAGCTTAGAAAAGCAGCTCTGAATCAAATCCTCCACATCTAAAGCAGGGATGTTAGTTCCAAACATAGCTCAGCAGGATACTTGGGCTTGCTTCACGTCCAAACACATGGTAGGGCTTGTGTTCTTTGCACRACAAGTGCTATGAAATATAAGAAAAGTTGAAAGCAGTTTGGTGGGACTGTTGAAAGGAAAAGAGCAGGAAGAAGGTAGAAAGCTTCCTGCAGTCACAGGWAAAGGAAAGAGGTCAATAAAAGATGGCATAGGTATACCACAGATGAAAAGAGTCTGAACATTTTTGTAAGGAAGATATCAAGAAACACAGGAAAACTTAGGATGAAATGTGAGGATATAACAGATAGCTGGAATGAGGTAACTATGAAACTACTACATGAAACAAAGAGCAGGGAAGGAAATTTTTTCAAATTTTTCAGGATTTCAAAACAAGCAACAAAATTCTAGTCTAGTCCAAGCGCTACTTGTCTGGTCTAGTCCAGATGCTAAAGAAAAATTTGGGCAAGTGGACAAGAGATACCCACAGGGGAAAAAGAAAGGAGTGASGGTATCATCATGGCAATATCATAAATCAAAGAATAAAATATTTCTTAAYCTATCCAAGAATCAAAATATTTTTGTAGGAAAATCTTGTACCAAGGAAATGCATGGCTGMGTAATTTCCAATTAAATCCAAGAGCTAAACATTTGTATTCTTTGCATTAAAAAATTAAATACTGGAAAAACACCTCCTAAGAAATTTAGTACTCTAATCCTCTCGAGAGACTTTTATAAAACRATGCCTAGACTCAGCAGTTAAACAATTTCCACTAACAAGACCAGAAATATACAAAGACATTTCGAAAAATTGTATCCACCTGCATGTTGCATGCAGGGTTTGGAGCTATATTTTTTTTGTAGTCACACTATTGCCAAAGTATCAAAGAAATGAAAGGAAGCTATTAAGAAATTAAGTAATTTTTGTCTTTTCTTTCTGTGACGAACATTTTACACAAAGGTTCCAAAGTAAATTCCGTGTAAATTTTATTCCAGCCGTAAAATACAAGTTATAGTAGCATGAAAAGCTACAAGACAGGTTTATGCTGTGCTCACATGGCTTTCTGCCACCTGGCCAAGAGACATGGGTAAGGCAGTCGAGCACACGCCCTGTCGTGCATACTCAGCTTTTATTGCCCCCTTCGAAGGCAGCATCTCGTCACTTTGAAAAGGAACAGGACGTGCTCCGAGAAAACCCCAACCTSGATAAAATTAGAGCCCAAATGCAAAGGAATCTGAATGCCAACCTAGCACGCTGGAAAAATATCGAGCTGGTTCATTGACTTCTCCATTGCCACACTGTGCCTCCCTGTGACAAGCAKGACTGAACCTTTCAGACCTATCGAAATCACGTGAGGCTGCTCTTCAGTTACCCAGTGTCAAGCCTTTTCTTAGGAACTGCTTACTGCCCCTTTTCAGACTGGAAAACARCACGCACACGTGCAGCTACCCGAATTTTCAAAACAGGCCCAGGAACGGGCTAGGCTCACATGCCAGGCTCTGCCTGCCCTTCTGCATCCCCACTGCATTAAGATCACCCAGTTTGCAAAACCTAAATGGCAAAGATTAACTTTTACAAGGTTCTCCCCAAGCACACCACGAGTTGGCAGTGTGTGCAGTGTGAAAGGGAACCTCAAGGCACTGATCCCATCAGTTTCACCTGCTCTAACTGCCTCTGGATACATGAATACATGGAGTGCATAAATGATTACCAGACATTCAAAGCCAGGGCTCACCACCCTTATCCGAGTGATCACAGAGTCCTAGATGAGACACCCGTAGGGCTCCAGCTGTGTTTGTGTGAGTAGGGCTTTCCAGGCCCTAAAGATGCCCATGTGAGATCACCAAAGCTAGAAATATATAGCAAAACATCAAGCACCAACATGTAACATGCTAAGAGTGTTTTAATAATGTTTTATAACATCAACAACGAGGGCTTTCCCTTCTTGCATGGGATCCTTGTCTAAATTACTTMGGACAGCCTGTTTTAGTTTGGTTTATGGGCATATCCTGTGCACTATTGCACAGTTGAGCAATCTCATTCAATTCTAAAGGCTTATTTATGAGCATAAAGATGACTTACAGTAATAAAGAGCTACACCCTTATCGTTCCAGCACTCACCTGCTTAAGATGAGAATCTTATCATAGTACAAACAATGAAAAAAAAATATACTCAGATTCCGTTTTCAGCCGTGCCTGAGCAAAGAACAGCTACTCAGAGAAAGAGAAACAAAGATCCTTCCACAGYGTCTAATTCCTGTAGTGGTTTGAGGTCAGAGAAGAAAATTTGAACTACAGTTCTTAGAAGGATGAAAAGTTCTTTTTTCACTGTGGATCCATGACACACACTTCTGCCATTTTTTCTTTCATAGGCGTGAAACACCTAATTTCAAACGCCATACTTCTGGGTTTTGTTTTGGGAGTTTGGGGGTTTTTTTGGTTGTTGTTGTTGATTGTGATTTTTTTTCATGCTAAGAGTATTTCTATTTTCCTAATATTATACCAAAACTTAACTCTTATGCAAGGCAACCTAATTTTGTCAACATGCTGCTTTGGAATGTTATTGCAAATTCACATGGATTATAGTTTTGCAGGAACTGGGTTTTTTAATTCTTGTTTTTGTTATATTTTGTCAATGGTTTTATTTCTACCAGTGATGAGCCTCCATGTCTCTGACCCACTTTTTTTTTCCCCACAGAAAGTACACCTATGCTATGCAGATTTTCATCCTGTTTCGTTCTTGTCTCTCTGGGATGGAGGCCTTGCTGCGGCAAAGGACAGATTAACATCCTGGGGGTAGAGCCAGCTCAGAAGGAAACGGATCTTTCCCTACTAGCCACTAACTACTGGGATTCTCCCTRCACAGAGGCAATTCAGGGACAAGCTCTTGCCAATATAAATCCAATTGAGCTGTGTAAACAGAAAGAAGGACCAGAGACTGTGAGYTCCAGAGAGAGATTGCTTCCTTGTAATAAACTAAGCAAACAAATAAGTTTTTAAAAGACCAAGATCTCAAATGTTGAGAGCTTCAAAGAAGGATMAGATTATGCAAAAATTATGAGTGATATATTGGGAAAAAAATTGTTACTTTGCACCAGCCAATTGCATCCTTTATTTAGGCTTCAAAGACTGATAAGAAGGAATCTTTTTAAAGAAAAAGGGAAGAAAGCAAAGGCCTTGCCTATGACACAGCTTACCTCTGCCAGTGCAACAGGCTACACTGGCATGACAGAGCCATACAGGGAGACACTGGAAATGTCTGTTCCCCAATTTGTGCCACATGCCAGTGTCTCCTAACTGATGTTAGCCTACAGCAGACCGCTGCTGTTTCATGTCAGACAGCAGCCTGAGCCACTGGAAAGAGCAAGGGGAGACTTCCAGGGATTTCAAACATGCACACTTGTTTTTTCTCTGGGTAGGGTGTGCTGAATTTTATCTYGATGCTTTGCATCTATAAGCTCTGTACTCTGAAAATATGATTCATGCCACACACAAATAATTAATTACTCTTTACTAGTCCTATCTGCTTATTGTATATCTCCCTCATGTCAGAAATCACCCACTCAACAGCCCAAAGGATTTACTTTGATATAGTACCTTTTTTTCCGGCTGAGCAATATTGTTAAATTAAATAGCCAAGCCACAGATCTCTCAATGGACAGCATTCCTGAAGGGTCAACACCCTGAATCTTMTGTAAAGTTTTGGGCCCTTCACCACACTGAGATGCTGGAGCATGTCCAGAGAAGGGCAATGAAACTGGTGAATGRTCTGAGGAAGGTCCTATGAGGAAGAATTGAGGAAGCTGGCRTTGTTTAGCCTRGAGAAAAGGAGACTGAGGGGAGACCTTRTCRCTCCCTACRAAAAGGAGGTTGCAGCAAGATTGGGGTCAGTAACAAGTGACAAGGGGAAATGACCTCAAGTTACAYCAGAGGAGATTTAGATTAGMTATTAAGAAAAAAAATTGACAGAAAGGATTGTCAAGCATAGACTGTCCAGGGAAGTGGTAGAGTCACCATCCCTGGAAGTGTTCAAAAATATGTGGATATAACACTCGAGGACGTGGTTTAATGGTGAAYGGGGCTGTGATGCTGGATTGACAGTTGGACTCAGTGACCTTAGAGGTCTTTTCCAACCTTAAAGGTTCTATGTCTGCATGATTTTTTTTCTTAGCACAGCTACTGCAAGAACTTTTTATATTTCATTCTGAGCATTTTTTCAATATTTTGTTTCATATCGAAGCTCATAAATTGAAATACAAGCTGGAACGATATTATCTGTTTTCAGTTACATCATAACGAAAATCTGTAGACCCTAGAAGAAACTACCACTGTGTCAYCTGTGTAACAAGCCAAGCTTCTATGCTTCATATATTACTCAAGCCTTTTAGCTGAGGATGATATGCAAATTAAAAATAAACACTGCAWTAAACAGTGCAGGCTGAAAACGTTCGTACTGCTGAGACTGGTGGGGTTGTTGTTTGTTTTGTTTTTGTAGAGTCCGTATTAGCAGGAAGGGGGTAAACCAAGGAGAGGGGAAGAGGAAGAAAGGGGTAAAGGTGGAGAAATTAAATAAAAAATTTTAAATTAAATAAAAAATTTTAAATTAAATAAGAAATTTAAAATTAAAAAAAGAGAAAACTGAGRAAAAAAAAAAGTAAATAAAAAGAAAAGCGACTACAAGGGTCTCTGTCAGAGCTGGGAGCAGCCCGGGAGGCAATAGCTACCATGGACAGAGCCCGCCCGGCCCCGCCCGCCGCCCGCAGCGGAGGAGCCGCCCCGGCGCTCCCGGCGCTCCCGGCGCGGAGCTCCCGGCCCCGGGAAGAGCCGACCCCGCGGGGCAGCGCTCCCCCGGCAGGAGTTCCAGCCAGGCCGCCGCTCCCGGGAGCGGCTCAGACACGGCTTTGTGAGCTCCGCCTCGCGCGGCTTTACGGCGATGTCTGGCTTAGGCTGGGCTTCCCTCTGTTGATTCAGGGCATCCTTCGGAACACCTGCCTCCGAGCACAAAGCCGTGCAGTTCAGTTGCAATAAAATGTTAATAAAAAAAGTTTATTGCCCGGTGCGTAAACCTAAAATTTTAAATTAATCAAGAGAGCAGCTCATAGGCAACTTCAAAGGCTATTTTGTTAAACGTAATAGTGTCCTATTATTTACAGCACAAAAGCTTTGTGGTTAAATACGTTTTGTTTTGGACAAAGTGCTCTTCCTGCAGAAGGGGAGACATGACCCCTGWTGGATTTTCCTTTTGGGTATACAGTATACCCAACAGGGGAATTTCCCATTATGGATTTTGTAGCACATTACTTCTGAAGCGTGGTTGCCAGTAGCACCTATTTTCCCTAGATAATGCAATGCTAACAGGAAATCTGAATTTGGACACACTGCAGTACACACAGGGGAGAGGTGTGTGACCCCATGCAAGCATAGGGTTAAGTGTTTGAGAGGAGAGAAGAAACTTAGAAAAAAGGTTAGAGAGCTGATAGAAAATACCCCAATTCCTTAATTAGATTTAAAAAGCCCAACTTCAGTAAAAATATGAATTCAAAAGAAAAGACKTTATACTCAGTTGTCATAAACCTGTGCTCACTAATATACTTGAAACCAATTGCGTTGCTGAGGATGTTTTTTCTACAAGTGCGTGGCTGAGGATGTTATTTCTACCTACGTGCTTTATACAGAGAGAAAAATTCTGGCTGGATAATGAGATGTTATCCATGTTAAATAGAAAGACATTTTTGATATTTCCTGAGAATCCCCCTAATTAATGATGTGAATTAATCTGCTGGTATTTGAATACCAAGAATACATTGTTAATGCTGTCAGTACATTTGATAATGCTACTCACTTTCTTCAGTATAGTGTGGAGTTTGTAATGCTTATTACATGCCCTGAGAATACAATTATATTGTGACTAAATGAGAGTTTTCTATAAACACTGGACTTTCCATGGAAAATTAAAAATAATCTAAATCAGGCTGGTGAGCTGGTTGACAGTATTGCAGAATGACCAATTAAAGCAGTGTCTTCCTAACTGCTCTAAGAAACCAAAGGTTCAGAGATATCAATCCTTGTCTTGAGGATGGAATTAAATATTTATTCTAAAATGGGGAGGGACCCCCCCCCCCACCTTAAAAGATACTTACAATTCTATCTCCAAGTCATGTTGGATCAATTTATTTACAAGTGTAGCTCATGATGCAGTGGAGTTTTCACCTGAGAAATTTAGAACCTTCCAACTTTTGGCTTTATCCAATTTTATCTAGCCTATATTCCTATAATGAAATAAAGTTAGCATCAATACTGGATGAACTTTTCAAGCACAGGGATTAGAAGAGGCAGATCACCCAGAATGCTGACCATGCCAACATTACAACAAAATTCATTCAGTATTGATGGTAACTTTATTTCTATAGGAATACAGGCTAGATAAAATTGACTAAAGCCCAAAGTTCAGCCCGGGCAGATGTGTCCATGCAGCTCAGAAAGGGCTCAACAATTCCTTTCTACTTCAGCACTTGCACTCAGATTTGTGAACAGCATGCTAACCCAAAGGTTGAAGAAGAATCAGCTGAATCTTGCCATTGAGACTGGAATCTGCTGAAACACTTGCCCACTCTTTACTACTGCACAAGAAGGTCACAATAATCATTGCTGAGCTGGCAAAGCCATCCTCCAATGTTGGCTGAAGTACCTGGTTTGAAAGGCATGGAGATGAGATTACCTGATCTCCTGATTTCCGGATTCCAGCGATAAGTTTGTGATTGCTATAGGGAGTTGAAGCCCTCTAAGGAATTCCTGAGCTGGCACTGCTGCTTTTGTACCACAGTGTCATGGGTTGAATATCAACACTCACAGTTTTGTGGTCCTCTAAGTTGTACTCAGGGCTGGCTGAGTACTGACAGGACTTCAAAGTAGTTGTGCTCTTTCCATTGGCTTCGAAAAAGTTTTAGCACATCCATGCTCTGGCATGTAACATGCTACTCAAGGTTCGCTGTTTCTTAAGGCAAAACAATGTATGGTGGCACGGTTGTACAAAAACACATCTTGGGCTGTGATRAGAGAGATGTGTCACTGCTTCTGGGGTAAAAACCAGGAATTATTCACRGTCATGGCTACTAAAAAGCTACCTAAAGTAATGGAAAATAGGAGGTGAGGAAGGTAAGTTTCAGCTTTGGATATAGCTTTTTAAGAATTATTTGTTTGTTTTCACATGCGCAAATACTTGTCCATGTAAGTGCAAGTTCACAGAACTCAATTGCACATCTATTAAAAGATAGTGTTTACCAATAAAATCTGTGGCATCACAAAAGTATCCCACAAGAGCTGTGTTCTCAGCTTCAAAAACCCTAAAATATTATTTGCTAGTTAGAACAGYAGCTCTTGGCAGTCACCACAGACTCACTCTCCAGACCCTTCCCCAGCTCTGTTGCCCTTCTCTGGATATGCTCCAGCACCTCAATGTCCTTCTTGTAGTGAGGGGCCCAAAACTGGACACAGCACTCAAGGTGCGGCCTCAGCAGTGCCGAGTACAGAGGGACAATGTGAAAACATTTTGATCTGTCCACAAAATGGACATTGGTGTCCCTGCCCGTGGGAGGGGAGYTGGAACTAGATGATCTTTCAGGTCCCTTCCCACCCAAACCATTCYGTGATTGTATGGTTTGCCAGCTATTACCAGATCCCACAGTAAGAGCACCCTCACAAGAGGGCCTGTATGTATTTAGGGCAGCCCCCACAATGCAGGGCATGACATTTGCTGTTAGCACATCCACCCTTCATCATTTACTCCATAACCATGAAGTGTGTGTAATGGCCAGCACAGGCAGATTTAGGCAATACTCTCATATTTCTTTTGATGTCTCATCACATTTCCTGGTCTTTCCAAAGATGAAGAGAGAAGCTGTTTCTCCCAACCTGTCCAGTTCTGTGCATGAATAAGGCCCCAAATACTTACACAATATGGTAATTAACCTGCTATCTCCTGGCTTTGTTGTGTCTCGTCTTTTCCTTTTGGGAAACCTCTGGTCAGCTTTCCTATAGTCTGTTCTTTTAGTTAAACTGCTTCCATGATCCAGTTCAGATCACATTTCACTTCATACCACAACCCTGAAGGTGGTAATTCTTTTTTCCAAAGAGATGAGACCTTCCTGAATACAGAGTAGGTTTATGCTGAYGGAAAACTGTAACACCCTTCTCCTACCCAGTAGTATATTCTAAAATGTTAACATTAAACTCAAAATGTCCTCGYCCATTGTGTAAAAAATAAAAAAATAAAATTTAAATATCCCTTTGGAAAAATCAGAGGCCTGAAGTAATTCCCAGTAACATTTGATCAGAGTATTATTTGAGAGGATATTACTTTCCAGTGAGGGTATTAGAACTCATGTAGTAATTCAGCCATTTGTTTACAAATCCCRAAAATGCATGAAGGGGAAAATAAAAAGTGTAATGCCAGAATTGTCAAAGCGAGCATTCAGATGAAAATAGTGGAAATTAAGAAAACTTCTAATGCAATAATTTCTATCAAGTGGATGGATTGATTCTTAACTCATTAAATATATTGACATTGGTATCACGGTAGAATCACAGAAATTGTTTGAATGTGCTGATTTTGYTGGCTTCCTTTTTTTCTGTATGCATAATTATAAGATATGAACTTTACATGAGAAAAAAAATTAAAACCAACTGGGAACTTTCTTCCTCATGAAATTCATATTYTCCAGGGGCTGATGGCTCACTCCTCAAATAGGTGCAGCGTCTCCTGATGAAAATGCCCTGGGCTTCACCACAGACMAGTACCACAGTCACTGATCTAGAGGCATTCACAGAGTATGAATTTTATGTGATAGCAGTAAACGTGTAATATCTACAGGCTGGATATCAGGACAAGCAGGAGAGGCTGGCAAGTGGTGGTTTGAATTTTGTTGATAAAAATTAAAGGAAAAAACAAATTAGAATATATTTTTAATGTTTTTTTCAGGCAATAGAAAAGCTGAAATAGATCTTCTGACTTTGCACTTTCAATAGTTTTTCAAAAAGCTCCAAAAGTAGAGTTAACATCTTTAAACTTGGTGGTTTTATTTGAATAAACAAACTAAAGATCTGCCAAAGAAGACATCAAGCTACTTTTTCAGCAGTATTTCGTGCAGCTTTTGGAGAACTTTATTCGGTTTTCCCTGCCGACCCTCTCTGTAGGCGCTGATCCTGCACCGCCATGTATTTCAGGAGTCTCCGGGTCAGGTTCCTGCACCAGCTCCAGCAATATTGTCGAGGTGTGCAAGTATAACAAGTACAACTGCAAAGTGCACTCACAGATATCACTTCAGTATTTCAGGGAGAGGCCGAGTTTTCCTCCCCTGCTAAGCACCCAATCGCCACAGAAACAACTGGAAGCTTCTGAACACTCAGCAGCGTTTGAAGACCAAAAGCCTGGCTTTGGACGCTCATCTTTCATTTTTGTTATTTCTATTTTGGGGAATAACTTTTACTTGTTCCTGGTTTAAGAATGCTTGAAATTATGACCACAGAGTCTCTACAGTAAATTTTGACCCACTGTTTTCAGTTGGGCCAGGAAGATGCTCTTCTACTTACACTTCTTGATTACTTAGAAAAACAGAAGGAAACTAAAGATAGAAGTATTCTTTCCAGATGTCACTTCCTCCAGGGATGGGAATACTAGCGGAAAAGCAATGAATTACTTTGTAAACTCTTGTTTAGCCTGAGATATATAAAGCTAATGAAATCAAGTAAAACTGCCTTTCCTCAAGAAGTGCATCAATCCTTCACCCTCAGCTTTGAATACTGCTCACTGCAGTTCCCCTGAGCGTGTCAGRGATAGAGTCAGCAGTCACAGGCAACAGCAGCATCCACGTGAAGTAACCCCATTACTTGCTAACCCCAAAATTACTGCCAGAAGTGCTCCCAAGCTTTCACTATCTATCCCAACAGGCAGACCCTGGGAACCCAATGGCAATTCAGAGCCTTTCTTTCCCAGCCACCCTCACAGCACCAGACTTCTGTTTTTCAAGCCTTTTGAAAGGAAAAGCTTTCAGGATATTCTGCAATGGAAAGAGGAAGCCACCAAACTGTAGGGCAGAGGGTTAATTGAACACTTTGCTAGACAAGTAATGGAAGCATAATTGATTTAATCCAGAGATCTTTCCATGATGATGAACCACACAAAAAATTGCTATGAGAGTATTTTTGCAAGACATTCTGGTGAGTGGTGAAACGTAACAACACAATTCAGGCTGTATTTTATCATATCTTCACTAGAAACATTGCAGCACTGCTAATTTCAGAAAAAAAAGGGATATTCTTCCTCACTTGAGAGGCAACTGAGGCTGGCAGGTACCGCGCGTTCTGCACATCAGACTGTACCTTACACTCACATGCCCTGGAAAACCACCTCAAAACCCTATTCTCACCCATCCCAGTGGGAAAGCTCCAAAAGGAGCAATTTATGCAGATTCAAACTTAGTGAGGGAACAAGCTATGAATCAGGAGAACCACTTTGCTTGCAAAAGCCTGCATCCAATTGCCATCCTTCCCAAAATGCTGCTCAGCTTTACTCTAGATCAGAAAATTCCATCTCTCCCTCTCTCTTGACCCWCCCTAAATGACAGGCTACAGCGGGCCAACACAAGCTGCTCTGCATCCTGCTTCCTCAGGCACTGGGAAAGGATGACCCTGTCAAAAACCATGGTGAAAAATATCTCTGCAGGTGAAAAGCCAGGCCATGGCTGAATATCTTTGTCTTGAGCAGTCTTGCAACTGGAATAAAGTGTGTTGTGTGAGAAGCTGGTGGCACACATCCTGCATTTGTGCCCAGCTTTTGGCCCTGGGCTCCTGTTGTCCACAGCAAGTCACTTAACATTGCTGGGCCTCAGGTCCTTCTCCACAGATGGGATAATTCCTCCACAGGACACTGAGGAGCAGCTAGGAACTGAGAAGTATATATGTAGTCCCTATATGAGCCTTAGTCAAGCTCTCATCTGTACCATTTGTGTAGGATCGAGTCATGGTCATGCAGTTGTACTACAAATCATCACAGCTTGTTGACAGTTGGCATTTTGGAGGACCTTCATGTAACACTGGCCCTYAGTTCAGCATTAGTATGAGAAAAATATAATAATATATTATGTRGCTAATACAAAGCAAATACTAAAGTGATGCTTTTGCCCATGGCAACTGAAATCCAAAACAGACAAGCTGCACGGAAGTACTTAGCTCACTTTCCACTGCTTTCCAAAATGGAGTACAAAAGAGCCCACTGCCCACTCTGACAGGGATCCCTGCTTCCCCTGCCTCCCAACTTTGCTCTGAGCCTGTGGACAGCCCAGTCCYGCTTCAGTGAAAATCAACAGCAAGGCTTCTCCCAGACTCTCCACCTGCAAAACATTTAGGCAGAAAACTAGCTTTTCTGTGTTAAAAATCCCGCAATAAATAAATGCACCACCCCTCCTCCTTTTTTGAAGGAGACTTCAGAGAAGAGATGTTGCAGGAGACATTGTCATGCACGGCTCTTTCAGGAGCTGGGCTGGTGGATTTAATAAATCAATAAATAAGTAAAAAGTCGATCTCTTTGCACTGCTCCCACGAGAAGTGGGGGTGGCCTCGGCTCAGGGGGAAGGGGGGGGGCCGACGCCCGCCGACCGCCGGGGGAGCGGCGGGAGGCCAGGGTGTAGCTGCTGGTCGCGGATGCAGCCCCGGAGCCGGGAGCRAGCAGGAACCTTTCTCGGGCAGGATAAAAATGTTGACTGTAGATAAGCGAGGTGCAGGTGGAGACTGAGGGCACGGCGGCGGCTCCGGCCGGTCCCCGAGGTTTGCTTTCGCGGTTTATGGGGAGCAGGTGATGCTGCTCAACGGTCTCGGGTTTGTTCAACGTGTTCCCTGAGAGTTCAGTCAGTGCACTTCGGCGGTCCAGCCATTTCCCGGCTTGGCAGAGCCCCTGGGGGAGGAAGGGAGAAGAGGAAACAAATAAAAGCTCAGAAACTTGCAGAGTCAAACGCTTTCCCCTGCCCGAGGCCGGAACTCCGACAGCTCCGCTGGGTCGTTGCGGGACGCATCCCAGAGGTGCCGGGGTGCTGGGTGCAGGCTCGGCACCATCCCCGGGCTCACCGACCCTGGGCGGGATGGAGGGACAGGCCACCTCCCGGCGCGTCCCGCCCCGGTGGGCCGTCAGCACAGCGATCACCAGCAGCGGCGACAGGTCCTGCGCTGTCCGCGCGTCCCCCACGCGTGCCCGGGTCCCGCAGGCCGGGGGGCGACGTGGTGTCCGTCCCGTCCCCCCGCACCTGCCGGGCTGTCACTGTCTGAGTCAGGGGATTTTGCAGCGCAGCGCAGCGTTGCACCACAGCCCGTACGTGATGCGCTGCTCGCTTCCCATCCTTGCTCCTGCCTCTGGATAAAACTGCGTTTCTGAGCATCGGATGGGAACAAAAGAAAAAAACCCCAAGGCCAAAGATGTTGAAACATAAAAATATCAGCGGATGGCTGGAGGTGGAATGATACGAGCTGACCCGGTAGGATCGAGGGATTTGCTTGTCCCGAATAGGTCTTTCAAACACCCATCTGACAAGCCGAAGAGGGGTTTGCCGTGCCGGTGGGCCGGGTGTCCTGTTTCAGCGAGTCACGTACCATTAAAGAGCCACTTTTACAAGTTTGCGGCGAGGCGCTGAGGCATTCAAAGCTGCTCGCTCGGGAGGAAAACCCGCGGCGGCAGCGCTTGGGGAAAGGGTTAACCCTCTGGCCGCCCTGCCTGGGAAATGATGGTAAATTACCCGGCGCGTTCTCCCGGGGAAGAAATTAGACTTCAAAAGGGCTGGAGCCCTTCTGAATACATATCAAGCAGATGGGCTGATGCGCTGTCTCGCTGATGTGCCATTGATTAACCGCCCCACAAAAGTGCTGCAGCCCCGCTCGCCCGCGGCGGGTGCGCGCCGCCGCCCCCCTCTCGCCCGGGCACCCCGGCGGCGGCAGCGCGCCTCCCCGGGGCTGCTGCCTCGAGTTCCAGCGGGGAAAAGGGGCTGGCCGCCGCAAGGCACCAGGGGAGGAAGATAAGAGGAGATCGGAAGCGGGAGACCAGGGAAAGAAGGGAAAGAAAAGAAAAAAAAAAACATCCAGGGCAAAAAGTGGGATTAGATACAAAAAGGAATCTCTTCAGAGAAGGAGGGGATTTGCTTTCCCTCAAATCTCGCTTTCTCTGCCAGGACTTCTGAGAGCCCATTCCCGCGCTGCACAAACTCCCATCCCGAGTCCCAGCTGCGCGCCGTGCTGCAGCGGGTGCGACGGGCCGGCACCTCCCCACTCCGAGCAGCCTCGGTTAAACCGAGCAGGGAGCGAAAAGCTGCGGGGAGCGGCAGAGGAGCTGAGCTCTCCCCGCTCCCGGCTGCTCGACGGGGCAGAGGCGGCCGCTCCGCCGCTGGCGCCCCGCGGGGAAGAGCCCGGCTGCGGCACCGCGCCGGGGGGCTGCGGGGGCTGGGGGTGTCGCATCCACCCCTGGAGCAGCTCAATAAAAACGCCTGCTCCCTCCTCCCGGGCCTAAGCGGGGAGGGAGAAAAGCACACGCCAGAAAGTCACCCATTGTAGCGTTTAAATGCTTCACCGCTCAAACCGCCTTTGACACGCCTTGGCTGGGCTCCCGAAGGCATCCCGAGCCATTCGATAGCACTTCAGAAGAGGCCTCTCTGTCTGCCCCGCTCTGGGCAGCCTGGAAATGGCCAGCGCCGGCAGCGGCAGCGCACCCACCGCACATGATCAGCGCACCCACCGCACAGGTGCAGCGCAGCCCGCGGAGCCGCGCTCCCATCCACTCCCAGGGATGCCGCAGCTCTGGAAAACGCGCTTAGAGAGAGCCCGCCCGAAGTTAACAGGGGGTGGCGGCAGGGCAGCATGTGGCTTTCCGAGGCCCCAACCCAGCTCCGAGGGCGACCGGACGCGCGCCCAGGCCTCGGCCCCAGCGGGCACACAGCCCCGAGCACAGCCCCTTGCAGCGTTGCAAGCTCTCGGCCAGGGTCGGAAAATTTGTCCCCTTGTCCCCCAGGGTGCGACGGCGTCTCCTCGCTCCAGCCTGGGCTGCCCCCGGAGAGGATGCTCCCCACGCCGGGCCGGCAGGGTCCCCGCCCTACCCACGCACAAGCCGATCCCTCACCACTTTCCCCGCGTTTCTCTCTCCCGGACAGGCTCGTCACGGGCACATGCGACGGCGGGTGACCAGGCACAAGGCCGGCTCCTGCCGGGTACCGGGGTCGGTGCCCGTGGGTGGCAGTGCCAGAGGTGGGGCCACGGGTGCCAGCGGCGCACAGAGGAACACAAAGTCGGGAGGTTCCCCACGCGGGGACGGGGCTGTGGGGTTGAAAGTTGCCGGGGCGCTTCCCTCTGCTCCTGCACGGAGAGGGGGATTTCTGCGTGTCTCCATCCCTGCTGCAGCGGCTCAGACGCCTGTGAGGGTGTGCACGTGTGTGCAGGCGTCCACGCGTGTGCACGCCCGTGCGTGCCGGCCTCCGCGTGGGCTCGCCGTCCCTCTGTGGGCGCTTGCCTCTCCGCACTGTCGGAGCAGACACGCTGGGCCGTTCCTGCGTATCCTTTTCTCCTCCTTTGTCTCCCTTTCTTTGGCTTTGACTCTTTCAGGTGCCCCGGCGGTGCCCTCGCGTGCTGCTGGTTGCTGGGAGGTGGCGTGGCTGCCACTGCGCTGCTGTTGTGCGAGGGGAGGGAGGGAAGGGGGCTTGAATGCTGGCTGTTGTGCTCGGCTGGGGTGGGGGGCCGCCGAGGAGGAGGAGGCCGATGATGATGATGATGGAGGGGAGGGGGTGACGATGGAGCTCACCGCGGGCGCGCAGCTCCCTGGGGAGCCGCCTGAAAGGCCGCTGCGCTCACCAGCTGACAACGCGTGCTCCGCTCCAGACACGGCGCACCGCGGCCGGGAGCGAGGCCAGACCCCCCCCTCCGCCCTCCAGCCCCCCTGTCCCCCTCATTGTCCGCCCCAAAGCATTGTCCGCCCCGCTCTAATTAAGAAACACTGGCCCCACGGCCAGCTCCCCCTCCTGCCCCCCCCTCCACCCCCCTCCCCGAGGTCCCTGCGCTTTTCTGGTCTCCCCTCGCTGGGTTTAACCCTTTCTCCTTCTTGCCTTCCTCCTCCCTCCCCGAGGCCAGAGGTTGAGCAAACAGCAGTCGGAGAGCTGCACGGCAGAGATGCGCCCCGGCCGCCGCGCCCCCGCCACCGCCGCGCCTCGCCCCGCTCCGTCCCCCCGAAATCCCCGCCGCCGGAACGACCGGGAGGGCCCCGCACCGAGCCCGCCGCCGCGTTTCATCCGGCGGCCGAGGCTCAAAAGTCAACGGAGCCGCCGTGCGCCTCGCACAAAGGCGGCCGCCCCCCCAAGCCCCCCCAGCCCCCGCGGTCGTTTCGCACAGCCCGGAGGACAGTCAGCGTTCAGCCAAAATTTAACGCTCGGATAGTGCGCTTCTGACTCGCCCTTTTCAAATAAAAGCCCGTTTAGGATGATAAAACCCCACGAAGCAAACGGGGCGAGACTGCTTCCAGGGGCTGGTGCGCGTCCCTGCTCTTGTTAAAAAACTTTGCGGTAGTCTATACAAAACAAACACTGTCGCAAGCTCAATAAAGCGATTTATCCATCTTCATTACTTAAAGAAATGTTGTCTCTTTGTTTGTTTGGGAGATATTAAGCATGCTTAGCTTGCAACACATAGTTGATTCCTTTGCTAGTATCTTGGATACTTGGATCTGACTTTGGAAGGTAGGAGCTAATTGCTAATAATGGAGAGAAAGGAACCAGCCAGCATAGCGGGAGTGGCCTGGCATATGGGGAATGAGCGGTCTGAAATACTCAATATTCAAGTTTCCAAAATATTAATGAGATTATAGCAACCTGCAGCTATACGTTACAGCTTGTTAACGGAGTGTAAGGGAGGGGGGCTGCCAAGCGGTTGTTATGCAAACTCTATAGCTGAACCTTAAAATGGGAATGCGGCTGGGTATCTCTTTCAAAGAAGCGTTAAAAAAAAAAAAAAAAAGAAGAGGAAGAAGAAGAAAAAGCCCCTCAGACGGCGAGTGCTGCTCTGCGGCTGCGAGCACCAGCCGCTCCATGCGGTGCGCTCATCTGTCAGGGGAAGAGACCCGGCCGAGGAGCGGGGAGGATTTTGATGCGCTCTTTTCCACCACCTCGCGTGTTCGCAGCCGCCGAGGCAGCTCCCGGGACGGCGGGGCGGAGAGAGGGTGCTCGCACCCCTTCAACCCATGGCCGGCACCCGCGGGACTCCGCGGGCTGCTGCCGCTCAGTCACGGCGGCGGCCGCCGCTTTACCCGCGCTGGGCACATCCCCAAACTAAACCAAATAAACAAAACAACACCCCCAAAGTTGGTGATTTTTTCCTCTGCCGCATCATTCCCGTGGTGGGACCCCACGCGTGCCACGTAAGACGCGAGACCGCTTCCACAGCCCAGAAATCAGTGCCGGTAACCGAWGGTGACCTACCCCGCAAAAGCAGGGGGTTTTTTAGGAAGGGAAATGACCCTCCCGATGAACTTTCCACCCTGAGAGACCGTAGCCCGCTTCGGCAGGTACAGGCGGCKGCCGCGGGTGCTGGCGGCGGGCAGGGCACAGCGGCAGCCCGGGGTTACCGGGGGGGCAGGTGCCTTGTTTCTGCGGGGGAAAGCGACACCCTCACGGGCTTCGCTCCCGCGGGGGCCGCTCCCCCGGCCGCGCCTGGTTAACTGATCACTCCTTCGACACCCCCCTCCCCGGTGTCACCTGCTGAACCCGGCGGGACCCCGGTACCGACATGGCTCCGGTTTAGCCTCGGGTCTGGTGTCACGGGCAGTCTGGGCTAAGCATCAGCCAAACCCCCTTTCCTCCCGAACGGGTTTAACCTGAACCCAGGGGCCAAATCCTGATCCAGCGGCGACCCGCCGCGCTGCTCGCGTGTCCCCAAAACCCCGCCGGCTTCCCCGCCCGCTCCCAAACCTTTCCGCTCGGCTTATACAGACAAGGCTCCGCGGGGGGATCCGCTCGTGTCCCCGACGAGGGGGGAGGCAAGAAGAAGGGAATGATGTGACTCGAGCGGCGGCGCGGGGACAGGCGGCTACAGAGCAGGGCCAAGCCCCTCACCCTGCACTTGTTGCAATTACCCCTGTTCCGCTGGGAACGGCGGGACGGAAACGGGGCACGGTCCCGGCGGCGCAGGTAGCGGAGGCAGTACGGCTCCCCGCGGGGCAGAGCCCGGCCCGGTCCCGGGGTCCGCCCGGTCCCTCTGCAGGCAGCCGGGACGCCCCATCTACTCCCCGGAGCATCGCCCCCGGCTCTGTACCTCTCACCCCCGCAGCGGAGTTTGACACCACCCCGGCTCGGGGAGTGCGAGGGGTGAAGTTGAACCCGACCACGCTCTGAGGCTGGTTTTGTTTTGTTTTGTTTTGTTTTTTTACCCACGTTTATTTGATCTCAAAAAAAATTTTAAACTTAAAATACATAAAACAATGGCAGCTGGCTTTGCTAAAATCAAAATAAACGATTCTCGTCGTAGAAAAGAATTTTTTTTTTTAAAAAGAGAGAAGCAGAAATAATTGCAAACACTGCATAATAAATACGTTTTCTATTATCACAAAAGGAAAATAAAACGGACATAAAAGTTTGACACGACAAAACCGTTTTCGTTTTTAAGAGAGCGTTAGCATTAAGTGGCTTAATTAAATATTGGTCTCCAATTGGCAGTTAGTAGCTTTCCTCTCGAAACTGCATCTCCAGCCGCGGATAAAGTGCTTGCGCCAAGTTTCCCCCCAAAAGACGCCGACATGGTGCTCTAAGGAAAATCCAATTTTTCTCCACTATTTACAAGTTAAGACGGTGACTTATCGACTTTTTTTTGTGTGTGTGTGTGTTTCCACAGCAATACGACCCACGGCAGGATCGATCTCCTGGAAGACGGGGTGTCAGGGCGGGTCCACGGCCGGGTGGGGTTGGCGCCGGCGGCACCCCGCCACCCCCGGCAGCGGGGCCAGGCTTTCTCCTTGCGCATCACCTGCTGCCCACGGGGCAAGCCAGGCTCCGCGCTGCGACGTGGCGTGTTGGCAGGAGGGAACGGCAACGACTTCTAGGCGAAAGAAACTTTCAAAGTGTTAACTAAAAATGAAAACAACAAACCGACCCTGACAGACAGGGTGGGTACAGTCACCTGGACAAACCCGGGGGCTGCCGGGGGTGGGAGACGAGGGAATGAATTTCGAAGCCGCCGAGGGGAGCCGATGCCGTCCGAGGCGGCACCTCTGCCGGCTGCTCACCCCACGGCGGAGTCTGTGCTTCGAGGGGCGGCCTTGGGGGGTGTCGGGGACGACGCCCCTGCCTTAGCTGGCCTCATCCGAGTCGCTGTAGTGGGAGCGCGGCGAGAACTCCCCGTCGCTCCTGTGGGACCGGGGCGACGTCTTGCTCCTCTCCTGCGGCGGCTGCCCGGGCTGCGGCATGAGGAGGGCGGGGGAAGGGGCTCTCTGTCCCATCAGGGCGCCCTCCGCAAAGGAGGAGAAGTGCAGCGGGTCGAGCTGCACCGAGTAGCCCCCCGCGGCCGGCGGCGGGGGGAAGCGAGTCCTGCCGTGCCCGGGCGGCGACGCTCTGGGCGGCCCCGGCGGCGGCGCCGGCGGCCCCTGCGGCGCTCCGGCCCCGGCGGCGGCGCAGGGCGGCTCGAAGGGGGCCCCGCGGTGCTCGGTCTTGCCGGGGGCGTCCGGAGGGGCGGCGGGGCCGTGCAGCAGCTCGGCCAGGGCGCTGATGTAGATCTGCGCCATCTGCAGCGTCTCGTACTTGGAGAGCTTCTTGTCGTTGTTGAAGGAGGGGATGACATTGCGCAGCTGGTCGAAGGCGTGGTTCAGCCCGTGCATCCGCCGCCGCTCCCGCGCGTTGGCCGCCAGCCGCCGCTGCTTCTGCACGCCGCTCACCTGCGCCCGCAGCCCGGGGCCGCCGCCGCCGCCCCGCGGCCGCCCGCCGCCCCGCGCCCCGCCGGGGCTGCTCCCGCCGCCCCGCGCCGCGCCGCCCTCCGCCGCCACCGCCTCCTCGTCCTCCCCGGGCAGCAGGTACCGCGGCGAGGCGGCGGCGGGCAGGCGGGCGGCGCAGCACACGCCGAGCCACGAGCCGGGCGCGAAGCCGCCGCACCCGCTCGGCTCCGGCCCCGGCCCCGGCCCCGGCCCCGGCGGCTCGGGCGGCCCCGGCGGCTCCCGGGCGCGCTCGGCCCACGGCAGGCTCATGGCTCTATCGCCGCGCGCCCATGGGGCCGCGCGCTGCCCCCGCCTCGCGCGTGGCGCCCCGACGGCTCCGGTGTCGGGCGGGCCCGCGCCCCCCTTTAAGGAGCGGCACGCGCCGAGGTGCCCCCCGCCCCCGCTCCCCCCTGCCCTCCCTCGCGCCCCACCCCTCCCGCCGCACGCCCTCCACTCGCGCCGGTCGCGTGTCGGCGCGGCCAATGGCGCGCGCGCGCGCGGGGCCGGCGCGTGCGGGGAGCCAATGGCGCGCGGGGCGCCGGGGGGAGCGGAGGTTGCGGCGGGGGGGGGACGAGCCCGGGCCGGCGGCACGCGCGGCCCCGCCCCGCCCCGCCCCGCCCCGGGCAGGCGCGCGCCGGGCGGCCTCCGCGCGCGCGGCGGTGCGGAACGGGGTGGGGGTGCCGGGGAGCGCCCCGACGGCGCGTCCGCCCCGCGCCGGGCAGCGGCCCTGCGGAACCGGGGGCGCCGGGCAGCGGCCGTGCGAAACAGGGGGTGCCGCGGAGGGCCCCGACGGCGCGTCSGCCCCGCGCCGGGCAGCGGCGGGCGGCTCTGCCGACAGCGAGAACCGACGCCCGGCGGCACCGAGCCCTCCCCGCCGCTGCGTTCTCTGAGGACGCTCCGTCGCGCCCGCCTGGGGAAATATTTCCTTACAGCCCCCGCCGGCCAAACCCCGGAGGCTCCGGTAAATGCCCGCCGTGGCCTCCCCGCGCCGGTCTGAGGTAGCTGTCGGTCCGTCCGGCGCTTGCTGCGCCCGCAGCGACCCTGCCCGAGCTGTCGGTCCGGAGCGCTGCCCGCTCGGGACGGTGCGGGCGGCGGTGAAGGGAGCGCGGCGCCGCTGTGCGGGGCTTCAGCTGAAGCCGCCCAGGCAGTGCCTCGGTTTTAGCGCGTTAATCCCGGGGACACGCGGGAGCCGGTAGGTGAGGACTGGTGGCGTTTGCAGCCGGGACAGCACACTGCCCCCGGAGCTGCCACGTTTTCGGCAGGGTCCCGATCCCCCGCGAGCGAGTCCTTTTGTTGGGCCAACAATAGCTGCCCAAAGGTGGTGGAGAGGGAAATAGCTCCGTGCACGCATCTTAACTTCCCTTCCGCGCTGCCTCCCCTCCGCCACCGCCGCCTGCCTGGAGAGGAGAAGTGGAGGTTTGCCCGTGTGAATAGGCGTGTGGAGAACAAAGTGATGGGCACAGTATGAGGTAGATATGTTTTTTCAAAAGTGAATAACTCGCAAGCCAAGGAGGGAGCGAGGGAGCCCGGCAGCTCAAAGCTGAGCGGCGGTGACATGGAATGAGCAGCCTCAGGAGTTTAGGAAGCTGGCTGGGCAYGCTTGGTGCATGGCAGGCGCCTGGGGCCCACCTTCCACAAACAACTGGATGGTTTCGAGCACAAGGGACGCTGATGGTTTGCTTTTTTAAGAACAAACTGAGGCAAACCTTTGCTTTTTTTTTTTTTTTGCTGGCAATTATGTTTCAAAGGCAAAAGCTGCTGGATCCCCCCMAAACAAGTTGTCAATTTCTGCTCAAAATGAAAGTTTTTTACTTAGTAAGAAAGATGGTAAGGCACAGAAATTAATACCTTGTTTCTGTGTAGTATCCATAAAGTTGCCAGATCAGCTAATTGTATGTGGCAACCACTTCTATACTCTCCTATTGTATTACACCCCCCACATAAATGCTTCTATCATTCCTAGGAGTGCATGATGCTGTTTGCCAGCTGAACACCCAGCCCTCCGGCTTCTCTTTCAGTCTGCAGGCACCACGTGCTCCCTCCCTGGGTCCCCGTGGCGCAGGCGTGCTTTGCCAGCAGCCCTGTCGTGCTCTCCTCCCCAGGGTTAAGCCTGTGTTCCCCTTTTGCGTGCTGGCTGCCATGGCTCTGAGCTGTTCCATGCAAGGACCGCGGGCCAAAATTTGGAAATGAGCGGGAGCTGTGCTAAGCAGTAGCCACCGACRCACTTCCAGAAGCCTAGCGAGCTCACAGGCATGGGAAGAGCCAGGATGGTGCAGTGTTGAAGTCTTAAACATCTCGCTCCAGGCTGGTGAGCTGTGTGGTTATTAGGGCCTCCTTCACCGCAGGCCAAATCCTCCATCCCGGAAGCCACCCACTGGACTCTGGGCACAGAGGGGAGCAGCATCCCATTAACATCTCATGTGGATGCAAGGTGGCTGATGCCCAGGAATGGCCCTGACCTCTGGATACCCCAGATGTCAGGTGCCGGGGACTTCCCTTAGCAGTACCTCAGTGACTTTACGGAGCACTGGGGAGATCAGCCTAACCCCTCAGCGTCCTCCTTGGATGGCTAGCCTGGCTGGGAAACACTACCAGCTGCTTGTTTTCCAAGCGCATGTTTTGTGAGCGCGTGCACGCTTTGAAACTGGAGGCATCTGAGACTCRCTCGACAGTTTGCCTTTGAAAGGACACACACAAAAAGSCATTTTYCCCACCAACACCACTGCTCAGAGGGGGAAAATGTTTCATTGAAATCCAGTGCTCTCCGTATGCCTCTATATGCCGTGTGTGCACACAYGCTCAGAGTCAAAGTCAAAGGCAAAGGGTGGTTTATGTCAGCGCTGGGTTTAGCTCCGCTCTCCCAGAATAAGATAAATGTAAGTGATGAAGAACTCCTGGGGCTGGCTGAACTCATTTTGTATTCAACACTGCCCGGCCCTTTTCTCTTTCCTTTCTCCCTCTCTTTGTATGTTCAAGCCTACTTGAGTTTCTTTTTTTCTTTTGTAGAAGTTGGTTCTTTTGAAGCGGTTCGAGGCACGCCCTGCTGCAAAGGGGACTTCACGGGAGTCGGAAACACAGGCACACCGGTCTGAAACACTTACTGTACAATAGCAGGAATGTAGGGAGCCTTGAAAATGAATCTGCTCTTAGAAAGTGTTAAAGCTTTCAGAGGAAAACAAACTGAACTTATCCCTGTATCTTTATGCATATTTTCCCCCGATCCTCCTTTCCTCCCCCCAGCCTGGTTAAGGGCTGAGGCAGCAGCTCGGGGTCAGGCACATATTAGTGTTACAGAAAAACGGGTTACGAAAGGGGGGAGAGCAGACTTGCAAAAAGCCTCCTCTAACATTACAGCCAGAGACATTTTGAAAGCACACAAAGCCCACGGGTCAGTCCTCAGCTTAATGGTACTCAACAGTCTAATTGCTCTTTCAATCCTGTTTCAAGATGAGCCGGCTTCTCTGCAGGCATCACCACTGGTCAGGAAGCATTTTATTCCTTCCCTTTCCTCACTTTTTCCACATGTTCTCCCGCTTCCTTCTTTCCTTTTGGAAAGTGTGGGGAGGGGACATATGGCCCTCTTTCTACCTCCCCTGGTCTTCAGGCAGTAAAACTCACGAGTGGATAGAGACCAAGGTGTGAGTCTTGCTCACGGAGATCAGGTAATCGTTGCTGAATCTCAACTCCAACCTGCCCAGGCCTCCTGCAGGAGGAGGGAAGGGGGAGTCCTGCCCACCTGGTGGCTGACCCGCACCCTGGAGTGGCACCTCCATCTAGAAACCYTATCTAGAAGCTACTACAGTGAGCAACGACAAACACAAAAAGACAATGTACAGCTGAATAGTTTTCAGTCTCATGGACTGCATCGTCAGAATATTCAGCCAAAGAAAGTGCTCGTACTTACATCATTCAGAGCAAGATTGCTTAAAGCAGAAGGTGGTCCAGCAGCCAGTGTTTCTTAGTCTCCTCCTATAACCAGTATCTGATGCTTTGCTGTCAAATGTGTTTTTAATACATATTAAAAGTAATGACAGCAAGGAATGCAAAAGYCCAGCTACCTGGGAAATCACTGCAGACTCCAATGTTTCTGAAGCCTGCCCCCTTCCACTCAGGACTACCAGGACCACGCTGCTGCTGAAGCAGATGTGCTCTCATTTCTGCAGAGCCATCTTCCTGGGTGGATYGTTACATTTACCCAATGTCATTTGCTTTAGCTCTTTGAGRGTTTGTAAATCTAATTCCCATTTCTTGGTGGCATTTACCCCCATAAAGATCTATGCTCTGGGGCTAACCCTGTGGGCACTTGCTGTTGTGTACTTCTAGCACAAGTACCTCCACTGCTTCCAAGAGAAATGCAAAGCACTGCTGTAACAATACTTGCCTACCTCCTGGGGTCATTGTAAGGCATAATGAATTCAGCTTTGGGATATAGCTGGAAATCTTATCTAGGGAATTTGCACCTACGTACACTTTGCCCATTTATTTAAATGGCTACAACTGTTACCGAGACTTTAATTTATGCCCATATTTTAAAAATAAAAGGTGTCATATTCAAGGAGGCATCACTCATAATAATTTTCCTTTGGTCATTTTGTTTTAGACACTTTCTTGTTTTACACTTGGCTTGGCAAGGATGTTCCACTAAAGTTGCTAAATGCCTTCAGTCCCACCAAAGTCTTGGACAGTTGAGGCACTTCTCAGCTGTGGGACACWTTGAACAACACTGTTATTCCAGGTGTAGTTTGTTCACCCTTTGCAGCAGGAAGAATTCTGCAGGGCCTGTGCGTKCTCACAGGCACCACCCACAGGTCCATCATTTTAGTCACTCTTGAAATGAGCAATAGCAGAACACCAATGGCCATCCCTGCATGTTAGAAACTGCTTTATGAACAAGTGTTTTCTAACGTGCTTTTATCAGCTTGCTAGTTGATATGTTTTACTAATATAAATCACTTAAACAAGAAAATTACCACTGTGATCAACAGTTTTACAGCATACAAACAGTACTTGAAAATAAGTTTAAGATCAGAGAATTAACATCAATCCATCCACAGAGACAAGACAATATATTTCCTTCAAATCATATCTGGTCACTTCCTCTTGCTCTCAACATCTCTTGCACAAGAGCCCAGGGAGTGTAAATACTCCAGAATTGCTGGCACTAGATTTATTTTTTTYCAACTGATCACCACAGCATTCCCCTTTTCACTTGTCACTTTAGCCACTGCACAAAGTACAGTTATAAAGGTTTACTCTGGGAAAAGATTCTAGTCATAGGCTTGGGGCATAAACTAAAAATTTAGCTTGCAGGCTCTCTGTGGCATAGTAGTAACATATCAATGGACAAGTGAGAAAAAAAACCAGCAGTTGACATGTAAGCAAGAGGAAAAAAGGAAAAAAATCAACATCTGAAGCCGTCTGCCTTGCCTCTCAACAGCAGCATTACCTGAGCAGTAACCTGGGAGCGTAGGGGGCTGCTTCAATTGTAGTGGGCCTTCGATCTGGTGTTCTCACATCCATCACCCCCAAAGCTCTTGGCAATGAGGCAGCCCAGTGCMTGAAGGAGGTTTCCTAGCTGTGGAAATGCCAGCCTGGAATTTGAACCTGTGCAGGTCTCCTGAGGAGGGAAGGTCTCTAACATGTAGAGTAAATATTGAGTCACAGAAGCCAACACAATGTGGAGAACAGTGGTTCCTCTACGGGGAGAAAAGCAAGTGAATGGACCCAATCTGGTGCTGATCAGCAGCTCACATCGGACCCCRAGAGCAGAGTATTTCCCCATGAGAGAAGCTCATGTCAGCCAAGAAAATATACTACCCTGCCATTCATGGGAAATCCTCCCATTCAATCCCTGACAGCCAAGAGCACAGGGGCTTTTAGGAACAATCCATTTCCAACACAACACAGCACCAACAGAGCTGTCAGGAACCAGCCCTGTGAAAGGCTGTGAAAAGAAACCTTTCTGAAGACATCTTCAGCTGGTCCACYACCTTGTAAATTAGGATGTCACGAGAATTTTTACTTGTTAAAAGAGTAGAACCATTCTTTTTTTTTTTTCCTCCCCTTCTTCACAGGGTTAAGACACAAAGATACACACAAATATTAAGCATTAAAGAGGATTAAGCTTTAGGGGCACCTCAAAATTCTGAGACTCTTTCCAATCTATTAGATATCAGACAGCTTTGCTTGCAGTGCCAGTGTCCTCATGGTTTTTGTTCAAGCAGCAATGCTCAGCTGCAGTCCTGTAGCTCTTGGGAAGCAGTTCTCCTGTTGGCAGTAGGTTTGCAAAATCCTGACTGCAGCAAGACCTGTACCCCTGGCATAGCCCTGAGCTATAGAGCTCATTGGTCCAGAGATGGAGAGAGACTCGTAACCATTTCTATTTTTCAGGCTTGCAGGATGTTTTGACCTCCATAAAAGTTTTAGAAATTCCCAAAGGGTGAAGCCTAGTGTTCATCTGCAGTGAGCAAGAGCTCTGTTGAGGCAGAAGGTGAGGCTAGACCCAACTAAGGCCAGGTGCTTGAGAGCTTTCATCAGGGACTCTCATTTTTCAGTAGCCTGGGTGTATGGCTCCCATGTGACAACCCCTACAGGGATCACACCTGAGTTCAGTGAGAACCCCAAGTGGTTCAGCTTCGAAGGGAGGAATGGCAGGAGAAACCAGCATCCCAACCTGTCTGGTTCATGAAGCAGAAGACCCCACCTCTTGCTTCAGCGCAGGTGTTGCATCCACGCTAGGAGGAATCATCTCTGCCGTAAGGCCTCTGTGCCTTCACAGCCTGGTGAGAGCGCGAGATGATGTCCACGGGAAGGCAGCACACAAGCAATGTCCAGCCAAAGCTCCTTTGCTGAACAAAAGCCTGGTGTCTCCACGGGTCCTTGAGTGCCCTGGCACAGCCGCCCGGGATGGACACGCGGGCATTTCTCTCCTACYTCTCCCATCGCGGCGGGTCCCGCCAGGCTCGGGGCTCCTGCTCCGGTCGTGCTCCGTGGGCCCCGCCGGCCAGCCGTGCTCTCAGCGCGCACACCGCGCCACGGAAGGTGCCCCCCGAAGGCCTCGCCCTGGTGAGACGGCGGYGAGGCCACCACCCGGTCCCCTCGGGTGGGGTGTGCGCCCCGGGGCCGCCCCGCTGCCGGCAGCAGGTTGAATATTGTAGGTGTGGGCGATTAAAGTGTCGCCGGCACAATGGCGGTCTGTGTCCCATTCGCCACGCCCGGGCTGCTCTTTGGAAAGCGCACACAAGAGGTGACACGGCGCTGGCCCCCGCCATTATCCCGGCGGCATAGCGGCGCGGCCCGCCCCGTTTCCCGGGAAATGGCGCTCCCCCGGCCGCCGCGGGACCACCGCGGCCGCGCACGGCTCCGCGACCCCCCCCGTCCCTGCCCCGGAACGGCGGCCCCGGGGAAGGGCGGACGGCGAGCGCCTGGCGGGGGGGGGAGCCGCAAGGCCACTGCCGGCGTCCCCGAGGCACTTTGCGGGGACAAAAGCCCCCCTCCCGGGCCGCCCCCGGGCCGCCCGCCCCGTCGAGGCCCCGGCGGGACCGAGCGCGGCCCGGGCGCTGCCGCCGCCGTCGCGGCCGTGAGGGAGGCGGAGGCGGTGCCGCAGCGCCACCACCCGGGCGGCGCCGGGCAGGGCAGGGCAGCGCAGCGCAGCGCAGGGCCCCGCCGCTCCTCCACCGCGGCTCTGCTGCTTCTCTGACCAGTGCTGACACCCGTGGTTTTTCTCCCCCATATTTTCCCTTTTTTTTTTTTTTTTTTTTTTTTTTTTTTAGCTATGCTTTTGCAGGTGGCCACCACTAACTCAGGAAGATGAAGCGTGGGGCAGGGGATGGAGATGTGCGTGCAAGTGCACCACACCTGCCAGTTCCTTATGTGGCTTCACCTCATGAAACAGAAATTCATGTCTTTACCCCAGGCTGACTTCTGTTTATACTCCAGCAAATTACTRTGTGCCACGGATAATAGCCCTCTGTCTGTAAGGCCATGAATAATGATTCACTGGCGGTAAGTTTTGGAAGAAAAGCTGCTTGTATGTGTCAATACTTATGGGATAAATATTTACGAATATTTATGAATATGTTTTGCCTTTTCAAACAACTCATAAAAGACACGATAGACTTATCATACATGTGAATAGGCCTACATTTGTCAGATGATGTAGAAAGTCTTTAAAAGTGAAGATCAGAGTAATATTTATTGAAGACAATAAAAATGTCTTTCAAAAGTGAGATTTCCAGGTGTATCCCCTCTAGTTCTACCTACCTTTTATCTTGATGTAAGAAAAACAAAGCTCCCTGTGCCCATATCAGCTCTACCTTCTGTTTTGTACAGATAGGCTGACAAGATAATTTTTGAATCCTATAAAGGGGTTAAGGGAATTCTGTTTTGTTGGCGGGGGGAGGTAAGAAAACTTTGTCTGCAGTCTCCTAAACCTGGGGAGACATAAAACCAATCCAAGCAACAGCAGGTATTATTCAGAAAGGTCTGTAAAAGTTAGAGCAACACAAACCATTCCAGTGGTGCCTGAGCACTATTTCATAAAGTAACAYGCTTTTCTGTTACACTACATCAATTTCTTGCTGTGCTAGCTGTCATGCCGCAGAGACTATTCCTTAAAAATGTGCCAGATAGAAGGAGTAGCAAGTAACCACATTATTAGCTTTGTTCACAGTATTTGCTTTCTTTCTCCTGTTCCCCTGTGTGTAAGCAAAAGAATTAATTAGTAACAACATGGGTCAGCTGTGATTACTCTTACTGTGGTCCACAGTGAATATTCATATACAGGGAATATTCAAAACCAAACAAGACCTCCCCACTGTGTGTGTGAAGAAGCATGTCCCTGGCCAGTGGGGGAGAAAGGCAGTGGCAGGGCTACAATGCACTCACAGAGCTGCCCGCTCCTCCTTTTTTTCTTTTTTTCCCGCCTGGCATTTGACAGGGACAAGAGCTAGACTGGCAGAGTGCAGCAAATGTAACACAAACAACCCACGACAACGGGTTTTTTTTTTTATTTTTCCAACTGTGCTTTTTAATTTCTAGCAGTCGTATAATATTTACCACCTTCACACCAGGCTCCCAGGAAAAATGCTTGTGTCGGTATCTTCTGGCTGCTTCTGGCTGTGCTGAGTGGGAAAGGGGGGGGTCTTTGCAATTGAGTAAGGGGAGTAAGTGACACCTCTGAGGCTTTCCTTGAGCGGCAACAAAGGTTAGATCCAGGTGGGACATTCTCCTATATGTAGAAGGAGGGTATGACATTTCCATTCACGAGGCTGATTCCCGCGGATGTTTGCAGACGGGGCTTTGATCCAGTTGATGAYGCATCCCGCTCATAGTGAGTGAGAGAGCTAACAGGAAAGCTGTGGAGTTACAAGGGGCTGCTGAGAAGCCAGGGGCTGCTTTCTACCCCCGACTTGCTTCACTTTTCCAGTAATGTCCCGCCTATAGGTYCCCACAATGTACCAGTGCAGGGGATTGGGATACTGCACCCTGTGTAGGAACGCTGCTGCTGCAGCCCTGCGGGGAGGGGAAAGGCAGGCAGAGCTCCGCTGACCTATCGGGCAACCAGGTGTGAACCCTCAAATTAGGTGTGTGTGTGTGTCTTGTGAGATCTTTGCCCTGAAATAGATGCCTGTTTCCTTTCTCCTCCTGTTTTCCATAGCCTACCTGGGCTCTGGTGCTGGGGTCCACATGGAGGGGTGTGTGTGTGKGGGGGGGGCACAGGCACAGCTGAAGCAGAGAGAGCAGTGGCAGGGAGCCCGGCTGCTGAGCACTCCCCTGGGGGGCTGCAACACGAGGCACTGGAGGGGCTGTGAAAGCAAGCCTGCCTGTTACACCTCGGCAGGGGCTGTACCTGAGCTGCTGTGGTGGGCTGACCCTGCCTGGGTGCCAGCTGCCCACCAAAGCCGCTCCATCACTGCTCCTCCTCAGCTGAACAGGGGAGAGAAAATATAATGAAAGGCTCAACGGGTTGGGATAAGGACGGGAAATCCCTCACCCATTACGGTTGTGGGCAAAACAGACTTGACTCAGGGAAAATAAATTTTATTTATTATCAATCAGATCAAAGTAGGGTAATGAGAAATAAACCCAAATCTTAAAATGCCTTCCCCTCACCCCTCGTTTATTTCTGGGCGTAACTTTACTCCTSGTTTTCTCTAGCTCCCTACCCCTCAGCAGCTCAGAGGGACAGGGAATGGGGACTGGGGTCAGTTCATCACATTGTCTCTGCTGCTCCTTCCTCCTCCTTGCACTCTTCCCGTGCTCCAGGGTAGGGTCCCTCCCACAAGGGACAGTTCTTCACAAACTGCTCCACATGTGCCCCTTCATGGGGTGCAGTCCCTCAGGAATAGACTRCTTCAATGKGGGTCCCCCATGGTGTCACAAGTCCTGCCAGCAAACCTGATCCCTCATGGGCTCCTCTCTCATGGGTCCACAGGTCCTGCCAGGAGCCTGCTCCAGCATGTGCTTTCCACAGGTTCACAGCCTTCTTCGGGCATACATCTGCTCTGCCATGGTGTCCTCCGCAGGCTGCAGGTGCATCTCTGCTCCACCACGGACTGCAGGGGCACAGCTGCTTCACCATGGGCTTCACCACAGCCTGCAGGGGAATCTCTGCTCCGGTGGCTGCAGCACCACCTCTGCCTTCTTCACTGACTTCAGGCTCTGCAGGGCTGTTTCTCCCACATATCCTCACCCTCTCTCCCAGAGGCAATTGCTCCTGGGCAATAACTCTTTTCCCTTATTAACTCTGTTATACCTGAGGCACTGCACCATCTAGGTGTCTCGTGCTTGGCCAGTGGCAGGTTCCTCTTGGAGCTGGCTGTCACGGGTTCTCTGGGACATGGAGGAAGCTTCTGGCAGCTTCTCACAGCAGTCACTCTTGTGACCTTGCCATGCAAACTTAAAACAGCTGCCGGTTCCTATTTGCTCTGCTGCCACATCAGTTGCTGCAGGGGGCAGGAGAGCCATTCAGGGAAGCACCTGCAGCTGGGTGGTCACTTCAGGAACTTGACAACTGTCTCATGCATCCCCCAAACCTTTTATTAATTAATGGGTGTGTCTTTTAGCTCTTTATTTTGATTTGGAGGGTCAGTTTTATAATGGGTGATAGCCGGATTTGCAAATAAAGCTGTTGTTAAAATTTGTTTTGGCACACCACAGCAGTCCCTTATTCCATCTTGTGATGGCACATCACCCCCTTGGAACAAAGAATGGGACACAAGCATTTTTTTTTTTTTAAAGGGGGAAAATTATCTTGCACTGAAAGAAATGTTGGCCTTACTAGTGCTGGTAGGAATAATTGGCTACAGAAGCACTGATCTGTGAAATCATGGTGGAGGGGTGTCCTGTGCTTCCTGGACTGCAGTAAGCTTTCTTTTTCCACTGGTATGGCAGTTGTTGATCTCAGAAAGATTTGTTTTGCCCCTTACAACAGTGAACTGGTTCTGAGATGCTGAATTCTTCCTCCTGCCTCAAATTTCCTGTGTGACTTGGAGTACAGTAGTTAATGACTTGACTGTTCAGTTTTCCAACTGTAACTTTTCTTTTTTCTGAAAAATGTTGCAGAAATAGATTCTGTAGTACACATAAAGTAGCACAACACTGTGATGAATGGGGCTGGGGAGGGGGCACAGATTTTGTAAGTCTCGACAGATAGTAAATTTATTTTTGTAACTATGCATCTTTAAAAGTTTTTTTTTTTTAAATTAAATTCTTGGTTCCTGCAATTTTGGGGCATTGGTACAACTTTTTTGGAAGTTGTTGAGCTGTGAATCATTTTGCCTGCTCTGACCTTCTTTTGGAGACTTCTCTTTCTGACCTGATAAATGCCACCTTGGGTGAGACATGACAAGCTGATAGATTGTGATGATGTCTTCACAGTTGCCCACTGCTGTTGATGTGACACGTGGATGAGTGTGTTCATGCCCCAGTGTTTATCGAAAACTTTGTTTATGACTCAAATTAAGGGGGGTATACTTGATTTTGACATTTATTTCAAAATAGCTCTGCAGAGTGAAGAGGAAACGCAGATATTTATTAGGACTGAGAGAAAAATGGTTAAAGCAGGGCTGTGTTGATACGGTGCCTTTGTTGTTTTGGACACTATTTTTCTCATTAGCTACAACCAGGACCATGCATGGAGGAAGCTGTTTTACTTTTTGTGTCATCACCTCTGTGCAGAGTTGAGAAATTAAACTTATTGGGGGCATTAGCGTCCAGTAAGTTGTACTGACCCAGCGAGTGTTCACAGAAAGGCAGCTTTATGTCCTCATCACTTCACAGCATCCTACGTAAGTGAGAAAGAAAGAGAAAAAGCTACTTCTAAAAAATATGATTTGTTTAGGGAAATGACCCCAGCACTTTGTTTTGTGAAGACAAGAGGAAAACACAGGAGACTTTGGCACCGGTCATGCTGCAGCTGTGCCACTCGTGGCTGTAATCATTCACTTGGTTGGCTCAGCAGAACTATTTATCTCCAGGTACTTCACTGCTGGTCAATAGAAACATCTTCCTAAGTGATTCTTTGAAATCAGATAAACATGTTTTCTTCCACTGCTCACGCTTTGTTTGTAGCTGGTATCTCAAAAAGGTTGTGTAACTGCAGATACCATGCAAACAACTCATTTTTTTATGCAGCTGGCTTGTATCTCCAGTGGAGCTACTGCAGCGGAAACACCTGACAGTTATTAACACTATTACTGCACTGGATCTTTTTTTTTAAAGAAAGGGAAACTTTGCATAGGGTTCACCCTGATGTAGCCTATTACAGAGAGTRCATATGTCGTATCTGTAAAACTACCTGGCTCTGCAGAGGTGTGTCTGTGAGTTTGACAGGGACAGGATGCCTCTGTTTAGGTGAATGACTTGTGATGCCAGCAAGACAATACTTTCCAAGGGGCTATGATTGCTTTACAGGTCAGCAATAGCCTAAACCTAGGATCCTTGTGGCTAAGGGAACCTCTACTAGACACACTGTAAGGTGCATGAGGGCTTGTAGGGTCAGTGCCTCAGTCTGCCATAGCTCTGCCCCACAGAAAGCAAGTAGGGCTTGTCTCTTCACTGATTTTTATGAAATAATAAAAGCAGCCTGATTATAAAAGATTCTAGCATCTGGTTGCTAAGCTTTCAGTGCCCACTGACTTAGGAGCCTATTGGCACTATTACACAGGCACCTGTAAATTGTAACTTTCAATGATCTAACTTTAGATTTTTCAGTTATCTGTATTCAGATTTTTCATGTACCAATGAGTTAAGGATTCCTTCCACTGTATTTCTGAAACAGTAAAATGAAATCTCCTGAATGCCTGCTAAGCTTAATAGAAAATTGTAAGAAGTCAAAAATATTATTTAAGTGAATAAAATACACTGGATGTAAAAAGCCAGCAGACAAACTTTGGATGGCGCAAGTTAAATTGTCATGGCTGACGTTACTGCAGTACCTTCTGCACAGGTTGCTAATGACTAGGTCWTTGAGTTTAACATGTGAATGAAACTTAAAAATTGAGAAAGCCATCATGAATAAAATGTGGGCTACATTCTCTCACATTAAAAGCTTTGTTTTAGGCAGTGTATGTCCAGTTTCAGAGCAAATTAACCTCTGTGCAAATGAAGATGGCAGAATGTGATTCTATAAAAATAAAAGCCGTGCTCCAAGAAAATTCCTACATTATACTAAACCAGGTGAAGGTGGGATGCAGTATTTCTACAAATCATGTCCCATACGTGTCAGTGCTATGGAACTCTTAACTCATTGTCCAGAATGCTGTTCATGAATGTTTTCTGAAATCTAAGCCTGACATTGATAAATACGGTAAACCTTGGTGCTTTCCATAGATGCTCTTCACTGAGCTGACTCACTGGTGAGCTCATCCCACCTCCATGGGCGAAATCCCCTTCAGTAGCAGTGCAGCAAAACCATGAGTTTTGCTACCTTGCCATAGGCTAAAATCCCACAGCACTCAGCAATTAAACAGGAGGAAACACAAGTTTAGAAAACAATTTTATTAGACAAATTATTTAGACAAATTATACACAGAAAGCTCTGCCACTTGTAACTGAGGCCTCCAAAAAGTGTTTTGTGTATCTGTATAATAGGCAACACATCAAAATAGGCCTATTTTAAATATTGTACATGGTTAACAGGTTTTTTAATAGCTAAAATCACTGCAACATCTGGTATGTCCCTACGTAGCTTGTTGGAAAGAAATTGTCTCTTTTTTTTTTTTCTTTTTTTTTTCTTTTACTCAGAAGTGTGGATGAGTTCATGAATGTTACAAGGGGGAAGCAAGTTGTGCATGCTTTTAGACACTTGCTACCCTGGAAACAAAATGGCCTTTTGCACGATAAGAATTCGTTCTGCCTTACACAGTAGACAATATTTGAAGATTTAGTACAAAAAACAGTGACAGTACAAGATGCTCCCCCAGAACAGAATTAGCATCAAAATAGAATAGATCTGAAGAATATACCTTTTAATTTATCCTAAAGCAAATCACATAGGCTGATTCCTATTAATCTTAGCCAAAGAATGAGTTAGATTAAAATAAGTGTATGRTTGCATTAAAAAGAAAACCAAACCAAAAAACTCACAGGATAAACTGCTTGCTTTCTACTTAACCGCATTTTTAGTTTAAGGATTACAAATTGAAAGCTCTTCCTACGTTTCTAACAGGTAACAGTGTTACTTAAAAAAGCTGGTGCCAAAGTGGGCACGGTTTTGCTCTCACTGCTGTTCTTCTTCTTGCTCTATACAGTTGGCACTAATGTAAAAAATACATAGCTCCTCTAAATCTAACTTAACATAGAAAGGGTTAAAATGAGTGCCTGTTCATATTTTTTTCCTTAGAACAATATGTGATTATAATTAAGGCCACATCTGTATACCTCGAGGGCTTTTATTTTTCTCCACTAACACGGTTATTGTATTGATCAACAGTACTGACTTGGAAAAGGATTTATTAACCTTTGAGCCATGTTTGACTGCTCTAGAGCTGTATTAGTTGTTCATGAACATGGTATACCCAAGAGAGAGTTTCCATTTGTCTAATTAATTAAAAGGAAAATGATCAAGATTAGCCTTATAGAATGCTCAATAGCCAATGCAAAACCTGACCAAAGGAGTTACATCTAGGTACAAATGTTAAATTGCCCTGGATGTTCTAATAGAAAAGTATAAAATATGCTCTGTTGGCAAACGATGCAAGTCAGAATAACATTAAAGCAACCTGTCTTTTCTAAATGAAAAGACACCCTGCACTGTACATCTCTCCTGTATACAACATATTTTTACTAAAGCTTTATTAAATGAATCGCAATAGCAACGGCTGCCATTTTATAGCTATATATACATGTATATATATATACACATACCTGTGTGTATATATGTATATATATATATGTATGAGATACTAATTTATTTAACACAACAGAGGCTTCTGCCATATGATACAGTTTACTGTACATAAGAAAAACTTTTAACACTGTACAATCACATAAAGGTCATATGCACTGTTGCAGTGCAAAAGTAGATTTAACTGTAGTGTTTACTGGCATAGTAATGGCTTTTTGTAATCCTACAAAATTGCATTCTTGTATTACGGGGCCTGAATGATCTTTGAACTTAATTTGTTTACCTTTCCTTTTTTTTTTCCTTTTTTTTCCTTTTTGCCTTTTTTTTTTAAATTTTTCCATTTTTTAAACTGCAGGGTTTGCCTTTGGTCCACAGTTAAAAGGACACACAGCAGTGGAGCGCTGACTGGATGCAGCAGAGTACATGAAAAATACTTAAGTTATTGCAATTATAGTAAAAAAAGGCGGTGGGGGAGGAGGAGCAAATGCCCTTCTGTAAAGTAATCCTCAGGGTTTTCCTATGCATGAATCGCTGCTCGTTTCCTATATTTAAAGTATATGAAAAGCCTGAAGTAACCAAAACCTAACGTGGTGATAAACTGAAGAATAAGTGATTCAAGTAGTAAAGAGAATAAGGGGAGGCAGAAGAGACCAGACTGAGAAAGCAGAGAAGAGGAGGAGGAAGAGTTGCTACTAATAATTCTGATTCTTAAATAAAATAAAGAAAAAACCCCMAAACAACCCCTGAACAGAAAATAACCCCCCCCCAAAAAAAAAACCAAAAAAACCCAACCCAAACCACAACCCTCAAAACCAAAAAATAAGGAAAAGAAGAAAGGTTACATCCATGTTAGTCCCACAATATTACAGCTGCTCCTTGCAAAGGGAGTCCTAAATAAGAAACAGTGAAGAAACTTGTTCTGATGCTCAGATGGAGGTGCCTCGGTCCGGGTCACTACCGATATTCAGGCCCAGGGTAGGAGTCGGTTGGTAAGGGATAGATGACATTGTTTTGATGGGGCTTCTGAAAAAGCCCCCGTTGGGCGCCCTGTGCCTGAAAGGGCCAGTTCGGTGCTCGGGCACGCTGCCGAAGGAGAATCCCGAGGCGGCTTTAGCAGACAGCGTGCGGCTCAGAGTCTGGATCTGCTCTGGTATGAAGGTGGTTGTGGTGATGTGAGTGTTCCTGAAGTCACTGATTTGCTCCAGCGCCTGACGTGTGGGYAAAGTGTCAATGTCCAGCGGGGTCAAGTCAATCGACGAGGTGGAGAACTGTTTATGGGGACTGTCGTCGTCTGTGCAGAGGCTGTTCACGCGCCTGTGGAGGTGCTCCAGGTCGATCTCCTTGTCGTCCTGGGGAATGAGAAAAACAAGAGGCACCACTCACCATCACCGTTTGTGCTGGGCTGAAGTTTCACAGRGTGATCAGGGCTGCTCGGGAAGCACAACGCACAATCAACTAGAGCTGGCTCTCGGCTGACGGTGCCCGGAATGTCACCAGCAAACACCCCCACCGCCTGAAGCCRGGCGGGTGAAGCCAAACCGAGGCAGACCCTTACGCCACAGCTACCTTCACGCCCTGAATCCAAACAACGAAACTCAAAGCACCACCGGCAGGTTTTCAGGAAAAGCCAAGCTCGGAGCTAGGTGCGTTAGACTAGCAACAGCTGAATGACAGTTAACTGCATAATCTCAAATGCCCGGAATGATGCCAGCTCTTCAACTCTGCAATGAGAACTAAATTTGGATGTCAACATGGGAGGCTCTGAGGGATCAGGTTGCCATCTTTGTCATCCTCTCAGGGTTTAAGGAAGGGCTAGAAACACCTCAAGTTCCCTTTTGCCTTTATAATGTAAATTGTGGTATAGAAAAGCTGAACATACAGAGAAAAAACCCAGGCACTGGTGACTCATTGACATCACACAGAAAGGAGTACACCAGGCAATTTTAAATTACAATGCCAACAGAGGGTTTAATTATCTCCTTACCAACAAAGAAGCAATTCCATCTATTCTGATGGAATTATACTTTTGTGGGTGAGAAGGCAGCCTGATGTATTTATTATAATATATCATCGCTTCTCTTACCTCTGTCCCTTTTCCTTCTTAAATCTCTCCTCCCAGAGAACTCAATTAAACATATTTGTTTGTTATAATTGAGAAGATAAATGCACAGAAGTTAAAAGAGAGGAGAAAGTCCTAGGTGACCCAATAAATCACCTGTATTGTACATACATATTTCTACTGAACTGCAAAGCTTAATTCAAAGCAGCATAAAGTACACACGTACAGACAGGGGTATTCCCTCAGTCTAAGCAGCGCAGCTCATTCAGAACAAAAATCAATTTCAACTAACCTTAAAATTTACCTTAATCTCTGTGAAATTTACTGGCTCTTCCAGGCCACTAGAAATATCTCACACTCTAGGACCTCACAGAGGATAATTAGGCAGCCGATAGATGTGCACTGATGACTTCCAGCCTTGATTACTGAAATTCATTGACTGGCTTGATCCAGAGCTCCCTGAATCAATGGCAAAACTCCTAGTATACCGAATGGGCTTGAGATCCCTCCTTTGTCTAGGAATGAAGTCAAGCACTCTGAAAAAGTCCACACCTAGAACAAACTGCAGGAGTTCATCTACTTAGCAAAAGGATCACTGAACATTTGCACTGGTACCACGCCGAACACAGAGCCCGACCAGAAGGAGACTGAGAGGCCAGCTCCCCTCCAGGATTACACCCTCCGAGGGCAGGGATAGGGAGACAAACCAGGGGAAAAGGGAAGGGAACAGGGCATCAGGGATCTCCCAGAGACTGGATGATCACTGACCACAAGGGCTTTGGTTTGAGCTCGTCACAGGAAGGAAAAAATGCAGTGCTCATTTCTCGGACTTAGCTTTCTGTCTATCGTTTATTCACATGTGGACATAGACATGGATGCACATAACAACCACACAGGTGACATCAAATCCAAACGCATTCACCAAACGCTCTCTCCTGATAAATTTGGAGCTGCATATGGATGCAGGAGAACCGGGGCCACATCAGAAGCTAAAGAAATGAACAGAGGCTCCATTAGCACGTGCAAGTCATGACTATGTCTCTGAGGGACAGTCCTAAATATTTTTTTTCTGGTTTGGTTTTTGTTTGATTGTTTTTAATTTTGAAAAAAACCAAACATACAAACACTTTGTAATTTAAAATGCCAATTAGGAAAAGATTGGAATTTCATGATTTCTGAGCCTCTAAGAGTTACTCAACATAGTCCTTTTTCTTTTATAGAGATGCATTTGGGGCTAGGGTCAGACCAGTGAAAATATATAAGCGGTGATAATCTCCCATGCTTAACCCACAACCCAATCTCCACCCAATCGATACACCAAAATGAGACCCACTCACAGTAAGATTGTGCATATCTCCATAATATGATCTTTCCTCTTCTCTCTCGTGTGATCAGTAGTGAAATATTCAGCAGTTTTCACATTTAAATTATCATCAGGCTTCAGAGTCAACATCCCATTGAGATTACTGGGGCGGTTCATACTTCTCTCAGAGCTACTGTTTAAGGCTGTCTGCAGACTCAGGCAGACATCATTGAATGGGTTACTTCTGGCACGCGACCGAAATGTTATCTTCGCAACCATTAGACAATTTTTTTCAGTATAAATGCTTGCATTCTGGAGCACAAGATGGCAGCCACCAGGAAAAAGGGTTGGCTTGCTGACCACAAACTGGCCCAATCTGACCCCCGATTCTGGACTAGTGGCCTGGAAGAGCCAATGGGTTTCATGGAAGCTAAAATGAATTTTAAGAAAGTTAGTTAAGATGTATTTCTTTGCTGAATGACCCCCACATCCAAGATAACGGGGACATTCAGCACATACGTCCACGTTAAACTCAGTTTTGAGCCAAGCTTTTCAATTTAGCGTTGAGATGCAATTTTAAATGCTAAGCTAATGACCATATAAAAAAGATCAAGGAGGCCAAATTATACCATTTGTGGAAAGTATACATTTGAATTTCTCAGCATTTGAAAATTAAAATAGAAAATTTTATACTTATATAAGATATCTGTGTTGGTTTTTTTCTTTTCCTTTGTYATTGATTTTCATGTTTTGCACCAGATAAATATAAAGTATGACGTTCTGAAAGTTTGGGTAAACAACAATCGAGTAAATTTTATGGTTTTAAAATAATTTATCAGGTGAAACTATATGGTTTCCATTCCTGAGAAACCCAATTTAAAGACTAGAGATTCCTTTTTTTTTTTCCTTTTAATAATGGTCCGGTCCAGATCT
Organism: Amblyornis subalaris; assembly: GCA_018881555.1. Lineage (NCBI taxonomy): Eukaryota > Metazoa > Chordata > Aves > Passeriformes > Ptilonorhynchidae > Amblyornis > Amblyornis subalaris. The sequence goes on along the minus strand of JACAXG010000007.1, from coordinate 14,844,352 downwards.
TGAACAAAAAAGAAAAAAAAAAAAAAAAAAAAAAGCTTGGGAATTAAAACAGGCAAGAAAAGATTAAATGTATTTTAACATCAGTGCCAATGTTGTCTAATTAGGTGGTGCAATTAATCCTGCCTGATTAGACAGCATTAGATTAGCAGGAATAAAAACAATGGAGAAACTGCAGAGAAGGCAAGACCACTGCACACAAATTAACAGCAATACCCCACAAGCTACACAGATGTGCCTAAGCTACACAGACAGAAAAGCCATATTTGATAGTGCTACATTAAAGCTCATATTTAGGTTCAGCTTTGGGTGTTGCCGCCAAGGATAATTTAATAAATCATTTTGTCCCTAATTTCTTTTTAGTATTTTGTAGAGGTAAATACTTAATCATGTATGTAACAAATTTGGTGTAAAGTTGCATAAGGCTCAGATGACTGGTAAAGGGACAGGTAGATTACCACAGGAAGGAAAGCATTACACATGCAGATGTAGAAGCAAACTCATCTCAGGTGTAAAATAAAATATCTCCCCATGGCCTCTGTCCAAGATTTTCTGAAACAAGCCTGTAGTATGTTTCAGAAATAAGTCTGGCCTGAACCCGAAAAATCTAACGTAGTCTTGCTTCCCTGGACTTCAGATGAAATAACAAGAACTGAAGTTCATGGAAGTCTCGAGAGGTTAATGTTTCTGAAAATGGGGACAAGCTTATTCAAGAAGCTAACTGCTGATTAAAGGGGTAAACTCTGCAAATGTATTTTGAAAGACTCAGCCACTGAGCTTAGGGGATATATTTTTCAAGAAGAAGCCAAGAAACCTGGTAAGAATTAGCTGTCGCCAATGGGAATAATGAGCTGAATATTGATGTATTAATAATGTACTATTCTACAAGTAACAGTTGTGTTTTACTCAGAATAGTTGCATATTTATACATCATCAATATACAATTACTTTCATTCAAGCTTTTCTAGAAAGAATAGCTAAAAAGACTTTGAGGAACATCACTTAAAAAAATTGAGAAGCTAATGAAGTATCTCTGAATTTGATTCCCCACCCTCTCTAGCGCTATAAAGTCAAGGCAGCAATCTTTAGGGTGCATGAAAATTCCCCAGGAGAAATGGAGGGTCTAATACCTCTTTTGATGGAACCCGGGAGCCTTTCCTTTTATTCCACCACGTTTCCAACATTGCAATGAAACAGGATAGGACAATCCCTGCAGCGAGGATGCAGAAAACACCTGCAAAACTTTTTATGTCCAGGGCACCTCCTTTCTGTTTGGTATCCACAGATGAGTAAAGATCACACTGACCGTTCTTCGGCCACCACTTATGCTTCAGTATGTCCATGTCGCCATTCTGCTGCAGCTCCAAAATCCTTGGGGGAGAAAGCACAGAGTCAGGGGTTACAGTGGGGCAGTGGCCAGTGGCACCTTAGAGTGCGAGGGTGTAAATCTGACTGCCTGCAACCTTCCCATGTCCTTGGAAAGCCAAGCAGCAGATGAACCTAGACAGACTGGTTTAGCCAGAAAAGAAAGCTTGAATATGGGGTTGCCTGTTAGACTGAGCATATGGATATCTGTGTTCCACTCCAGACACAGGAAAGCACACTCAAATCTCTCTTTCTTTCTTTTAACAACCTTATTGAAAACGCTTTACTTCACATACCATATTTTCTCAAGTGGCTTTCACTATAGTCTGTGTTAACTGACTTTTGTAGTGCATTAGATATTTGACAATATTTTGCATTTTAATGACTGGAGAAGAGACATTTCAATTAAATAAAACCAGACGGGAAATACATTTCAGATGTACCATTGGTTACATACGATGTTGTTCTAAACTGATCTTCATCAGGTTACTTACTTTTGCTGCTTTGGAGTGAGAGCAAAGCCATCTTATCGCAGTCAGTGATGACCTAAACTTGTCTTGCATAATGTGAGAATGCGACCTGATGATAAATGATTCCACAGGAAGGTTCCTTGCTGTGGAATTCACTTGTCTTTGGACCTACATACCCAGCCCACAGCCAAAGATTTACTGAGCCACTTGCAAGGACAACGTATTTAACTAAACTTCCTGTGGGATGAAAAGTTTGAGAAATGAGAATTTTGTTTGGAAGAATATTTTCATATTTATTTCATTTATTTCTGAGGAGAGTGTTTTTTTAATGACAAGAGTAACAGCTGTCTGCCTCTGGTTATTCAAAATAAAAAATTCAATTATTACACCTAAAAAGAATAAAACAAAGGGAATGCTTCCCTTCATGTAATAAATTTGTTTTTTGTTTCAGTGTTGGAAGGCAAACAATTACTTCTGCAATCATTTGACACAGCATGCAAAAAAATCCAAGTGCACACAAACCAGTGGAGGTCTGGGATGTTGCTACCAGAGACTGTACTGCACTGGAAGAAAAACTGTCCCACTATCTCAGGGCTACCACAACAGCTCAATGGAGTGGTCTACATCAGCCTGGACAGGGAGTTTGAATGCACATAGGAAGCACAGAGTCTCTGCTCTGTACAGTGGTTAGTCTGTCTCAGGTGCTGCTTGAACAGGTAGTCATGTCACTGAGGCCCCTTAATTTGTTAGGGTACATCCAAATGGCCGTATATTTGTGCTGTGGTCTTGCCAGGAATGGGAGGCTTGACACAGCCACAGGTGGCTGAAACCCCAGCACAGGTCTGTGGTAAATTCCCACTTCCTACCTGGTAGTATGTCTGGTGGCTGGGATCATGACCTGCTCAGAGGGGAACTGCTTGTTCGTCTCTGTGCTGTTCCAAAGGGAACAGTGTCCTCCAGGAACAAATCACAGTTGATACACATGTCCTTAGAGATGTCAAAATCACCTTGTTCACATAGCTTTGAGTTTATCAGAAGTGGGACAAATTCTGAGCAATGCCTGCTGACAGTACCTCGCTGGAGGTCCAGCCCTGGAGAAGTGGATTCAAGGTCGGAGTTGCCTGGACTATATGTTGACTTCTCTCAAACCTAGTGCCAATTTAGGGAAGCCTCATCTTGAAGCTTCCTGAAGGAGCAGGGATATCTCAAGGCTGGGAGGATTCTCTGTTTTGTTGCAAGGCACAGAACAGCTGTTATGAGCCACCCATGTTCAGAGAAGCTCTGGAGAGATGGGGACCATAGGCAGGATTGCTGCCATTGCTGCCTGCAGCTGCCTGTTGGGAGCCTGTAGAGAAGCTCAAGTTAGACTCAGTGACAGGAGGAGATGCAACTGGGACAAACTGGAAGATAAGAAATTCCAGCTAGATAAGAGGAGAATGGGAGAGGTCAAACAGAGAATTTATGGCATCACCACCCCTGGTGATATTCAAAGGCCCACTGGGAAAGACCCAGAGCAAACTGACCTAACTGGACCTGCTCTGAGCAGAGGGCTGGACTGGAGACCAGATGACTCCTCTGCGAGTGCAAAGAGAGCCCATACACTACCCTCTATCATGGTATACAGTCCTTATGGAAAGAACTCACCGTAATACTGGTTCTCACTTGCCCTAGAATGCTGTGCTAGGATTTAGGTGGGTATTTTGACCCAAATATTCCAGTCTGACAGGTTAGCAGGAGCAGATAGTCAGCATAAACAGAATCCTTTTGTGTAAGTTCTTGTGGAGTAACAGTCAATTAATTTTCAATGCCTAATCCAAACATATGTGTTTTTATATTTAGGAATTACTGTACTATCTACCCAAGGCAGTAACAGAACAACATCCATGGGGCTTATTTCTTCCAGCAGAGGCTCTAATCCCTGAGCAGGGCTATTTTCTCTCTTTTATTCAGCCAGGAATAGAAAGAACCATCCAAATGATTGCTCTATTCTCATTAATTAAATGATTCTTCACTTGTCAGTATAATTCCTGATTACACAAGACATCTTTTTAACAAAAGGCATTTGCATAAAGACACTGAGCTTTGGCTTGTTCCTTAAAGGAGATTTATTCCTAATTGTACTCCTGGTAATTATTGGCAATTTTCTTTATGGATGTAACATGTAAGTTCAATTATTTAAAGGAAAATATAAAAAAAAAGAAGTAGAAACCAGGGATAGTAATGGCATCATTACTTGGGAAAGCTTTAGAAATGGAAAGCTTATAATGAGGCCTTGTAAAACTGCAGCAGCAAACAGATGTTGGGGGATAAAATATATATCAAGAGAAATGATAAGAGCATGAATATCTAAATATATTAATGTCATGCAGAGAAAGAGGGAGATCCCGCCTCAGGCTTTGCAAACACTTCGTTTCAGAATTCACCTGTTTGTGGAACCAAAATCAGGGTTAACACATTGAGAAGATTTAACACTTTCAACCTGTCCCTGGTTATGAAACTTGCTATTTTTGCAGCTCATTTTCAGAAACTAAAGTTTTACATTTACGGAAAGTCCAGGAAAAAAACAGAGGAGGAAGGGAGGTTCCTTGCAAGCATGCACACCACACACGAGCACTGCTATCCCTGCGTGCTGCAGGAGCCTCCCACACGATGGCACTCTTTCCATAAAAATACTGTGGTTTTGCCGCAGCTCCTGGTGGGTGTCCCGATGCACTCTAATCAGATGTACCTGTTGGGTGGCAGACACTACAATCAGTTTGTTATTTGATTTTCAAATTTAATAAATGACTAAACTAATAACGCATTAACTAAATGCTCCGAATGATAACGATGTTCTAATGCTGTAATTCCAGCAAGTGCCTCTCCTTCTAAGTCCCAGATTTTTAGAACTGAACTTTTTGCTGAAGACCCTTGGCTCCTTTGAGCCTGCTGTATTGGTACAGAGTAGTATTGCAATACACAAGCCAGCAGAAAGAGTGGTAGACAGTAATAAGCAGGGTGCATGAGTTCCTGCTGTTTCGAAATACCATAGTCTTAAAAAGCTTACAAAAGAAGCCTGTATGATGAAATAATCTGATCTGTCCAAAAAACATGACCTTTAAAACTTGCTAATGGATAGAGTGCAGGTCTTAATATATTTTTCTTTAGCAAGCAAACTGTTAGAGTAACATTTTTCAAGGCAATGACGTAAATTTATTGAGCTGCACAAAAAAGAAAAATGTATGCACTTTAACTGATTTCTCTCTGAATTCACAGTGCCAAGTGATGTCTAGTGGTTATGGACACAGAAAACTAAACTGCCTGTGGTTTCCAAATCTAACAGGCATGTGAGCAAATCCTAATGCATCAATGGGAATAGGGCTGGATTCCACTTGGTAACTGCATACTTTGCTGCTGGCAGTGAAATGTAATTACTCCTCCAAAATATCCACAGATAAAGAAACCCAGCTTAATATGATAGCAAGGTTTCAAAAATGCTACAAAATTGAGACCTTTGTGACAGCACCTTTTTTGATCTAATTTTATTCTCAGCTATCAGCAGTGAGCAAGAGATACGACAGGCCATTTACAGTGATATTCGAAATGCCAATGCATGTTCTAGGATGTCAAAGKTTACTGAATATCAGCTTCCCGCACCAGGAACACGTTATCCAGAGGGATAACTTCCCCATTGGCACTGATAAGGAAGCAGAGGTGATGAGGTGCTACTCCGGCTCTAGTCAGCAGATCAGACTGCTGCAGAGAGCAGATGTGCAGAGCCATGTAACRAATGATAACTGTTGAAGCAGGGAGAAAAAGTAAATAAAGCTTAAAAAAAAGAAAAAGAACTTGTGTCCCTTGGTGGGCTGTGCCTTGGGGGCCTGAGCCAAGGTCCCAGTCCTTGTGCTGGCTCCCAGAGGGCTCCTGGGTAGCTCATGTGGGTCACATTTGGGAGCACTTGGTGCTTGCGGATGGGGTCAGGCAGTTACCAGACCTCTAGTAACTTCTCCAGTGCCTAGCCAAAACTCAAATTCCTCAAGCAAAACCTCCTCACTGGAGCTTTTCTAAAAAAAATCTGGCACAAAGTCTTTGCAGAATCTGGTTCTCCTCTTCAAGCAAGAAATAAAACTAAACTGATTTGTAAGCATCCTTCAATTATAAAAGTAGACAGGTAGGAATCCACAAGGAGCGTTTGCAGATTTTATTTCAGTGAGGCAACTGACTGAATCTTTCTTATTCACTGCAACAACTGGAGTGATGCCAACTCCTATTGCATCTCCCTGAGCAAGCTTTAGGTTTTGGCAAAGCAGGGTCCTCTCTCGGCATCAGAGCAGCTTTCACTGGTGCCACCTGGAAGGCTGGCTCAGGGATGTGGTGCCAGAAAGCGATGGCTGCTGCCCAGCATAGCTTGCTGCCTCATGGGAAACAGGCAGTCCCTGACACAGGGAACRAAATGGGAAATAAGAACAGAGACAGGCAAGTAGGAGACTTTTGGGGTCCTTTTCATCTCCTTTCCCACCAGTGGCACTTCACTGTCTCACTGAGACCTGGTGAGTTTTCATATTTTGCACTCATCCTTGGGGCCTCGCAGGAGACACATATTGATGCTCAAAGCCTTGACTTTGATGCTCTAAATCATATTTGTAAGATTTATAGCATCATATTTCAGCCATGAAAAAGATATGTGGGAAGGTTTAAGGCAGAAATCATTGTCCCGAGGTGAAAGAAAAAGGGGGACAGTGCCAGTGCCTGCTCCTGAGTGGACTGAGGTGATGCTAGGAGAGCTTGTAAGATGAGCAAAGCACCTGGAAGCAGAGATCATTGCAGTTTCAGTCCTTCCTCTGACTACAGATCTTGATATATGTGAGAATTTTTTGTTTTGAAGAGATTGTTTTCTGTTTCTCTGTGCGAACTTTTTTTTAAGCCAGCTTTTTAATGAGCTGCCAGTCATGGGCTCCATGAAAGGAAATTTTGTGTGCCAGCCAAATGCTGCCAGATTAGACGAAGCGGTGCTCCCTCGCCACCCATTCCCACCACTTCACCCAGCAAAAGAGTGCCCTTGGGTCCAGCTGCAAAGCCTGTTTTATGGCAGGGACTCCAAGCAGATTTAAACCCAACTAACTCGAGGCCCATGAGGAAAGGCAGGTGGTCGCCTTCTGATCTGCCCTTCAGTGGTGCTCGGCACCACACTGCTGTCACCAGGAAGTCAGTGCACAGAAACAAGGATAAGCATCTTGCCTTCTAGACATGATAGAAGAAGCAGTAGTAAACCAGAGCTGCAGTTCAGCATTAAGGATTTGCATATCAAACAATATTAAAAGAGAGAAAGCAGCTGACCTTCGGTTTTGTTCAGCAAGAAACCATTACCTCCTAAAGATGCAGCACTCATGACTTGTATCCCATAAGTTAGTACCACTTTGTTCAATTTAGACAACTTCTTTTTACTTAAATCTGTTGAACTTATGTGGAACTCTCAAATACAGAAGGCTAACCTTAAATGAAACGGCATCTGCAGTAATAAGAAATGAGATATTAACTCTATTATATTACTGGTGGAACTTTATAAGGATGGCTCTACAATAGTTTTGTTCAAGCCAAACAGCTTTGCTGAATACATACTAACAATTCAGAAACATACATAAAGATAAAAATCAAGTTATTAAAGAYCTTCTGCTTACTTTTTATATAGAAAAATAGAAGTGAGCTTTAATGGCCTTTCACTGTGAAGAAATTTCCTGCTCTGGAGAAAGCAGCGATACAAGTATTAATACCTATTTATAAATCCCAAATGACAAGAGAACATCTACAGACAGTTGCATAAATATCATGAATTCATTAAGCTCAGTGCTGTTACGGTAAACACCAAATTAATTCATTATGGYGAGTCACGGTACACCGCCGACCTTATTAAAACAAAGAAATGTACTTTCAAGGTACATTGGTTCCCGTGCACTATCCACATTCCAGCCTTCTTTTACAAAATTACTTGAAAAATGACAGTTACTAAGCTTTATAAAAAATTCAGTACTTCATGGCCGCATGAACACCCTGGACCTAATTTTGCTCTTGCTTTCATTACCATGAGCTGAAAGCAAGAGCAGGGACAGCTCGTGGCACCTGCAGAAGAACCGGGCAGACTTCGATGCGCTTCCCTCAGCTGGGACAGCTSTGCACTTCCCCTCCTTGGTTTGCACCGGGAAAGGCGCCTCGCTAACTGCCCATGCTTCCAACGTTGTCTCCGAGATCCAAAGAGCAGCTGTGATGCACCTGACTACTGCCATGGAACGGAGATAACACTCCTTCCTAAATGTACACTGTCTTCAAACTGTCCCCTACAGTAACGCTGCCGTAGGGGCAGCACCGGAGGCAAGCAGAAGTGATACTGTGGCTTTACGAGCAGACTGTATGATTACATATATAAAACTGGAGGACTTGAGTTGCAGTATGTAAGTCAACCAGTGGCTCCTTTCATAACTGATAATTTCATGCAAAATCAGGAAATCCCAACGTCCAAAGTGAGCAGGAGTTTCATCGTTAACTTACAGACAGCAGAACCCAACAGAGAGCACACCTGGGAACCCCAGCCCTTCTGGATAGGCTGTGACAAACTGGCCTTTTTCTGAATCAGCACAGGATACCTAGATTAACCAAAAATGGAAGGCTTGGAAAGTTCCCTTTCAGCCACCACACACATCTTAGATGTCTTCTCCCCGAAATCTCACCTCACTGAACATTTCCTCCGGTGTCACTTGTCAGCTGACCCCTGCCTGAGAAGCCCTGTGGTTAACAAGCCATGTAAATAACTGGTCTCCTGCTTAGCAGGAGAAAGAAAACRATTGAAAAAACTCCTTTAGTTTGACTTCGTTATTGGTGTTTTTTTCCAAAAGTGAGATGCAAACAGACAGTTACTAGGTTCAATTACTATTTCACCTAGTGCATTCTCAGACTTTTTGGACACAAAAGCAATAAAACAAACACCAAAACTTTTCATTAAGAAAACATCAAAATGAAATACTAAAATATTTTTTCTTTTCTTTTAAGGAATTATYTTTTAATTAGATCATAAGAAATAACTTTAACTAATCTGTTTAGATGGTCTGCTGATGTGCTGTGAGAAGGATAAATAAACAAGTTCACTGAACCTGACCTAGCACTGGATGAACACGCAAGCCTTGTCTTCAGCTAAGAAGCAACTGCATTGGAAATCAAATTATTGATGTGATTAATCTTAAGAGACGACTAGTGAACTTCAATTTTTATACATTGTATATGTTTATGCTACCTTTAAAAGTCAAGCRCTTATCACAGCTATGACAATATGGTATTTGCTAATATCAAAATTGGACTCCAATGAGCTGACAAGAGGCAGAAGGAAAGCAAGCCAAAGAGACGCAGGAGAGCCGAAAAGACAGTAASTCCCACGGAGACCCAGAACATATCTGCAGTCAGAAAGGCAACACCTTGGGTGGTCTTTGAAAATGTCAGCATTATCCTTAAGCACATTGTGATATTTGGATTACTGGGTGCAGGAAAAGATCTTTCATTTTAGTGTAAGAGCCTGGTAATGATCATGTTTGCTTGGAGTCGCGCTTCAGGCAGTGCAAAGCCTTATTCTTATACAAACTACCTACATCTATATTTTGAGAAACAGAAGACAAATTAGTTACACTAAGTCCTGTTAACTGACAGCTTAGAAGAGCTCTTTTTAAAGAGATCTAGGTGGCCCTTGCATATTTGACATTTATCAGTTATTTAAGCAAAAATGACAAAAATATGTAGCTGATGATTCTCTAACGTTATAAACTGCTTGTAGACTGCTTTTTTAAAAGTCCTTAAAAAGYAAAAACAAAACCTTCAACATTTTCTTTTTGATAGTGTTTAAATGAATGACTTACATAACCTGACTTAAATATCATAATTTGGATTGTAAAGACCCCAAATCAATAGCATAAAGCTATCTCCAAGGTGAGCAGAGTTGTGGATAGAATAGGAGAGGCTAGACAGATAAATACAGAGTCTGAAGATCAAATCACAGTAATACGCTTTGTGTCTGAAATCTGACATTTAAAAATACCTCAAATGCTTTTATCTTCTTGGTACTTGGTTACAGTAGTGAAAGCTTCCCAAATTCATTCCCATCCAGGGTTTTAAATACATTGAGGTTTGAAACTGCTACTGCACATGAACACTGCAATAACCAGCCTTATACATTAACATTAAAATGAGGAGTACCCTCTCCAGTCAATCCTTTGGACAATGAAAGGGAAAATGTTTAAGATTTTTGTATAGGAYATATCATTGTTTCAAAATTTAATTCGTTACTTCTATTTGTTCTCCCAAGCAAAAGCATTTCATAGAGGAACCATTTCTAGAAACACCCCCGAAATTCTTTCTTTAAAGCCTTTCTCAAAACACACACAGCAGCATAGAGGCTATCTGGGGAAGACTAAGGAAAAGCCACAATTCTGTCTAGAAAATTATAAGAGTCCCTGCCAAAGTTACCAGAGGCTGAAGTACATACTTGGAAAAAATAATATTTCTTATTCCACACCTTGAGATTTGAGGAATTCTACTCCTGCTGTTCAGGTGAAACGTATGTCAAACCACACTTCTGGCACAAGCCTGGCCCAGGTTAGAAACAGATGGGCCTGAGGTGGGTGCCCTGGAAATATTGCTTAGGGCACCTCAGCTGGTGTGGGGCTTGCTCTGCCTTCTTTCCCTTCCAACCTGCATCAGGCAGGACTTCCCCAAAGACATGAGATCCTAAATGTCTCTACCTTGGTGAGYATTCAGATCTTTTAACGTCCCCCAAAGAAAGGTTTTAACCTCTCCTGAAAGAGAACTATGAAAGATAATGTAGAACAACTTTGCAAGCAAGAAGCTGCCTGAGTGTTCTGCTCCGCTCAACCTGTGCGCAGCACGAACCGATGGGCCGTGTTGCTGCTGCCTCTTGCAACTCYGCTGCTCTTCTGTATGGGGAGATAAGGTAGGAACTGGTGTAGCTGCTCTCCTTCACCAGACTTATTGATTACTTTCAGTGAGGCACCAGTGTTCCAGGCTGCCACCTCTGTGTACGCAGGTTTTCTGCCAATGGGAGAACTTCCCGGTGATCCAAGTCCCTTTCCGGGCTCTTGCAGGGCTACCAGCAATGCAGAGGGGTGAAAAAGCCTGGCACAGAAACCCTGCTAACTACTGGTGGCTAGAAAAGTTTATAACTGATGGTTTATTGCCCTCCTTTCCASTGCAGTGTCCTGAGGGGCTGCAGGGTACTTTGCATGATAGGAATCAGGCTTTAAGCAGCATGGTGTTTACTTGAGGGATCACACTACCTGACATTTCCATGTTATGAAGAAATGTCTTGATAAGAACCAAGTGCCATTCAATCTGGATAACAATCTGCAGGAGGACTGAGTGTTTATTCTGTTAATAAAGGCTTCTCCCTGGTAATGCTGCAGTTTTTCAAGAGCTTGGCTGTATTCTTGTCTCACAAAATTGGCCTAATCAGGTCCCCTGGTSCCTTTTGCATTTCAGTAAGCAAGGGCTGTACCTGTTCACGTGTGTAATGTTAATTTTTTTTTTTTTTTGACTCTGGAGCTTAGTGCTTTGGAACAAGGCACAACAATCCAGACCTACCAGTACTTTTGTTGCTGGAGGAAGCAACAAAAGCGGGAAGATCTCAAGTTTTGCAGAAATCTAGTCCCATATTATTCATACATTGATAATTGACCTGAAGATTATATTCTATTCAGCACAGGAGAACAGGAGAAAGGAAACATAAGCTTGCATAGCAATGACACCACACATCACTTGTATCCTGAAAGTATTCTACAGCTTGACCAACCAAATCTTCAATTACAGCAGACGCCTTGSAGCAAAAATCTTTCACAGTCAGCCAGACCAGATAATGGGCTCACTTGCCCTCCATTATTGTACCTACTGTCACTTCTTTTATAGAATTATTAATCTCACTTGCAGTTTTGCAATTTCTACCATGCAAACCTCAGAGGAGGAATCTTGGGAGCAAATAAATGAACCCTTCCCTCCTTCTCCCTTTACTCYCTCTCCAGCAGACACAGCTCATGAAGCAGCTTCCCAGGCAGCTTCCCACAGGGGCCACTAAGCTGGGCTTGCTCATTGTCCCGTGACACCGTGCCACATCTCACCGGCATGGTTCACTACTACTGGCAGAAGGCAATGCCAGGATTTCCTGTGTGACATTACAAAACATATCCCATCATTTTCCTGTACATTGTGCCAGATAAACTGTGGTMGAAAGAAATAACCCCAGAAATAAAATGCAAGGCATTCCCAGGTGCTATTCTATCATTTTCCCTACGCAGAATGCCAATGGCTTTGTAGGAAATTTAACAATTTTATAGCATAGGTCAAAACCAAGAGACTTGGCACTGAGATTCGCTTTGGATAAGCCCATGAGCCTACTCAGCTGATCTGTGCATCTCTTTTTCAAGATCAAGGGCATGAGGTCAAATTCTACARCTCTTTGTGATAGCATAGAGGACTGAGCTCCATTTTGCAGGCAGAGGGCTCCTGTTGCTGCCACGCTGCATGTTGTGCAGCTCAGAGCACAGGGCAAGTTTGGTGACAATCTRGTCCCATCAGAGAGTCTCCCTAGAGGAGTCAGATGTAGAGTAGATGCAGTCAGATGGAGAGTATGGAGGAGAGACAAGGGGAGCCATGTAAAGAAAGGTCACCCAAGTTTAAGAGGAAGAATCAAGGCTATCCTGACTTCTCTTGAAAATGTTGTCTGACAGGAGAGATGGGAACATGAATGGCAGAGTATCCCCAAAACTAATTTCCCAGTTCCAGAAAGTRAAAGTTTGTTTATGGGAGAGCAAAGGAGGATATTCACAGGTTTTCATTTTTACYCAGCCAGTTCACCTTTCTCTGCCTCTGTGTCAGACTGAAAATCAGGATTCCACTGAATGTCCCTGTCGCCATGGTGCAACTTCGCAGCTGCAGAAGATGACACACAGTAAATCACTGTCCTCTCACTGAGAGCTGCCATAAATAATGCCACAGGAGTTCCCTCCCTGCAACCAGCAGCTGCCTGCAACTGCTGGGAGTAAAGCTGTAAAGGTAGGGAACAAAGAGAAAGTAAAACAGAACAGTCTGGAAAAAAGGATCCTGGAATTTATCATCGCATTAACTTATAAGCCTCTCAAAATATTTGTCTCTTCCACAGGAGAATTTCTATATGAAGTTGTCATAACTTCTGACAAATTTCAGGAATGCCCCATGTTCATGTTCTAAAAGTATCTAATCTTCAAAGTATTTCCATTAATGTAAGTATTACCACTCTGCTTGTACCGAGCAGAAAGCTGAGTCAAAGACCATGAAGCAACATGGCAAGATCAAACCTCAGGTAAGGGGTGAAAGCAGTGTCTGAAYCCAGTCCCTGGTCTCCCTGCTCCCTTTTGCAGTTGGTATATTTGTTTTCCTAAGGGAAGGGAGGGGGGAAGGGAAGGCAAGGGAAAAGAGCAGTTTGGCAGGCTACGCGACAGGTGGAAGAGGCTGGAGAGGGAAAAGTGTATTAGCCATGACTTCCCGAGCAAGCAGCTGGCTGACTCTATTGCTCAGTCTCTACATCACTGACAGCTCTGAAGGCTTGTGCTGYAGCACAGCCTCTCTCTGGCTGGCCACAGGCATTTCCCAAACACGGGTGCAACCTCGGGGTTACCAGCAAGGCCCAGYTCTGGGCAGGACTGGCCCGGAGGGAAACTCCAAAGCAAAGATCTGTAGGGGACTGGAAGGGACGAGGCCCTCATGGCAGCCGGGCAATAGTGCAGCCCCTCTCCAGCTCTGAAGGGATTACAGCAGCACCAGTGGCCAGGGACAGGAGGTGGTGGTGGAAGAAGGGACCAAGATCCTTCTATACATTGCCAGCATTTCCCAGCCCTTTTCAGCACCATTTGTCACCTTGAAGCTCTGTASCATTCACACCTTGGATCACACAGCTGTCCTTAACTGCAATTTCTTCACCCAATTTGGGTCAGACAAGCTCCAGGGGATACTTCTCTCCCTGGGAGCACTTGACTGAAGAGAGAGATCAAGGATATGTATTGCACACTTCATGGACACTGCCTGCAGATGGGGCTAAATAGATAAAATCCKAAGGTTTTATTCCTTTTATTCCAGATTAATTCCTCTCCTGCTTGGCAAAAAGTAGGAGCAGCAGCTTTTTCTAGTTCTGTAAATACCATTTTTTAATAGAGATGTATTCAAACTCTGAAAATTGGTTAAAAAAAATACTCCAGAAACATTCAGATATGAAGATATGGCTGTGATTGATTGTGGAGACTGTGATGATAGAGAGAGTTTGACATGGAGATTGTTGTATAGATATTTAGGATTGAGCAGATTCCAATGAGGTTTGTTTGGGTTTTTATTTTTATTTTTTTAAGACTACTTTCTAATTCTGATTTAAATTATAAACTAAGAAGATTAGTGTGTGKTTTTTTTTTTCTTCCAGTTCTCCCTTTTTGGTCAGGTTTCAGATCAAACTGGATATTCTGACCAAATTTCTCAGAGAGCAAGATGAGCACAAAGGATGTAGGCAAATTGAGCTCCTGTCCTGCTTGCCCAGTTCAAAGCAAGGACTGGAAGTGAGATCTCCTTTATAACAGATATTATCACGTAGAGAAGTCATGCCAGAGACAGTGATAAGAGTCTCTTGCCCCTGCAAGTAAATCTCTAGTTTAGGAAGCTACTGCAAGGGGCAGGAAAATCAGATATAGGAATCTGTCCGCATTAAGGAAAGCTGTAAACCTCTGGAAAAAATCAGATACTGAAGCTTAGGTTTCTTCTTATTTTCCTCCCTTTGAAACAGAATRTTTGTTTTCCAGCCAGCTCTTTGAAAAAGTGGAATTAAATCCCCAGCACAGCATTTCTCTGTTGGAGAGGGGCACCTTCAGCTGTCCTGCTGCTGGACCAGAGCCTGYACCAGCGTCTCACCACCCTCTCTGGCAGTGACAGGTCACGGACGAGAGAAGTCAAAGCTCACCCACACTGCCTGCCCAAGAAAAGCTCTTTGTACCAGTCAGAAAGATTATGGAGGGCCAGCAGCAGCACTGACTGCTTTTCAGAAGTCAGAGCAAACCCTCTGAACACCTCCCTTCTCTCCATTCCCATCCCTTCAGAGGAGCAGAGCGCTGCAGCCAGAGACAYGCCGACCTGTGTCTTGAACACAAGGCTATGCCCACCCTGTGGGAATGAATCAACACCTGCTGCCCAAGGAGCCTGTGACCATGGCCTGTGACTTCTGATTGTGTAGTTTCTATTACAGGTGAATGGGTCAAAGAAAATGGAATCAGCTGCAGAGCAGGGCAGCAGAGATTTCCCCCGAAGGCAGCCACTCGTGTTAACAGGGCTGGGAGGCGTATTTTGTTTTATTGCCCCTGCTGGCAGAGTGGAAAGCCAGGCCAGGCAGCCCAGCACAGAAAGCTTTTGCAGGCCAAAAGATACTTATACTGGCTAGTTTTCTTCTTATACGCATTTTATCTTAGAGCAGTAATGCTGACAAAACAGTTGGTTCTTTTCACATTTACAAGAGAAGTCAGGTTTTAYGTCTTGTCATGATGGATAAGCTCCTTAAGACTACGCACATATTTGCAAATTGAATTAATATTTAACATTGTAAACTTGATTTTTTTAAACTTATTTTTAGTGCAAGCATTGAGTCTAACCAGGTTTTAAGTGAAACCCTTTAGACTTCAGAATGGAGTTCAAAATTACTGCTTGCTTTTTCATTCTTTTTCTTATATAAACAAAGCAAAGAATAAACACCATGTGAAGATTCACCAGTTGCTGGAGGGGGTTCAGTAGAAAGAGAGATTCATATTTAATTTTAAAATAATTTTTAGGACACACTGTGTTTACAGGTTTCTCTTTTGTAATTTTCCTTCAGGGGATATGAACCTGTTTTGCATTTAGCACTACATCTGTCTTCCCAGTTCTGTGCATGCCCTTGGGAACTGGGACTTTACTGGAAAAGTGGCCGCGTTACACTGGCTTCTGGGATACTTGAGCTTTGTTTACCTGCTTAGATTTTTAAGTCAGGAGGAGGGCTCTGCTTTCAAGAGAGAGATTAAGGTGACACGGTTGCTTGAAGTCTAGTGTCCTGAAAACATGGAGAAAACTCCATGCTCCTTGGACACGCCGATCCTTTGCATTGGCAACATTTCCAACTCTCCTAATAAAGCCTTTTCCCTAAAGTATGAGTTGAGAAAGGCCAATGAAGATTTCAGGTTTGCATTTTTTAGCCRTTCTGTTCACTGCTTGCAGTCTGAATTGCTGTAGGGTAGAACTGGCATGGCGTAACTCTAAGATGCCTGAAAACCAGAGAGGAAAATGAAAGATCCATTTCCTTTTCTTTAACTGTATCCCTTCGCAAAAGCTAGTATCAGTTTTTTGGGAGCTCTGAGTCACAACTTTGGGTTGTGCAGTGCTTTAGATCATTGCCATTTCCTTTCAGCCTGCAGATATGGGGATGCAATACACTTCTGTTTACCTTACTAGTGGATTTCTGCTCTACAGGTCACAAATTTACAAGGAGGCAAAATAGATCACACATAAAGGCAAGAAAAATTAGCAGACAAAGAGTTATGAGCTGAGGCCAAGACAAGCAATCGCACACTTAGAAAAGAGAGGCAGACATGAGGCAAGAGTGGAGATGGTAAATATCTGACAGGTAGCAGTGCAGCCATC
Organism: Amblyornis subalaris; assembly: GCA_018881555.1. NCBI lineage: Eukaryota > Metazoa > Chordata > Aves > Passeriformes > Ptilonorhynchidae > Amblyornis > Amblyornis subalaris. The sequence goes on along the minus strand of JACAXG010000007.1, from coordinate 14,827,817 downwards.
ATGATGTGATTAGGCTGGCAGAGATTAATAGGGTGGCTGAGTTGAGAAAGGATGTTTAACCAAGGCCACCAAGAACACGGGAGGAAAAGTCTCCCTTAGCTGAGGGAGATGTTCCTGGGTTGGGAGGGTGGGCGCACTACGGAGACGGTGCTGGCAGAGTCAGTGGCAAATCTTTCCCTAACCAGGGCCCACAGCCCCACGGACATTTAGTGCCTAATTCTTTGTCAAGGRGATTTTGGCCTTCTGTGCCTTGTTGGAGCTGCTCTCTGCAACTAAAGGTTTAGCGGAGGGGATGGGGTTGTCAAGCTGATTGACCCCATTTGACTGGAGAGGGACCAGTGACAACATGGGTAAGTGGCCAAGTAAAGTAAAGGGGCTAATTTTAGTCTGCCTGCCTCCTATCACAGTAAATCACAGATGAGGGCTTTTATGAGAGTCTCACAAAATACCAGAGCTACCTGGTGAGTGGCACTGGGGAGACAGGTGCTCATGTGTTCCATTGAGACATGTAAAAATGGCACAAAACTTGCTCATCAGTGGGCCTTAAAAGGTAATTGAATTTATTTTCATACTGACATASAGTACATAACAACAGTACATTATCTCCCAAGATGAGAATTTCAGGCAATGTTTTCCAAAGCAGCTAAATAACATTAGCACCTCAGGATTTTGCAAAAATACACCATAGGTTTGGTCAATTTTACCTTTCTTTACACATTTTAAACCATGGCAGTAAAGGTCCACCCAGTCCATCTGTAACCTCTATAGAACAAGCCCTGTCACTGAATCCCTGACTATTTTGAATGCCACTGTATTCCAGCAAAATCCCGGTGGAGTGGTAGCAGGTTTGGGGAACACAGACACCTCAAAGTGGGTGCAATTAGACCACAAGGAGCACATGTTACAACATTTCCTCATGTGGAGATGTTGTTTCAAGAGAGAGAAACATTTCCTGCACAAGAGCTTTTTGCTTTGGTACAACACAAGGTCTCAGCACCGAGAGCACCTGACACACGCACACAGCCCTGTTAGAACAGAGCAGCAGGCAAATCCCATCATCTTTATGGAGCATGCAATGCCACACGTGGCAGCCAAGCAGYAAAGCTATTTTCCCCCTTGTAATTACTTACAACAGCACTTCTTAACCTGCACAGCGCTGCCCCCTCCCCATCCTACTCCACTGAAATGCTACGAGGTGTGAAGCCTTCACCTCACCTCAGGAGCCATCAAATAGGATAAGGTACAAAAAGCTCTTAATTAGGCTGCTGCGGTTTAGAGGAACGATTCAACACACATGAAGCTTTTGGGAGGCTCTGAGAGAGGTCCCTGTCCCCTAGTGCTCATACAACATGAGCTCCAGGTCGTTACTGACCCTGATGGAACATAGAGAATGACTCCCCAGCTCCCTCCTGGTGACGAGGTGCAGGTGGGAAGAGCAGCCGTGTGAAGCTGTACTGACAGCGTCAGATTTTCCTCCAACACACAGGACTCACTATGCAGAGACAGAAAGTAGTGCAGCCATAGCTCTCTTGCTTAGCTCGATGCCTTTACGGTTTGCATCTGATAAAAGCCTGGTTCAGAAAAGGTCTCCAGGACAGACACTTCATTGAGAATGGAGACCATGGCCTTTTCAAACATGGAGTCTTTCTTATTCACTAGATTATTATCTGTTCCCACTGGGCTAAGTTAAGCGAAAACACCCCTCAGCTGACTCATTTCAGCAGCCAACAGTTGCTCGGCTTTTTATTAGCACCTTCTATAAGATTCTCAACATGTTTAATTTAAAAAAACTTAATGGTTAAAAAACCCCACAACTAACCTGAGAAATAAGATAAAAGACAACTATAGAAAAAAATAATTATCTTAATTATAAAGCAGCTTTGTCCTCCAAAGGGAAGGTAATTTTTTCATGAGACAGCATTGCTCTAATGGAGGATGCACTTTCAATAGGCCTGTGGCTTGCATGATGCAGTGAACTTCTAACCCCTCTCAACCTGTATTTACTGCATTTCAGAATTATACTAGTGGATAAAAACCACGCTTTTTTTTTTTACCCAGGATGACAGATCCATTTTTTAGTTCTCCCATACTATGGAACTAAACATCCCACGATATTCCACAAAATAAATTAACAGAACTGACATTTCACACATTGGGTTTGAGGGGTTGTTGGTTGCTTAGTTKTTTGTTTTTTGTTTTTTTTTGCCATGGCAGGCATTGCTCTCTCATTAGTTTGTCTCATGCCCTGTTATTCCATCCATCTCCAAGGTAAAGCTGAATGCTCTGGATTACTGCGGGTGCCTGCTCCACAAGAGACTGCTGGAAAGGAGTTATTGGCAAATAACCCTTTTTTGTTTTGTGATGGCTCTTTTGTCTTCTTGCCTCCAGCAAAACAGGAAAAAAACCCCAGGAAGTAAAGTCCCCTTGCTGTAGGTAACCTTCGCTTTGCCAGTACTGGGTATTGCACTGCACTTTCCACTTGGGAACTGGTGAAGATGCCAATTCTGAAAAATCACATCAGCTGAAGCCACAGAACTTAGAACAAAGCTGTTGCTTTGCATGCTCAGAAATTCATTAAAGGCATCCTAACACGCCAGATGATTAACTGTCTCTGGCCAAGGAGATCTGCAGCAGATTCTGAAGATACAGCCCTATTTTACACAGCACATATCTTAACAGAAACAGCATTAAAACCATTTGTCTGCTATGTTTTTTTCCTGCAGTGTTGTAAATACTCAAATTCTCTATCAGAATTATCCTTTCAGAAGAAGAAGAACCTGTCCTTTTCAGATTTTACACAACCCAGGCTTCTCCTGGGTGGGAGTCAAGCCTTGGAGAGCATCAGATTCATTCTGAGACTTAAAGCCATCTTATAAAGTGTACAGAGGACATACAGGATGCAAAGTCTTAAGTCTTTACACAGGAGGTGCTTCTGATCAACAGTTGCTCTTGAAAGGTGCAAGGGCAGTTTATGAAAGAAATATATTCTTTTATAAAGACTGAAATGCACCACCATAGCTTTGAGGAAAAGCCCATTGTCAGTGGGGTGAGAAAACTCATGTTCATGATTAGAATGAGGTGTGATAGTTACAAAAATTCCTGAAGAACACTGAAGTGACTTAAAAATAAGAAGCTACTTGAAGATTCACAGCACTTCACAGGTTGGAAAGGCTATTTTGTCACCACCCGTTTAGTCTGGCAATCAGTGTCACCACAAATTTCTCATCTTTCAGCAGACTTTAGCTGGCAGACAACACATTCCTTCTACTTGCTTGGATGTAGATGGGAYAGAAAGGAACACCAGTGCTAAAGGGCAGAGCCACAACCTCCCAGGATTATCTCAGGAAGCTGGAGGATGTCACTCCTCCTAGGAGCTGGAAAGTATTTCTTATTTTGCCCAACAGCTCTCGAAAACTGTCTGTCAAAATGAAGTGAAGACTGAAGCAGAGATCTGATGTTCGGGGGCTATGCCGGTGAGAGGGTGCTGGATGGATGGGCCCAACTCTGGTGCCAGAGGCTATCGACAAATAGGCTGCCCAAAGAGCACTGAGGCTCATGGAAACCTCYTGGCAGCTTTCAGAGTTGTGGAAGATCTGTGGTAGGGTCACCTAGCTCAGAAGAGCGTTTCCCAGCTGGCACACATGAGAGGCAYGACCATGGCACTGTCACAGGCAGAGATCCCATACCAGAATCTCAAGTCACTCATGTYTGGCAGACTCTCAGAGGTGACAGAAACAAGATTTCCACCTTCACCCGAGGTAGACACAATTTGAACAATTTGAAGAGTTSAAAAAGTGCGCCTCCCGAACCCAACAAGAAAAGTTAGGCCCAAAGGTGCTTTTCCAGTCAATTTCCGTTAATTAGGTTTTTCTCTCAGTGGTCCACTTTGAGTTCGCAAGACAACTTATGACAAAGAGATTTCCTTTTCTGTCAACGATGCATCACCCACCATGGACCCATCAATGACATGGACAAARCATAATAGGATTTATTTTTGATCTTAAGCAGCACTTGGGAAAGTAGTTGCAATTCTCTTAATTTATCTACGTTAAAAAAAAAATCTACTAACCTGCTCAACATCTGTTCAAGATTCTTTTTGATAGAAGCTATATCTAGCGCAAAATAAAGAGGAAAYCTAAATATTCCATGCAAGTAGCAAGACACACTCTGAATATTGTGATCCTACACAATGCACAGTGTCAAATGTGACAATGAAGGCAGGATTTACTGCTCAAGGCCCAAACACATAAACCGCCATTAATTCAAGTGCTGCCAGTAGCTGATCTAATTTATGTAGAAAAATTATACTCAAATGTGAACCCAAATTTGAGCTATGCAAGCTGAATTTTCAAAAAATACTTGAAAATACAGTGTTGCAATGGTAAAATAAAAACTACAAATTGCATTTTCAGCACCCAGCTTAGCATATAAAATTGCCCATTTCCAAGAAGGGACTTTGGCTCAGTTTTTGATCATTTTAATGCAATACTTTACTCATCATGGTGGCTTCTAGAACATCAGTTAAATGAGAATGCTCAGGCTTGTAATACCTCTTTTAGTTGCTTGTACTTGCAATTCCCATTTTTCTTCATGCACTTGCAGTCATGGCATCCCTGCAACATTTTTTTTCTAGGGATAGGTGTAATATTTTTGAATATTACCACCCGTAGAAGACCTGTCTCCTTGTTAAAGATTCAGAAGTAATAACCAACCAATATAGATTCAGTTCTTTGCCAGGGAACAGCCATCCTTGTGCTCTCATACAGAGAGCCTGATTTGCAACCTTGTTGAAGAGGAGACAAAATAATGCAAAGTACAAATCGATCTTTTATTCTGTGCTGCCAGGGAAAAATACATTTCCACTACAAAACCCTGATTCCTTTCAGAGTTCCTGTGTCCTCATTCAGATACAATGAACAACCGATAGGTTATATCTACTCTCCTGTCTTGATCCATAAATATCATTATGGAAAGTGTTTCTGCAAAAAATCTTTGTTTAAGGGATACTGCAAAGCCTGGCACTCAGTTCTAGAAATCTGGTTTCAAACCTTGGAGATTAAAATTAGGTCTGTATAATGCTGACATAAATTGCTTCTTTTCTTTCTGTTCTAGAATAACCTAAACCCACTCATTTCTCTCTCATTTTGATAAGCTGAATAGCTTGAGCTGCTAGCATCTTTCATGATGATAATGTTTCTCAGATTCCAGGCTGCTGATACAGCTCTGAATTTTTATGATGTATCTGTACCAGAAAGGAACTTAGCATTAATGACCAATAAAAATACCACCGGTGTTGCATACAGAAACAAGTCCTTTTTCCCTGCTCAGTAGCATCAAACTTGCATATTCAATTTCCTTTATTTCTCCTCAGGACTCTACAAATAATTAATTTTAGGGGCTGTTTGTAATAGAAAAAGATAATTTCATTTCTAACAAAATATTTAATCTGGCCTAGAGTAAAAATGCTTTCTTACAGACTTAAGCACCTAAGAACTTTAATTTTTTAAGGTGAAATAAAATACAACTAGACTTAAAATTAATTTTGAATAGAAAAATTTTTATTCACATTTTAATGTAAATATTTATCATTTCTTTTTGGGTCCAGTTTCTGAAAGAGAAAGAAGTTTATGTCACCATCCCAGCTTTTCTTGTCTCMTTTTCCCTCCTGAAATCACCTCAACAATTTCACAATTTCTGTGAGGGCTAATTTGGGTTAAGGCTAACTGCAAAACCGAGCCACAATGACTACAAAGGTCTCTTTTCTATGCACTTTACTCTGCTTCAGGGTGGACCAAGTTAAATAAGAACACAAAACATTTTGAGAAATACTCTTTACACACACAGTTATTTAGATGAAGGTGGATTGTAGCAACCTGAATGCAGGGCCCCAGTACATGCCAAAAGAAAAGGAGAATGCACTGGGTCACTCAAGGCAAGATGCCKTTTGGAGGAAGTTTATTAACTGTGATGTTAAGTTAGCACTGAGCTGGCACAACTGGCAGCCAGGGAAGCAAAGAAATATTGCTGCTTGAAACGTGAGTACCACTGATTTGAAGATTTAAGAAACTCTGAACACTGGACCCAGAAGTGTCATTTTATAGTTAATTTTCAGAGAGCTAATACAAAGCAGTCAGTGCTGGAATAAGCCAAGACACCTCACTGAACGATTTATCGTCAGAGCAACAGCAATGATACACACAGCCACTATTCTGGAACACRGCCTTAGTATTACTTTTTAAAAGGGTAATGAATGCAATAAAAGGTTCTCAGCCACTGCAAGAGCAATAACAATATTAATGTAATTTGAAAAGATGGTCAAAACTCTTTGCTAATGCTCGTGAATCATCAGCTGCTTTTGCAATGTAACTGCTGTGTTTGGAAATTGCATTTCCCCACTCATTCATATTATTCTAATCATTCTTCCATTCTGCCTGTTTTTTAAAGTCATCAAATGTTTAAGAAACAGCAACCAAGAGCCTTGAAAGTGCTTTTGTCCTGCTTTCTTTACAGAGRAGGAACATACACTTGGCAGGTGCCCTCTCTGAGCAAGAAAACTCATCCTTCCCAACAAGCAGCTCCGCAGTGTGACCATGAGCTGCTGATGGAGTTGCTATGGTTATAAAGAGGTCCTCTGTGGGAGACATCCTCACTTGTGAGTAGGTTTTGACAGAGGCAGAGGATGCTTGAAGTGGGAAGGAAGGATGTAAAGAGCTTCAGCCATTTTACCCATGTGAAACTGAAGTTGCACAACATCTCTGAAGTGTTTTTGGAGAAAGCCCAAACCTTGTTTCTGGCATACAGGGGGTTTCCATAAAGGCCAGAAGCAGCAACCATACACAGAGATAGAACAAGTAGAAGTGGAGTTGGTCCTGACCTGTGGATTTTCCTGCAATCTCATGCAAGAGGTCATTACACTCGCCACAGCCAATGAGATAAAAATAAACCTAACAGGTGAGCAAAGACCTGGATGTGGCAGGGCCCAAGTGAGATTTCGTGCCCCTGCACCAGAAGCACTAAAGGAAAACAGGATTTGGGCTTTTCTTCCTATTTGCTTCCACTTTTGTTTCTGAACCCATGCCTCCTCACTAATGCAGGCTGCTAATGAGAGGAAAGGCAGAGAGAAGCCAGGGAAGATGGAGGTGGCCAAGCTAATTGGGGCAAAATTTAAAGGAGTAAAATGCTGAGCATGGGACTGCAGCCCTTACAGACTGCTGAGGAGCCCTGTTCCTCTACCTCCCTCKGCCTCTTTTCTGTCCTATGGGATGTGGCCCCTGGTACAACAGCTCTCCTCTCTTCCTGCACACTTCATTCTATCCATCCTGCCAACTCCAGCTGAGTGGGTGGACAATGCGAAATAGCAAGGGAGGGGCAGCTATGCTCCACATTGATGTTTATTAAATATTTGCCTTMTCATAAAAATATGTGAGTTTTCTTCCCTCTCCCCACATCCTCATCTTAGAACTTCCCAGCAGACTTTTCCATGGAAGGATGAGGTGGGAGAGTTATGTCTGCTATAGAGAGATCTACACCCTTGTAAAAGGCAGAAATGAACCAAAGTCTTTATTTCAAAATACCAGGCCAGCTGAGATACCAACAAGCAAAAATCATTCTGAATAAAGTTTTCGTGAAATAAAGAAGGCTGACTGGAATGGTTCAGAGTGTGGAAAATTGTGACTAATAAACAATATGGGTTCTGTTTTACTATAAAATCTCATCTCATAAAAAAATCGGTCCTGTGAATCATCCTTGATGCTGGTGAGCAGACTCTGCTCAGAGCACAGTGTCTGCACTGTCCATAAATATTACCATGGCCAGTAAACTCAAGGCAATGACAAGGGGGTTGTAAAACCATTGAGGATACCACACACTGCAGTGGTTGTAAAAAATGCTGTAAAAGAAAAATGATCCTTTTTAAAATCTTTTGTTTGGGAGGAGCTTTGTATTTTAACGGGGCATTTAGTACCCAGGATAGCTTTCCAAAAGTAGCAGTCTCTGTGCCCTTAAATTGGAYTTGGAGTCTCGCGAAGTTCTAAAATTATTTCGGCCAAGAACATTTCTACATTTTCTACATTCTCAGCTGAGACCAAACCTTCATGGCCTCGGTCAAAAATATTTTCAATTCAAACATGGAGAAGTTCAGGAAAAAAAAATTATTATTTTCTTCTAAAAGTTCAACACACAACTGTAAAAGCTCAGTATGGGAGTGAAAATCTGACATCTACAAAGCTACACAAAAGCCAGTTAGAACTAAACCCTGTCCATTTTATTTATCCCATGTAGCTAAAGGTAGCAGCAGTGTAAGAAAGTTGCATGAGGCCTGATGGGCCAAGTGTTGTGCTCTGGCTTAGTACCACAGATGGTAACCAGACTGTTATTGTTCTTCTCCTGCAGCAGCATACATCTGGAAGCACTCTGGGATATCCATAAAAATCCAGAATGGTGGGGGCTTCTGRAGTGCATCCATCTTCCAAGACGAAGGGAAAATTTGGTTTTGACCCCTAGACTGCTTCCTGATATTAAGGCAAACGCTAAAGGACCTTCAACGCCCTGACCAGAGTGGAGAGAGCTCACAAGAACACACRGATATTATAAAACACAGTTAAACTGCCTTCACTTCAGGTATCAGGACTGACAGGTTTACGACTGAAGCAGGGCAGTTTTAATATTAAAAAACCAGACACAACATTTTCTCAGACTATACAGACAGATGTTGATTATTTCAATGAAATAAAAATAAGTATATTGCTTACATAATAAATTAATATTTTAGAGGTTTGATAGCATTTGTCAACATGTGCAATCATAACGAAATACCATACGCTCTAGAGATTAAGTATGACTCTTGTGTAATGCCAAATGAGTACTTTGGGAGTTGTTTTTACATGTTAAAGATTTAGAACTTGTTCCTTAGAGCATTAATATTTCCTCTGGAATAGCACATTAACAGCAAATCCAGCAAAACCCTTCACAGTACACTGTAAACCAAATCTAAAACAAACTACTCTCACCCACAGAGAGGGTAGGATAATCTTAGGATAATTCCACACTTCTCATTCCTATTAAAAAAGACATAAATTCAATCTTTATAATCTTTTTTATTACAACAGCGTCTGTCTATATTAGGGCATGCAGACTCTAATCAAACACAAATGTTTACTCAAACGAGTCAAGCTCTGTGTATTTTGTACTAGAGCCAGCATATCGTATCTAATTAACCCTTCTGCTTTTCTGACTGTTGCTTGGATTGCACTGAACTGAGTGCTAAACCCGTGACAATGACATTTAAGTGAAGAGCTGACGAGGGAAATGTTGCACTCCGTTCACCTTAGCCCTTTGTCATGTAAGCCAGTAGCATTTTTAATGTGGCCTATATTCCACCAAAATGCATCCCACAAATACTTGTGTAACAGCACTAAAGGGGAGGAGGGCAGCACTACTTCTTCCCAAACAAGATTTGCAGAATCACACTATAGGATATAAGAGCAGTATTTGCTCCTGCAGGCACAGTAACTGAATTTCCAGGCTATAATTGGATGATGTGGTTTGCACCATCTCCAGAACCCCTTGATGGAATTACATCTGCCTGATAAATTATATAGTTTTCAGAACTGTGTTTTACACAGTGCATGAAGCCCTGTGTCCTAATGTCTTGATGGGTATCATCTACCTTCTGCTCCTGATATCCCAAGGGAGGTTTAAAATAATATGAGCTGCCCTTTGCTCAGACATGAGGAAGAATGGGAATGCCCATGGGAAATCTCATGGAAGCCTTCTCCCTGCCAAAGGGTCTTTCCTTTCATAGGCTGACATTCATTGTCCCTCCCTGGGCTAAGGAGAGAAACAGGAGGCAGTGGGGAAATGGGATGTCTGCTGTTGTCTACAACTCCTTCTCTTCCCACAGTAAAGCAGTACAAATCCACAAAGCATCAGCCACTGGGTTTTAACATGCTTGGTAAACTGCAAGCATGACCAGCATCAGGGACAAGCTGCTGAGTTGGTTTGACCCAATACATCTTTATTAAAGAATCTCAGTGTTCTTCTACGCCTGAAATTTTAATGTGTTGAAACAAAGTAGGAGTTAAGCAGGATTACATTTTGGCTTCCTCTGATGCCTTTCTGCTGAAGACAGTATATACCAAGGGAGTGAATTTCAAACTGAGAATGTAGAAGGAATTGAAAAATAACCTATATATAACTGCAGTAGTACTAATGGCAGCTAAGCCCCTGAGAACTGATGGAAAAAAAGGGTCTGCCTTCCTCTATCTATCCCCTGACTAAAACGGAATACACAATGAGGTTGGACAGAGAATAAATGAATGAGAAAATAGTCATTTAGTATACTTATTTAATTAGTTCTTTCTGCTTCTAATGGTAATGTGGCAGAATACGAGACTGAACAGAACAAGGTAGCTGCCTATGGCATAATTAGGCCTTTTAAGGAGGGAGAGAAAGACATCAGTCTGCACAGGCTGGTAGGGAAGGGAACTTCAGTGAGCACCCAATTTCCATAGCTGGAAACACACAGCTTCTTTAATGAATGCCTCTGATAAAGCATTTAGGGTTTTTGGTTATAATTTTTAAATAAAACCTAACTCTTACCTGTCAGTTGGAAAGCATTTTTTGGGTTTTCTTTGCATTACTGGAGCAGACTTGGGGCTCTCTGGCCCTGAGTAAGTAAAAGACGACTTGAACACCTGAATGTTTTTTTTAAACAAGAGGTGAATGAGACAGCAAGAGTGGAGGTCGCCAGAAAGAAGGACTGCTCCCAATCTCTCTTCCTCCTGACCCTCCTGCCCTTTAGAGCCGAAAATCACCGCGTTGTATTTTGACTGAGTGCCCTGGAGCTGAGTGCTCTCCCTTTGCTAATACATAGCAAAGGGCATCTTACCCCACAGACACACACCCTGCACTGCCACCAGTCACCCCAGGGGAAGCCTGTGCAGAACCAACACCTTTTAAGAAGCCCTTCAGGCTGCTCAAGACACTACAGGAAATGCTCAGATGACTTGGTTACCAGCAGCTTTGTATAACAAAGGTAGGGTAGGATAAAAAGCTGACCTTGTAAGAGAGGGCTGGAAGATCTGCATGGTTTGACAAATACACCCACGGATCAGGACCAAACACACTCTTCAAATTTCTAGTTACAATAAAGAAGCAGCCTTAATTAAAATCCTTAAATTAAAAAACCCACTATTTTGTGCAAAACATAAATATTTTTGTAGGGCCAAAATGCATATGCATACTTGCATATCCTCATCCTCAGGTGAAGCGCAACCCTATTATAACCCTACATCTGTAGCATTAAAATCTAAAGACTCAGATGAATTGATTTTTTAATGGATTTTTTTAACCTCTTCAAAGAATGTGGCCCCAAATCTCACTCTTTGCTGAGACTTCTCCTAACGTGTCCAGGCCCCAGACAGCTTCAATGTCCATCTGCAACATACACTGCATCTTGGCAGAACTCTTTCCCTTAAACTAATCAGTGTTGCTCTAACCTACACTCCTGTGAGATGTAGGGCAAGCATTATCTTAAGTGCATCTCTGTTTATTTAATAACCTAATTTAGGGTACAATAAACACACACAAGCAGAGATCAGGGTCATATCTGGTAAGAAGCTGCTCCGACTGAAGTTGATAAATACCTAGCAACTGATTTTTGTTGCAATTGGATTGAACTACCCAATAGGTCAGTAAATTTAGTATCTATCTGAAAATTACTGTAACTACTCCAAATTGTGACATAGAATTGCACAAAATTAACTCACAGGATAAAACGAGGAATTAATGCCAGGACATCAACAAAATCTTAGAAAGCAGCATTAAAAAAATATGGTCTGATGGCAACAATACTTCATTTATTTCTAATCCAATGACATTAATGTTTATGTCTTTATTAGTATTAGTAAACTTGTATTTTCCTGCAATGCACTGATCCTTCAGTATTATTTATCAGGTAGATAAGCATTTCATCAATTTTTTTTGGCTTAGCCATGCTTGGCAGGGCACTGCCCTTTTATCTCTTGCAAGCCTAATTATGCAATTAGAAGGTTTTTTCCTTTTTTAAAATTCAACTCAGCCTTGTATTTCAGCACATTATCTTTAGCTGGGGAGATGAGTAACAGCTCTATTTAATTTTTATGGCTAAATTTTCGAAGTCTGATGCTGTTGAGGCCATTCCTGGCAGGTGTTTGGCACCAGGCTTGCTCCTGTAGAGCAGGTCCCTGRGTCTATCAGTCTGCAGGACTGCAGCCAGCCTCCCCAGCTGCTCATAGAGCACAGCACCAYGTACCTCCACACCAACCTGCCCTCATATCCCAACAGCCAGGGCTTGCACTTGGCATTTGCAGTCCAGTTGGCATCCAGGTGTAAATCACTGTAGCCAGAGGGCACGTTACTCACAGCTTCATGCAAACACAGTAGGTAGTGGTTGGACACGCAGGATCTGACTCCATGCCCAAATCAGTCTCTCTGGATGTCATGATGATGTCCACTGTTCACTCCTATGTAGCAGTGAAGACCTAGAATTGCACTGGTGGTGGTAGCTTTCCTTCTGGAAACCAGAGCTGAAAGGRGGGTCAGCCCCCAGCAGGCAGGAATGCTGCCCTGGCATAAGTTTCAAGAATGCATCTCTGTTTTTCTCCAAAAGGGGAAAAAAAATACCAGCAAAGAAGCTGGTAGGTGATGGGGGACTAAGTCTGCTAAATTCCTGGAAGGGAATAATTGTCTTTGGTGTTTTTCAGATCTCTCCCTTATTTTGCAGGGTTATTAATTTATCTTACCCGTGCATTGCTTTCTATAAGCCTTGGTGCCACTTCTGGAAATACCCTGCTACACCCGATTTTGGAAACCCAGAGTAAAGTGTAATATCTTTGGAGAAGTGAGAGAGAGTTGATATAAAAAAAATATCAGTACCTGAAGTCACTGCTGCTCCTTTAATCATACCAGCTCAGTTGGAACCGAGACTTTGCAATTTTCTAAGTGAGATTTGCTCACTGCTAAGAACAAAAAGTGAGCACAGCTAACATTAGACTGGGCAGTGCACTTTCTGAACATATTTGTAAGCTTCTTACTGGAAGAAAATAGTCACACATTTTTCCAATCATGCTGCTTGGACAAGGAGCAGCTCTCTCCCCTTTCAGATGGGTTTCACTTACAATGACATATTTACTATTAGAGGTACCAAAGGGAACAAAATAATATGTAGGTTTTATTTTTTTTTTGTCAAGTCCAAAGCATCAATTTAAAATTGCTGTGCCCAGTACCACTTTACAAACAGAATGGGTGAACATAGTAGTATTGTTTCCAAGCATTTATCCCAGAAAGCAGAATACTGGGGGATTTTACAGGCAGAATTTTAGTATCTCAGCATTATATTAAAATTGAGATTTGCTAAATTAATTAATGTATTTTGTTTATAGTTTCTGTTGAGTTTATTTATTCTGAGTGTTTAGGTGAGAACAACACAATATCAGCAAATTGAAGTGCAAAATTTCATAATTAGTGATCATTACGTTACCCCCTTTTTTACTATTATTAAAATGATAACAAGCACTGTATGAACAAATTAATTTAATATATAATATAGAAACGTTTTAAAAAAAACATACATAACAGTTATTTATCATCAGCAGGAATAGCTGCTATCAGGGCTGGGTTCATGGAAGTCAGTGCAGAGCCATGTTCTAAGCTGAATCAATAAGCCCTGATAACCGACAGCATCTTTCTGAATATGCATCATTGATACCAAACCAGTGTGATGGGACAGGCATCCTAAAACTATTCTTTGAAAGGAGCTTGGCCCATAGGTTTCACACAGTGTCTCCATTTCTTCTGTCCTTCCTTCCATTTCCTGCTCTTGGTGCCTGCTAGAGCCTGGCACTGCATGTGATGTGGCTGTTCAACAGACCAAAGTATGAAAAATACTTAATAATGCCTTCTACCCACCATGGTTAGCATGCATTAAATGAATGAGGCTTCCTGCACGAGGGATAAATCTATAACTAAATGTCAAAAACTATAACTSTCTCTGAAGGTAGCTTATTAACAATTTGCTATGGTTCATTTTACAGTGACACTTCCATATTCAGGAGCGTCAGAGTACAGAGGAGCAGCCTGGGATCAATTCATTCTGACATAAAAAAAAAAGGAGATTAAAAAAAAAAAAGGGGGGGAAAGGAGGGAGAACAGAACTGGTATCTGACAAAGCATCTGGACTCATTCAAAGATACAGAAAATTCAAGATTCATTACTGAGCCCCCCAGTCCCAATCAGACAGGCTTTGTGACACAGTTAGGGTGATTATAGCTCACTGAAGGAATGCATGGCTGTCCTAAAGCCATATTTGCTTAAATAGCATGATGTGGTCCTTCCTCCCAAATCATGTATTAAAGCTCTACAGAATATGACAGAAAAGACCAGCACCACGGCTGTTGGGGGGAAAGTAAATTAACGAGGATAGTAAACTCAGGTTTCTGATACTTAGCTTTTAAAACTGATACCAGAAGCAATGCAAAGCTTTTCTTAAAGGTAATAGCAAAAAGCAGCTCTAATTCTGCAAACTGAGAGCAAGAACATATGTTTGGGGTTGACAATTAAAAAAAAAAAATCAGTTCTAGGGGCTGGCTGAAAAACTGCAAATGAAAACTTCCCCTCTGGAACAGGACAGCTCCGTAGCAGTGTGCCAACCTGGACACAACACTGATGGGGAAAGCTTCCACACCACTGGAAAGGGAAATGTCTGCCTATATTGCCTCCTCCAACACACAAACTTCATTATTGTTTGTCATCATCATCTGGCTGGGAAATGAGGAATGTGCATTTTCCACCTTTAGAAAAGCTTTTAGACCTTTCTAGAGCAGAAAAATTGTGGTGGAGCCAGGCACAGCTCAAGGGAGCACTGCTCAGCTCGTTTGCTGCCTCCAAACTGCTTTAGAGGAAAATGGGGAAAAGGAAGGGGAAGTGTGAAGAGCCCCAATGTATTCCTGCTGGTTCAGCAGGACCCCCGGCAGTGTGTGGCAACAAACGGGTGCTCCTGAAGGCATTTATCTGTGAATTTGCTCTCACAGTATTTGTCTGACAGCTGAGATGGGGCAGGTACCAAACTACCTCGGTGGTTATTGGTGAAGTACTCAATAAAAGGGAGTAAGACATGTTCTGGCAGCTCTGTGATATATATCCCACTTCCTGGGAGCTACCACCTCTCAATGACAAAAGTTTGAGGCTGCCTTGTTTGCATTTCAGTGAAAATTCGTGGAGAAAGTCTGAACCAGAGATTATCTGCAAAATATCTTGGCTTTGTTCAGCTCACAGACTTCTCCAGTTCTGGGGCAGTTTCACCACTTACATATCCTAGATACAAGTTTTTACATTGAGCTTTACATCCTAGTATTTTTAAATAATTATAAAATAAATTAACAGCCACCTTTTAATCCCTTTTATTTTGGGGGAATATTTCTAACATCACATCAGAAACGAAACCCATCTTCTAATGAACTAAAAGCACCAGCACTCCCAGATCAGTACATCTTTTATGGTGGTTGGTCTCTGAGAGACAGTTTATGAGAAAGAAAATTACTGCCTGGCCCAGAGCTTGGACTCTTAGGTGCTACCTGCCTATAAATTTGCAGACTATCCACAAGAAATAAAAACCACAGGAAGAAAAAATCTGGGATGCTTTTCGGGTTCATAAAAGCAATGGTAATTGTAGACCACCCAACTTACCTTTATGTTCTTGGGTGGGGAAAATGTCATCAGTAAAAAAGCACAGATATCTCTAATAAGCTAGCAGTTTTCTCTTGGGGCCTCCCATCCCATTGGAAGTGTCTCACCTCTATAGCTTTGGCTTTGGATGTCAGCACGGCTGGATGTGGCCTGGAAAGGAGAGATGGTGCAGGGCTGGGGGAGGCCCCAAGGAAACAAATCTGGGGACAAAGTTAACAGTGAGGGTCTCTTCTCACCTCCTTTGAAAAACCTGTAAATAAATGTAAATGCAAGGACTGTAAAGTCTGGTCATGCCATGAGAAATTGCCTGTGATTTCCAACAGGCAGCTTTTCACTCACTCTGTCAGAGAAGATGACTCTAACAGATCTCAATGGCATTACCTATGCAAGAACAGCTCAAATGCTGCTGATTTTTCCCTCCTTATGAAAATGAGCAGAATCTGATGCTAAAAAGAGTCACCTGACATTGCCGAGGTACTGCTGCTGCATCCAGTGCCAGTTTCTCATATGCTTTATATTTTTKATTAATGGAGAGAAAAAGTTCAAATAGGTAAGAGTATTTTAAACAACGAATGATCCAACAACTCTCTACCACAAAGAGATCCAGAGACATCAAGCGAAAACAAAACAAAACAAAAATTAAAAGAAATAATTATTTAGAAAATGATGCTTACATCTGCTTCTAGAGATTTTCCCAGCTCCAGGGGAGACTCTCCATGCCCTCCTGGAGGATGCTGACAGCTGTAGTGCCCCAGTCCCTCGCTGCCTAGAGACTGTTGTCACTTGGGCCACACTTGAACGCCTCTCCGTGTTTATCCTCGCCTGTGTAAGTACATTAACCTGGCTTCCCTCCTGGCAGTGCCCTGTCCTGCCTGTTTGCTCTGTGCTCCTCGGGGGCTGGGGCTGACTGCTGGGCCATCAAAAGCAATGTGAAGGGCAGTGCTGGTTAGGGGATTGTCTCAAGCCCTGTGCTTTTTGCAAAGCTCTTCCCAAGCGCGTCTCGTCAGGGCAGGGACTGTCCCCATGCTCAGGTCCTGAGCCTGATGGAAATAAAGTGCTTGGAGAGGGACCACTGTGGTTTAATTGATGGGAGTGTGAGCACTTCTAATGCCCTAATGCAGGGTAAGAGGCTTCCTTAGTAACTCTGCTGGTGTTAAAGAATGATTCATACCAGAAAAGTAAATTACACAAACAYGTGCTTCAGGACAAAGCTGAAAAACATTAGATAAATACTGCATTTGAAAACCCCTTCCACTCATGTTTTTTCCAGTGGCTATTGTCTATTATAGCACTTCTGTGTGTTTTTAATCACACAGTTTTTGAGTAGAAAGAAACAGGATCTATAAGTAAAATCTATTACACATCTATTGCATTTTATATTAAAATTATTAAAAAGACAACTCTGATGCACATAATGCAATAGGGGGTCTGTTGTCTCTCCAAGAGGCAAGGCAGATTTCTTCTAGAAATTTCTGGATGGGAGACAGTCACATTTGCAAAAGAACAAACTGAGAAACTCTTCTCCTATTACCTGGTATAATTTTCTGCCTGCTTTCTTCTGCCTGTTTTAGAAGAGCAGCTTTCTTGCTTGCAAAGAGAAAATACCTCTTATCCAAAAAAGCTCCCATTTTAATCACATTAGCATTAATTAGCAGGAAAATTTGATATTCTAATGATGATACTAATTGCTTGCAGAGATCTCAATACCTTCAAAGTATTGCATGAGAATGAATGGAGTAATGCATAACTGTGCATGCCTTTTATCAACTCCAGTATTATTTGATGCTCAGKAAATATTTTCTGGAATTAAAATGCATGGTACTTGATAACTGAGAGCCTAGTTGCTTAAAAGAATAGAAGCCACAGAAGCAGCTTTCTATGAAGGAAGAAAGTTTGATTTTCTCATCAGAGGAACAAAAGATGTTTAGCTTAGCATGTTTGCTGTTTATCTTATTATTCCAGGGAGCACTGTATATTGCAGTTGTGTGTCTGTTTTTCAGAGGGGCTGTGGATAAGTACAGTTTATTAAACCCTGCTGAGGCAATCTGTTGTGTCTGTCTGTTTTAATGTTGTTATAAGTCAGTTAAGCATGTACCATACTTGTTAGCTGCATATATACTAATTTAATGTATTGATGGGCTGTCAGTACAAATACCTAATGAATATTAAAATACAAACTCAGATACAGAAATGCAAAGCAGAGCCAGCATGTGGCCAACATTTTGAGGGACAGGCAGAGAAAGGAAAAGACCAGAGTTCAGAGTAAATGACAGTAAACACTCACGAAATGAACCTGAAAACAAATCACTAGCAGCTTCCCAGGAAAGATGGAGGAAAATAATAATTAACAGTCTAAAAAACACAGGCTCTAAATATACACTGTGAACTTTGTCTTCTGCCAGCTGATTTCAATATAAATGAAACAAAGGGTGGTTAGCAGACCAGTATGCCAGTAAGACAAAGGGAACTAGAGAAAACAGAATAAAGACACTGTACCAGGGGARGCAGGGGAGGGGAGAAGGAAAAATCTCCCACTGTCTCTTCCACGATGCTAATTTTCTGTGTAACAATGGCTCTAAAAATGGAGAGCAGTCGATACTTTGCATGCTCTGCATAATACAGTCTTTCAGCAAAAGCATGTATGGACAAATCTCTCCTGCTCCAAGTGAATGTGGCAGGAGTTTGCTGGGCATGTTGCTCCCTATTAGATCATATTCAGAGCTGCAGCCAGCTGCTTGTTAGAGATTCAAAGGCTCGTGCAGCGTTCAGACCGAGCTCAGAGGCACGCTGTCTATCCTTCACKAGGTCTGAGGGGAAGAGCGAATTACAAAGAGAACACCCCTGGGCCAGAGGAGAAAATATCAAACCACTGTGAGTGGGCAGGCAGCGGGGTAGGGACACGTGAGCAGCCACGGGGCTGATGAAACCAGAAGCAGCCCAAGAAATGCAGGATCTGTCTGGAGTTTGATTGCTGCTTCCTTCTCCCTGTCCCACCTCTCCAAAACCAGAAATGTGTCTTGAGGGTGAYAGGGAACTGGCACATCTCCCAGTTGCAGACAAGGGAAAAAGGAAAGAGCAGTTAAACAGCAGGTGAGCAGGAGGGAACTCGTGGTGGGCTACCAGGTGGGGAACACCTTGCCAGAGCAGAAGAGGCACCAAAAAAGGGCTGGTAAAAAAAGCTCCCTCTGGTGGCTCCTTCACAGCTGGGAAAACCTGTGTGGACCTCCTGCTCCCATCCTGTGGGATGGTGACCCACAGCCACCCACCCAGCAGGGACTGCAGGGACCTGCAGCATCCCAGGAATGACGGGACTGCAATGYAGATGGTGTGTGCCCATCAGCGTGGAGGGACACGCGGACGTGTGGGGAAATCTCCCTCCAAGGGTGACCAGGGAGATGCGAAGCTGAAGTGGTCTCCATTCGTGGTCAGGAGGGAGAGTGGTCAGTTTTGATTCAGAGGTGAGTGACATTTCTCAGTGGAGGCTTTTGTACAGGATAAAATGAGGGAAACCTGCAAATTTATCTTTGGCAGAGCCTTCCTAGTTTGCAGCCAACAGCTGTGTTTGTTGGTGGGGAAGAGAATATGTCTTCATTGACCAAATGCATAAGGATATGTCAAAATTTCTAGCATTATGTAAACACCCAGTGAAAAGGCAGACAGCAAGCCTTTGAAATGAAATGGAAACTCAGTGAAATTGGAAAAKTCTGTTGAGAATCTGAATTCCACATTAAGTATATGCTTCCCTAGTGGCATCAGGCACTAAAAGATTTAACAATAATCTTCTGATTTAAATACAACCCAATATGATCAAATACCTCACCTTATTGTTTGAGCTAGAAGGGCAAACATACAGCTTTCTTTGACATCCTGTGCCTTCTTCGCTGCTCCCTTCCCTGGTTCCTTTTCAAATGACTTCAAATATTCCCCTATAAAGCTACAAGGTGTGAAAAGGGCTCTGCTTCCCTGATCCTTTGGGCTCTGGCTGCTCCTCCTGCAGCCTGGGAGAGCAGTTGCAGTAGTGGCCATCAGAAATCTGCTTGGGGAACTGCAGCTGGGTGGCAGGCTGGGATAGTGAAGCAGAGGAGGAAGGACTAATCTTAGCTCGGCAAGACGTACTTCATCACCTTTATTTTATAGGTAAACAATCCTGCTGGGTGAAGTGGTGCAGGCAGGGACATTCCTGAAGGCAGAAGAGAAGAATGACCTGCTGGGAAATCTCAGGAAGAAAGGACTCTTTTGTCCACTGGCAGACATTGGGTAGATGATGGAAAACCCATCTACAGTGAAGAGAAAGAGCACTCGTTTTGAATCCAAGGGGAACTACACTTTTGGGATGGTGAAGAGCAGACGTTTTCACTCATTTAAATCTTTCTTATTCAACCCAAAATGTGTGTTGTGGACAGCTCAGTGCCAAGACACCACCAAAGTTTTAGAGAAGAAAAGCAGGATCTCGACAAGCACTATTGCCTGGGTCCAACCAATTTGTAAGTCTCTGTTCTCTAAATTTCCAGGGTTTTTTATTTGCTTTCTGCCATCAGAATAAGGCCTGGTACACAAAGGTAGATGTCAAGCAAACATTCAGTTCAGTTTAATAAGATAGAGTGTAAATAACACAGGCTCTACGTTTGACGCTCACTAAATATGACTGCATTATTCCTGTCTCTTGTGGCTTTTTTCATTGCTTCTGGCAGGAAAACACAGAACGGCAGGAAATCACTTACTCCAAGGTAAAGGCTTTGCTTCTGTAATAACTCACTAAAGGCCTAATCCTGTTGAGTTTGAAAAACTTTGGTAAGACAAAGGCTGTTTAATTTAATCAAGTATTAAGGTCATGTGCAAATCAAAAAATAAGGAAAATAAAGACGAAATAAAATGGAACCCTTGCTAAAGGCAAGACAAAGTAATAATAGTCTAACTGATGGCTTCATGGATGAACGGCTAGAAATATCTGCTATGCCCAGAAAAGAATGGAAACATCTGAAATCACCCTTTAAAACAGAAAACAGCTCGTGCTGCTGAAAATGGACAAGTCCATAACGTGCTTCACTGTGCAGCAGCAGCGCTGAACTGAGCAGTGGTGCAACTGCAAGAACAAGGCTGCAGCCCTAATCTCCCCAAAAGAGGAGAGGGAGAGGGAGAGGGAGAGGAGGCAGGCTCAGGTGCACGTGCCTCCGCTCTGGGAAGGATGGAGTCTGCAGCCCGGCAGCGCAGCTCCCCAAAAGTGCAGCTAAAGGGACGCGAGGCGAGGGCACCGCGGGGATGAGGCAGAATAAATCCCTGCTCAGTCTTTGCTGACCTGGTGAGTGTGGGGAGGTGTAAGTGTGCCCACTGGGGTGCAACAATTCCAAATTCATGCAGCCAGCCATGCATCCGTTATCTAGGCACCGGGGCAAGGAAAGCGACCTCTCTTCCCTTGCTCAGACATCTTCACAGCAACAACCACAGAAAAAAAAACCCTCAAAAGCTTGGCTTAGCTAACATATGCAATCTCAGCTTCACATCAGTGTCACTCCTGCCTGCTGCCTGCTTCAGCCCTGCCACAYGCCAGGCCCATTTGTCTTTCCTTGCTTTTTACCTGGATGGTAGGTGTGAGGGTTTGCTGTTGCACAGTCCTGCTGCTTCAGATGCAGACGCTAKCAACACGTGCTGAGAATTACCAAAATATCTCTTTTTGCATTTCTCTGGCCTTGTGATTTCTGTGTTGTTAAAGGTCCAGAAAATAAACTGGTCTCTGGCACTGCCTTTGGAGGAATTGAAGAAATGAAAATGTATTGCAACCAGATTTCACATTTGAAGCTATGTAAAGTTAGTTCCAATCAAGCTGTCATTTGTCAAAAATTAAGAGAAGGCCATCATTAGGCCTCATTTTAGCTGTTTTAAATTAGTAATTAACTTCTCACAGAAAACAGATATTTTGCAGGGAATCAGAGATGACATGTTTACATGTGATATACTTTGTGAGCCAAAGGAGTCCGCATATTGACAGCAAACATGCCAACAAATCTCTGTAGGTTGGAAGAATCTTCTGCCCTAATTTGGGATGGTTTTCAACAGTGAGGATATCAAAGCTGAAGTAAGGCAACACATTTAAACTGCAGTAAACAGAGCATTAGCAATGCAAGGTGTTCTTATTAGCCACTAGCAGAAAGGAGAGGGGAATGAACACAGCAGGGATCAGCTCTGCCCTGGCTCAGGAGCCTCCATCTGGGATGAAGCAAGCAGGGAGGGAGGCAAAGGCACACTAGCCCACCACGAACCCTAGATTAGGGGGCCTTCAGGACAGGAAGCCTGCAGCTCTCAGGTGCTTTTCTCTTGCTGGGATCTCTCTCAGACCAGACTTAGGAGCAGCTGCAAAACTGCTGTCAGACCTTGCTGGGTGATGACACCAGGCAAAGGCTGGGTTTCTCCATGACCACAGTGCCCAGTTGCATTTGCGTGGGTTGGTTCGTTGTTCCTTGTTTGCTTTTTCAAAAAAAGCTGAGATTTTKGGAAATTATAGAAAAGCCTGAATTATCTCACACCCAAGAATGCTGGCTGAGGCTAAAATCAGCAAGTTCTGTAAAATGCTGCAACTGGTTTAAACGAACACATCCCCACATACGAGCAGAAGTATTAAGAATACAGCTGACAGTCATAAATCATGCCAGCTCACTGCACATACAGAAAGGGAAAAGAAAGCTGTCACTTTGGTGCTCGACAGCACAGTGATGAGCACCATACAAATGGATAGTGCTCATCTAAAATAAATTAGGTAGTCGTTGCCTAAAAGACTACCATTAGGGAGTACAATGCACTGAAACTTGGGTAAACCAATAATATAATATTTTCTGTAGCAAGAAAGACAGGAGTGCCACAGGAGAGTGATTTTTTTCTTATTAATGGCTAGATAAAATACTTGATTTGTTCCACTTTGAAAAAAACCCCAAGACAGCAGAAGCACGGGGAAATTCAGAGGACGGATGAAGCATTGGGAAAGACAAGAGCATAGATCTGCTTTGTCAGGGAAATAGACTGAGTGACCTAACAAGCCTTTTCCATATCCAGTTCCTGTTCCTGTGTTAAGGGCAGAATTCTGTTCAGTTTGAAGAACTGCCTCTGCCCCAGTCAGGGCAATATGGGAGAAAGGACACTAGGGGACATTTCCTGGCTTCTTTCTTGCAGGGCTAAAGGCACATGAATCTGCAGCCTTGCCTCATCTTGGAGGGTCTCAGCTGCAACATTCCTAGGTGAGTACCAGCGCAGCCTTTGCTGCTCCAGCTAAGGACCAAATTGGTAACTTTTATGTTGTAAAAGAAATTTAATACAACCGGGAAAATCAATTTCATTTTGTTTTGTTCTAAACTGGGACCTACTTGCTGACATGGATCATTAAGTAAAGCAGAATGAAAAAGCACTAGGAATGACTGAAAGCCTGTTTAACAGAGCAGCAGCACTACCTGTAAGACATAAGAACAAAAAGACAAGAGTGTGTAAGGTGCTGGATGACATTTCATGTTCGTCTCATCATGCCTGCATAGTCCGGCTATTCTGAAATTGGTTCATGTAAATCAGGAAGACATACAGAATACACTGCAGCAATATGCAATGGGATGAGAGAAAATTAAATTCCATACAATAGCGACACTGAGCATGGTTATGGATGTAGACCCTTGGAATGTTTTTTATTATAATCTCTGCTATACAAGGCTTTGAAATGTGGCCATAAGAAAAAAAAAAGCTTCATAATAAGACTTGGCAGACAGCACAAGGAGATCTTAGCCCAAAAAATAGTTGTTGATTTCCTTTCTTCTCCCTGTACAGACCAAGACCTAAATTCACTTCCAAAATGAGAACAAATAAATATATTATTAAAGACRAATTAAGCATGACAGTCTGGCCTGTCTTACACATAAAAGAGAAAAAAGGAGGTTGTTCCTCATTTAGAAATATACTGCCTTCATGTGTCACAATGGCACCTGCAGCCTAGACAATGAGACCTGGAAACTGATTAATTGCTTTGAGTATTTAAACAAGTTCCATAGCATACAGGATAGCTACCATTAAAAACAGAGTTTGCTTTCTTAAATCTCCCTATTAGCCTTCATCTAAATATGCAATCAGAACTGGCCTAAAGCTGTTGAAGCCTGTAAAACTATGACTTTTGTATTTCCACTGGGTCACGTGGGTAATCCAACCCAAACAGACCTTGCAGCAGAGGGGTGAGGGAAGGAGTCTCTGAGATGTTGTTGAGACAGAAGAAGAGCTCCACAGATCCCTCCAGGTAGGACAGGCCTTCTCTGGTCTACTTTCCCAACAGAGACTTTTTGCAGGATCTGACATTTTTCTTCCCACAAAAGGATTCTTGGCATGCTGGGAGAGTTCTATGCCAAAAGGCAAGAAATCTTGAAGTAATAGGCTAACCAGAACAAAGTTTTTTTACAAACATCCCCTGTGCAGGCTGACAAATACAAAAGCTCTAGTTTTAATATGACTGGAGCCTGCATACTGCTAACTAAAAATGAAATTTGAGCAGCTCACTGAAGAAGTGGCTGTCAAAGGCAAGTATCAATTTCAGCAAGCACTTAGTTTCTTCAGTAACAAAGTGCACAAACAAAACCCCCCAAAGTTTGCTGCACTGAGATCTCTCAGGGATCCAGTCAATGAGAATAGGTGAGAAAAGACTTGCAAAATTTTGATTTATCCTTGCCTTTTTATGCAGTCAGTCTGGAAGGAGATGCTTTAAAGCACTCTTTTAAAAAAGGGGTAGAAATTAAAGCTGATTTTGGAGGACATAGGGAAAATTGTGAATTCTGGAATGTTACAATACAACTCTCCCTTTTACAAATGTGACAGTGCATGATGTTAAATGCTTTCTGTAACTGCTCATGCATGATTACAAAAGACTTAAATAGCTGCTGAGTTTTAATGAAAGCAGAAGGTGTCCAACCTGAGAGACTGCTTTGTTAAGAATATTGGCAGGGATGGTACAAAAGCAGGAATTTTCTAGTAGGACTGGGCTGCTCAGTATATGCAGCTCAGACTTTTGAAAAACAAAGCAGAAATCCCTCTGCATTTGGTGAATTGGATTCCTGGCTATTGTCTCTCAACTTTGCCAATGGCTATTATATGCAGGTATCCTTTATGTAATAGATCCCTCTAACACATTTTATTTCCTTGGCTCCCACCAACAGTTTCTAGAAAGAATGTGCTGTTATTCACTTAAATTGGACAATTCAACAATAGTGGAGGGAATAATGGAGAGGAACCACAATCCCTCAAAGTGATAATAACCTGCAGAGATATTTCACTGCTCATTTTTTAGCCAAAATCTGACATTTCTCATTATTTCCGAGTGCAGACTACCTAATCCAGAAGTCTATCTATCACAAGTAATTCAGGTACAGAACTGACATTGCAATTATTTTTACTAGTACTAGCCAAAAATGAACTATGTCTCAATGTGCACAGATCAAATCTCTCCTACAGATATAGCAGTATACCTGCATTGAAAACTTCCAATTATTGGAATGAAAACACACAGTTGTCGATCCAAAGAAAGTGTTTAGGGAAGAAAGTGTCCCTGTTTGACTCCATTTATTACTTTCCAATAGCCTATCYCTGTCAAACAGCAACTGTATTTTATGTTATTTAAGATGTAAAAATCTTCAAAGAAAGCATAATAAATTTACCTCTCAAGCAGAAATAACAGTAGCACTAGTCCAAAATGCTCGCAATAAAATTTCAATCCACGGAAAACTCACTGGAGTTCAGCTTTTGTTGGAGGCTCAAAAGCATGCCTGGTTTTGCTATAAGCTTCAGGACCCAGGTGAAGAGCACTGAGACAATGTGGTTTTCATCTCACGGCTCTTATACGAAACCAGTGTCTTGGTGGCAATCAAAAATACTACCTCTGACTATAAGAAAAAGAGAAAAATAGACTTTGTTCAACTTTTACCAAGGCTGTTTTGCAATTTTTTTTGCAATGAAATGTAGTAAATCTCAGTGGCACCATAGAAAAATTCAGGATCCTTGTAATTCTCCTGCTACAATGAATAATCAGAGACCAAACATTGTGTTATTATATTGGTTACATCTCTGATGAAATCTGCATTTATTATTCCCCAGGTTTGCAARGAATAGAGAATTACTTGGAAGGAATGCAAGCTTTAGTTGACAACAACGGAGTTTTCTTCTGTGCTRCCACTCCCTTTATGCTAAAGGTGTGTGGGTGTGAGAAAAGTGAATGGAATTGAACTCTCTCATAAAACCCTCCTGAATAACCAAATAAAGTTTTGTTTTTTTTTTTTTTTCTGAACTGCAGTAATACATTTACACCAGGCCTTTCCCTACATAAATGAACAAACTGGAATTACTACATTGCTACTTAAGTRCATGATGGGGACTTTTCTACTTAGGGCCACCTTCAGTCCCAGAGTAAAAACAAAGAAACAAAAGATTATAATACCCCCCATATTTACGCTATGTTTGTCATTTTTACGGGGGTTTAAGTAAGAAATATTTACCTCATTTTGAGGCTGGAGAGCACAGCTGATGAAGAACAGCACACCTTGCCAGGCAGGCATTCATCACCTGGACATGAACGAGGGCAGAAAAGGCTGTGTATGAGGTGTAATAGTGACCAGCAGGCACCAGCACAATGAAGTTGCAAAATGGGTGAGTGGTGTGCCAGAATGCTCCAGCCAAAGTATTTCTGATTCAGATTCTGGCAGGTACACGTGCAATCGTATCCAACACACTCTGCACAACTGGCCTTACCCACCTTCATGAAACCAGAACCACTGCAGATAAGAGATACAGGGATGAACAGGAAAAGAGAGCTTTCATCTCAGGAGGATAAAAACCTTGCTGACATGCATGGAAAAGGAGAACTGAGAGTGAGAGAAGGCAGAAGAAGAGAAGAGCAATGTGAGGGCAACACCAATATTAACAAAAGCTAACAGTTACACACTGGTTATGAAGAAATCTGGACTGTACAGAATATCCCTGGGAGTAATAGGGAGAAGGAAAAGCTTCCCAGCATCAGAAAAACAACAGACCTCCCAGAGGAAAACACTCAAGTGAACAAAAATCCCTCAGCCTGGTATTGAGATGGCTCTTGATGAAGTTATGAAAGGACTCACATGGTGTGCTTGCCTGTCATAGCAGGATAATGGAGTCGGTGACCCAGCAGACCTCTTTGTTTCTTATGGGCATATAACAGCAATAAAGCAAATTGCCTGTAGCTGTGTTACTTGGGTCATCTGTCAGACCAATGAACATCTCGGACTGCAGATCTGAAACAAGCACCCCAGTGCAACAGCAATGGGTTTTGGCATGCCCCATTGGTGTTCCCCAATGGTGTGGGAGATGTGTGATGGATGAAGGACAACAGACCTCTCATCTCCTTGCTCGWCCCTGTCTCTGCTCTGCCCTCCTCCTGCCAGTGCCCCTTGGTGCTCCCCCTCCCCGGGAGGGCCTGCCTGGGACACCTGGTGTGGGGCACCTGGCTTGCCCAGATCCAAACCCCAAGCCTCACTCCCTGTACAGCCAAATGGCAGAGGGATCTCTGCCCAAAGACTGCATCAGAGGCAAATTGGAGCACCTAAGGCAAAGTAACCTCTGGAAACCCTTGTGCAGTGCACAGCTGCCAGTAGTTGGCTTTTGAAAACAGTTTAATGTTCAATGGCCTCAAGTAAGTGGTCTTTCTAAATAAAAATGTCTATGTAATATTAATGAACTATAACTTTATTAATGCCAACCAAGCTTACTTAAATATTATTATAAGTGAGCATATAAATAGCTAAGTAAATGCAAAGATATTTCAGACCTCCACAGGGGATATTAATAATGATAACTTCACTCCGGTGAGACCCTGAAGACTCCACTCAAAAGGTTTCCTTAGTAAAAGTACATTGATCCAAGAGAGATTTATTTACAGCAACCTACTTTTAGTATGGAGGACTTATAACACTATTACTCTGGCTATATAATTAGTGGGTAAAACACAAATACTAGTGAGCTTGAAGGTAGACTTCAAGTGTTTTATGGATGAACGGCTCAGGGACCACCCCTCTTTTCTGTAAAGATTTTACACTCTTTGCTGTGCAAATTTGTAATACTGCAAAGCAATTTCTATCCTTTCACTCATTACACGTCCACAAAGGAATACAAGACTAACTCTCACTTCCCCAGGCCTCTAAATACCTGTAATCCCAAACCACTCCCTAGTGCCTTTTGGTGATAATGGTCCTTGATATACAATGTCAGCACAACTATGAAACTAAAGCATGTTAAAGCAAAACGCTTCCAACGCTGCTAAAAGTTTTGGCCTCCCACATGAAATGAATCATTACAGTATTAAGTTTTCTTTTGGATTTGCTGTCAGGTTCTCTGTAGCAAAAAACTGCCAAGGGTTTTATAATGGCTCCTGTCACCTTGCACCTGACGGCCTTGGAAACACAGACTGCTGACTTCAGCTACCGCTTTATCCATAATTTCATCCTAAACAACCCCAAGCCCATAAAAGCCACAGAAGAAAAATTCCTGCTTTATTATCATATTGAACATGTCATGTTCTTGAAATAAACCAGCATCATGAGACTTTAATCCTCTTTCAACTTCCCATAAATGCCATCAATCAGGAAACTGTCAGCTCAAGTGTGACAAAAAACCTGCTTCCATTCCCCTGAGAACCTGGTGAAATGAGTATTATTAGCCCATTTTTTCCTCTGAAGGGGTCTGTTACAAAAGAGCGAAGCATCAAGAAATGCAGTCTCTAGCACAAGATCAATATTGATACATCCCCTGTTGAGAGCCTTTAAAACGCTACCCGACATCTGGCAAAAACCGTTGTGGCTTTCCAAAGGGTGTGGTTAAGACAGGGGCTGGAAAAGTGGCTGTGTGACTCCAGGAGGATGTAACAGAGCCTCTTGCTGCCAAGCTGAAACAAAAATGTGTTTCACGCATATGTGACAGTCATGTGTGCAAAGTTTCCGCTTTTCCCTCCATTAGGAAAGCCAGACTTTCAATAGGGAAGTAGATGATGCTTGTCCAGACTTTTGCCAATTAATTAGCTAAAGATCCTTCTTCTCCTCCTTGTCTAAACATAAACTGACCATCAAGCAGCCTGGGATATTTCAGAACATCTCTGTTTGTGTCAAGTTGCTCAGTTAAATGATAAATTCATAACATGATGTACCAGAGACACAATTTTTCCCATCAGGAATATCTGACTTGAAAGGGCTGAGAAACATTTTCTCCAAATTCTGTACGAAATTAATTTGATCTCATCTATGAAGCTATGAACTGCGAAAATTTAATACATACTTCTTCTTTCCAGACTTGTTTTGCACAGAAGGGGATTTTAGTAATTTTAAGAAAAGATCCCAGGAGAGCATATTTGGATAGGTATA
Organism: Amblyornis subalaris; assembly: GCA_018881555.1. Taxonomy (NCBI): domain Eukaryota; kingdom Metazoa; phylum Chordata; class Aves; order Passeriformes; family Ptilonorhynchidae; genus Amblyornis; species Amblyornis subalaris. The sequence continues at coordinate 14,798,703 of JACAXG010000007.1, read as the reverse complement.
TATTGTATTTCTGCTCCAAGGCCCCACTCTACTAATTTCCTCTGTTGATGTTTTACAGAAAAGAACATTGATACATTATTTTTATGAGCACCTGGCATGTTTACATAATTTCCTTTCTCTTGCATTTTGTCTATCAATTTATACTTATTTACAAGGACTTCAGCTTCCTCAGTCAACATAGACAAAATTTCCACAGGGTAAATTTAATGGGTGGAGAGGTTTAGTACTTCAGGGTATGAAGCTTTCTATCTTGTGTTTATCATCTGGTAAAAATAATGCATAATTCAGTGGTAATACTGTAGTAGACTGCTGGTATACTCTTATCATACATGGATCTTCTTCAAGCTTATGCAAAGAAGTTTTCAGACTAGGTTCTGCCTTTTCTTCATTAAAAAACCAAACCAAACCAACCCACCCATGTTAGAAGTGTCAACAGGCAGGCCTAAAGTCCAAAAGCACTGAGGTGGAAATTCCTGCCCACACTGTAACACAGTCAGATGACAGTAGATGTTCAGTTAGCCTCCACTTCTGCTGTCTTTCTTTCCCAGAGCAACAGGGATGCTGGACCTAAACATTGTGGAGAGGCTAAGGGACATTAAAAAGGGTCCCTGTTTTTCCATACGTGTCTTGGGGCTCCTTTGTAAACTATTTCCTTGTAAAAAAAGGCCAAACCACATGCAAGATGTGGTTATACTATAGCAACTCCTATAGCAACTTGAAGAATGACTTGATGGAGAATGACCCATTTCTTTCATTCATCATTTAAAATGTCATTGTTGATTATTAAAAACCAAACCAACAACATTTATCTAGGAACAAACGTGAAAGAAACACAGGATATTGACTGAAGTCAAACTATCTACCAACTGCTACAGCCCCCCCGAATTTTGGTCACTAAGCGGTGTTAGTAACTGACATTTCATGCTTCTTTGAACTGCTACTTCTTCTGGCCATCATCTTTCCCACCCTCCTCCAAGCATACAGGCTGCAACCATCTGACAGTAATTGCCATGACAACTGACGCTGGTCCCAAGAGGACGAAAGACAATACCGGCAGCAAAATTCAATAAGCAACGTAATGAAGTCGAACACATCACGGGAAGTCAGTTGTGGTTTCACGGCATGGAGAGTGAGCAATCTGGAGGATCCCTCGAGTGTCCCAGGGCTATCCATGTCCCAGGCTGGAGTATTCACATGTGCTGCTGAGAGTGACCTTAGTGCCCCGGATAGGATGGAGAGATGCTGCAAAGGAGCAAATTATAAGCTTGGAGGAGAAAGGCAGCATGGTGATGTGGGGAAGAGTGCTTTAAAATGAAGTGAGGAGATTTGCAGACAGTGGGGCTGGAAAGCCCATTATGACACCTAGTCTGGCCTGCAAAGAATGTCACACTGATGCAGGAAAAGCCAGAGGAAGATGTTCAGAACACAAATTAGGATTAGGCGCCTTCCTCCCATGCATTTTCAACTTCCTAAGTTTTCAGCTTACTGGCCTTCCCATCATCTGAAGACAAAAATCTAACAAGTCCTTACAAAATTGAAAAGAAAAAAGCACACCCGTTTTTATCTTCTCAAGTTCTAATAACTAAGGAAATGCCTTAATTATAAGCATAGGTTAACTGCATGGCATCATTATAAGGCTGATTTGGAGTTGGCTGACTGAAGTAACGGCATTCCTTACCTTCAGGTTTCTTTGATGTGGAACCTTAATTCAGACTTTCATCATTTTATGATGACTGATTCTAGAATTATTATAAGCATTCTTTTATATTTCTATCTATCAAATCATAAGCTTTCACTTTCAACTTTAACAAAGATTTCAGTTTCTAATGACATTCAAGTATCCAGCTGACTCTAGCTAATTTAGCTAACCACAGTGTTAGCATGGAGCAGACAGGGTAACTCAGGAGAAGTGGCGTGCTAAGAGGAGCAGTTCTGATTGACAAGGCCTTAAGCTATCTCCTCATATTTTTTAATTTGTTCCTTATTTTGAGTAAAAAAATAATCCCTGAATACTTCCCCTTCAACCATAAATTACCCCATTTTGTTAAAAGCAAGCCTGAAAACATAGCTGAAATTTCTTTCAGAAGTCTCAAGTTCAGAGCGGGTAATAAACCCCCAGCTAGGAAACAATTCTCTAGGAAAATGAATGTTGCCAAGAAAGCTCCCTGCAGCCCTGCTGTCAGAACACTGTGACTCAAGGCAAGCACCACTAATGCCCAAATGAAAGTGATGCAGACTGCCAGACAGAACAGCAAACAGGAATAAGGACCCTTTTTGCCCAGATGCAATGTTTATATTAGCACTGGCAGTATAGCAAGAGGCTCAGGAAGTCCAGCATGAGGCCCACAGAGAAAAAGACTTTGTAGGCAGCACACCAGGTATATCACCATATCCAGGAATATTAAATCATCAGTTTTACCCGCAAGCATCACAAACTGAACTTTAAGAAGGCACCTCCAGATAGGAACAAACTATCTTGTTTGTCCAGATCAATATATCAGTGCAGACCTGCAGCATTTCTCCTGCTGAATAAAGATATGGTGCTATTTACACGGAGATAACCTGCACCATTACTATTAAGATTCAGCCCTGTGATAATTCCAGCTGTATGGGATAGGCTAGATGTATATTAGTGATCTAAAGGGATGTAACATTTAAAAATATTAGCAAGGTGCTTATCATTGCCTAGGCAAGATGAAGGACTGGCATCTCTACTTTTTCCTCAGTTCAGAAAAAGATACTAGTGGGTATGCAATGCCTTTGGGGGATGAGAAAGCTTCTCTGCGAGCAAGCAAATCCTCAGAATTGAACCTGAAATGCAGCACTGTGGGAAGCATCTGAAATTGCAATAGGCTGAAAGGCGCACAGCATGGTCTGCTCCCAGTCCTGCCAGCCTAGGACAGAAGTCTCCTGGTGAGAGTCTTTACCCAGGCTTTATTTTCAACACAATCAAAAAGACGATGACAATTCAACCCTGTGAACAGACAAACCACTTACACGCCTGAGAAACAGGGGGAAAAAAAAGGAAATAAAAAATCCTCATTTTTTTTCACAATGAGCAACAGTTACTGACCCCAAACACCAGTTTTGTTTTTGAGGAGGTTTGGAGACCACCATCGCAAGAGGACAGGCGCTTACAGCCCCCCGGGCACCTCCCAGACCCAGACTGTGCCCAGCCATCCTGTGGGTCACTCCCTTGCACCCACCTGGGGCTTCACCCCACAGGATCCCACAGCAGCCCACCACCCCTGTTGGGCAGTGTAAAGGACAGAAGGTTTCTATGCAACATTGAGGCAGCTAAAAGTGTCTGTGTTAAGTGAAGCAGCAGTAGGAAAACACTTTGGGCAGAAAAAAGGGAACAGCCAGCGGTGCCAAGGCACCAGGTAATTTGAAATAAAGCTGGCAGGAGGGAGAGGAAGGAAGCTGTGTCTGTGCACAGCTCGCTGTGCCGGCTCTGCAGCCCCGCTGCCTCCCTTAACCTCGGCTACTGCAGCTCTCCATGAAAGCAGAGTCTGCTTCTCCTAAACTCAGCCCTTAAAAACACTCTAACACCAAAACCACCCTGGATTTCTTGTACAAAAGAAGGCCTCAGAGCAAGTAAACAGATAAGCCATGCAGCCTGCTGAGGAAAAGCTGAGAAAATCAGAAGAAAACGGCTGGTGGGAGAAGCAAGGGCTTTGCTAGGCATCCAAGTGATTTGTGGACTCAACTTGGATGTGTTGTTCATCCTCCCTGAGCTTACTTTCCTGTTGCAAGTTGGAGTGGCAGCCCCTTCACTTGCAAAAGCAGAAGGAGAGGGTGCTGCTGCACGCTACCCTGCTCTCTGCTGCCAGGCCGGCTACACACACAAAAATTTCACTTTGGGAGTGGGAATAAAATACAGCCACTGCTGCGAGCACAGTGACTTATGCACATATACAACCATGGATACATTTGTTTTTGTGTTAAACACCCACCAGTGGTTCTTCCAAAACCCCTGTATTTTCAAGGGGCCTTATATGTTTAACCCGGTGCAAGATTGCTACTCTCATAAAAATTAAAAATGAGCATTGTAGATGTTTCTAATTTAAGAGGGACATGAAGAAGATCAAAAAACCTTCACTTCCTTAGGGCTTTAACCATGCTTCTTTTTCAATTGCTTTTCTCCTATGGATTTTACAATTTCCTCCAGATTTATATAAAAAGGAAGAACACGGGAATTTGATGCTGGAGGTGAACCCCAATGGCTTTTTGAAAGCCCTGATTGCTGCCCAAGTGTGGCTGTCAGAGCTGACATGTTTCTGTAGCTTTGCATAGTACTTCACAGGCAGAAAAAGAAATGAACATAAATTCCCTGTTTCATGGGGATGCTAATCTTGAGCCTTACATCTAAATTATGCCAAAGGCATATTACAGGATTACACTCTCCCGTCAGCTAAACTAGTAGAAATCTGGAGTAATTCCATGATCTGAAGATCCACTGCTAATTAACTAAATCCCCCCAAACCCAAGGAAATTAATACAACCAAACAATATTAAAAATAAAGTATCTATTTCTCAGCTAACTCAAGGCTCAGTTCTTCACGGCTTCTCTCACGTGTTGTGGTAGGAATACCCCAAACAAAGCCAAAAAAATCAATCCCAGGCCAGGAACTTCTAATCCCTGCTCTCAAAGCTGCCAAGCAGTGGTTATGACTCCACTGCTTTTCCTTTCCAAATATTACATAATGGAGTTTGTTTGTTCTTTTTTAATTTTAAAAAATTTGAATTTAAAATTAAATAAATAAACAAATCCTAAAACAGCTTATCTGTTTTATCAGCTTTCTGTAGGGATCTGATGTCTTTGAGATACCAATGATCTCTTTGGTCCTGTGTAGGCATCCCACCTATGAAACTGCAGCCAATACAGTTATTTTTTCCTTTAATGCTTGTTACTAGCTGAAACCTTTCTGCTTTGGTGGGAGCAGCTGGAGCATGTACTTATCTACAAAGCCAGGTAATTAGGTGGCAGCTTTTCTTCACTGCTTTGCAAATTCAGCTGTTACACTATTCTTTCAGTTGAAGACAAAAGTAGCAAATACAAGGAAAAAAAATATTTTTCAATTGCAATAAGCATAAAAGGATCATAACCTTTCCAAACAAGTGTACTTCCCCTGGTTCAGTCCTTAACTGTGAGGGCTTTTAGAGTGAACTGGCAGAGCCGGTGCATGCTGTTAAGCACATGCTAAAGGGAGATGTGCTCATGTGCCATGACAAATTACTACCACTAGGACTTAATCAGGAGTGGAAGCACATGTTCCAACTAGGCCAAAACCACTTGTTGTGTTCTTCTGTGACCCTAATGAGCTGAATTTTAAAATCCTTCTACTGAGGGTGATCATTAGAGGAATATGATAAAGTATTTGATTAGGAGAAAGTCCAACTATGACGTACTTTCCTAACTCACTACCAGACAGCTGAAGAGGGCCATTATCAATACCTTGCAAAAGAACTTAAAAGATCAAACTTTTTCTGATTAATTGTCTTATATTGGGTTATAAACCCCGCCTTTCCATTCTTTCCTCCTTTAAAAAAAAATTTTTTTTGGCTGGTCTTTTAAAGTATTTCTGTTCATTGGCTCTAATTTTATTCTGTTTTATCTATTGGGGTTTTTTTTTGAGAAATTTCAATATTCTGGTTCTGACTTTTCCCTTAGTCAGGAACTGCAGTCTGTAATAACACAGTCAAGGCAGTTCATTCTGACAAATGCATGTCAGAAAGGGACTGCTGTGACTTTGAATATTGAAAGTGACTGATAACATAATGTGTGAAGCAGAATAAATGCATAGAAATGGAAGTTTTAGCTGAGCAGCTGAAGTATGAACGAAATACTGTGTCAGAGCTCTGCCCTGAAAGCTCTGTGTGCGGGTGGTTACAATGGCAAATCACTAAATGCACTTTGCAAAAATGTTTTATGAATAAAATGGCAAACACAGTTTTTCCTTGGCCATATCATCATTTTTGTCTGCTTGCACACCATGTTTAAGTGGAAAACTTGGGTCTGGAAGGCACTTGGTGTTTAGGACAATCATCAAAGCTATGATGGCTGGCATCAGGGTTCTGCTTTATTTTGGGCTAACCTAACATAACTGGCACCAAAGCAGAATATAAAACACATTGTTGCACATTGTGCAAGCAGGAGTCTCCAACATTATCCAACTGGTTCATGTCAGCAAATGCTTCTGTTTTGACCCTGCAAAGCCTCTCTGCCACCACCAAGTCTTTGGGATTTGGAGGGAGGTTTTCCAACTTCATGATACCTCATCTCCAGAACATTTTTTCCTCAAGGCTACTGAGGATTTGGAGAGTAAAGGCTTCTCGACCCCATCTTCCTCTTCTAATGAATCCAAGCCTCTTCAACCACCGCACTCAGACACAGGGGTGACCCTGCTGTGGAGACTGCCTGGCTCCTCCTCTCAATTTCCTCCTGATTTCTCTGGGGAGCACCCTCCCCCACGAGATTGCTCTGCAACACAGCAGAAAACTTCTCTGGATAGTTCTTTTTAGCTTTCTCTCTTTGCTATTCTCCTCCTCGCATGGAGCTGAGCAATAAGGAAGGGGCTCCACTTTTTCACCCTCCATAATCACTGAGAAGCACTCAGCTCCTCCCTCTCCTCTCTGCCTCTCCTTTCACTCCCTCTCTTCCTGCAAAAAGCTTTTTTCTTCTTCTTCTTCGTCATACCCTATTTCAGCAAGGCAAGACAACTCTGCTAGAAAACCTGCTAGCACTCTTCCTTGGCTGTACATTCTGGAGACTTTCCATACACTCTTTTTCCCTTTCCCTAACTCTGAACTTGGCTGAAGTCATAAAGCAAGGCTTGCACCTTCTTCACTTACTGACTATTCACAAATGGGTGACAAATAGCAGAAAGGTGTTTTACAGCACAAGAAACCTCTGCAGGCTGAGGTAGCCTCTGTTGCAGCAGTTCTACCGGTGGAAGCAAAATTCTAAGCCCAGATACAGATAAATCCCTCCAGTTATCAACCACCAAGTTCACCACTTACCAGAGCATACTTCGGCTTTGAAAACAAGCTTTATTTTCAGGCCTTTCATTTTTATTTGGAAAACAAGGCTAGCTGAAAACGAGCTTTATGGTCCAGCTAAAGGTTAATTACCTTTTAAGCCAAAACAATGGGTTAGCAAAGATCTATTATTCTTTGCTCTTTTGCTACTCTTGCTCATTTTAACTGAAATAGGTTGGCCAGTGTTTTGAGAACTTAGGCCAAGAGTCAGGGACATTTGGCAGCTAATGCTGGTATGGGGTAGGTGGGCTAAACCCTTACTTGTGATTATTATGGTTCTATCATCAAGGCAGCGGCATCACTGCTGGAAATTTCCTATTTCCAGGGAAAGCTTTGCTCTCTTTTTCCACCCCACTTCAAAGGCAATGCTGCTGCTCAGCTGAGTCAGAGTGTGTAGTTAAACCTGTTCCTCTCAAGCCTGACGCACACAAACATAAGAGAAGGCAGTCAGAAAAGAAAAAAAAAAGTACTACAGGACTGTGGGCATTAACTGTAAACCTAATCTCTGCTTCAGGAATTCATAAAAAGGCAAGTTCTTGGAGGGAAGGCACTCGCTGAGACTCCTTTTAGCTTTACTGTCATCAGATTTATAACCAAGCAGTTTCAAATTCTGCAGCCATGCACTTACTCACTCCATAAAACTTTAAAACACATGAACAACTCAGCTTACAATAAATGTCGCTTCCATATAGTTGGATGAGCAGCACTGTTTCCACTGACTGTACTGCACACCTCGCTGGGTAATATCTGGCCATTTTACCCGCCAAGTCTGAGGTGCCTAAGGCTAGAGAAGTGGATAGAAAGTAGTGAGAAATAGCTTGCAAAGTGGTATCTACTGGTAATTTAACACATTACAATTAGGCTGTTTTCTTTGGGGTGGTTCATGGGTAATGATGGGGAATTAATATGCATAAGCAGCTTACCTGGTTTGCCTTTCCAAAACTTTGAATGCAGGGCCCTTTCTGAAAGTGAGCATTGATTAGGAAAAAGAGAAAGCATGAAGCTGTCTTTTTCATGGCATCTCTTTTTTTTCCAACATGCAGCAGCTCCTTCACCACAGCACTGCTTGGATGCAGAGATGCCTTCCCATAGTGAAGCAGGCAGGCAGCTCTCTGGTGCTCATAGCTCTGTGCTGTGTGAATACAAGAAGATCTAATGCCTTTCACTTATGATTTTCTTTCTCATGCTTCTTCTCAGTGCTGCTATGCTGCTATCTCATGATTCTTTAACTTACCCCATCAATTAATGTTACGGCTTTAAAAAGCCAACTAATGTTCTCACTGCCTTTATTTGTTTTTGTTGAGTAATTTTTCATTATGTGTATGTTATAGACTTCAGATCTGCTGCAGAATCCTTTAACCCATCTCATCAGTTAATATCATGGGAGATTAAGAAGCTGCTAAAGTCTGTGTTTCTGTAGGCGTCTCCATCTTTTTCAGCTTCTAGCCATGAATTTACTGTGAGACCTGCAAGCACCAGATGCACACCACCAGGAATCAATAAAACCATTTCTCCTGCTCTCGCAACAGTGATGTGTGGGAGCCACGGTTCCTCCGCAGTCCTACAGCCAGCAGCCCCCGCGAGCAAGCGAGATGTGGACGGATAATAAAGCCAGGAAACGCTTCTGATGACAGTGCAGGAATGTTCAAAACCTGCAGCTCTGCATTAGGCAGTTAGTGGAGGAGGATGCAAAGGGACAGTGTCGGATCATCTGGTCCTTGGGGAAAGCTATTAGCACTGTGCTCATACAGGATTACAGAGCATTACTGTAAGCTTGGATCAGATGCTCGTGGGCTTGGGAGAAAAAAGGAGACACTAGCAGTGGGACAAAAGCTTTCTGTTAGGGCTTTTTCGTGAAGGGATGCCATTTTAAAAAGTCAGAACAAAGCTACAGCTTTTCTAATAATCCGTTTGAGGTTACAGGTCTTCAGCCTGGATCCGGTGGCCCGGGAGTGAGGTGTGCAGGATGTGACCGCTCTGCAGCCCCAGCAGGGCAGGCAGCTGGCTGAGCAGCACTGCCTCAAGGTGAGTCTCCTGGCATGAGACAATAGCAGTTTGTCTTGGAGGACCTGGGCCAGCAAAAAGGAAGATGAACGTGTTTTGAGACCTAGGGCCTGGTGTAATTCCCAGTTTTACCCGCATGAGTCTAATGCAGACAGCAAAAAATAAGGATAGACTGTGTTATTTTGGATGGTCAAGAAATATTACATTGCTGTGGTAGTTAAGTTTTTTTTATTTAGTATCCTGGTTATCTGAGAAACTACCGTGTTACTATGTGCTACTCTTAAGTTAAGGCTTTTATTAAAAATGACTATATCTGAATCAATTAAGACTGGATTCTCACATCAGATTTCTCAGAAATTTGGAATTAATTTTGATTTTTTTTTTCCTTTCAGTAATGTGATTTCAGTTATATGAACTTGTGACATGATCTAAGAACAGACTCTCAAAATTAAACTCTTCTATTTAAATTCAGGAGTTTGCTTCAAGTCCAATAATTCTCCCAATTTGCAAAGTTTCTTAATTTTATGGAATTATCAGAAAAAAAATGCTTTAAGTGGAGACTCTACTAAGTTCTCTGCTATATTTTTCAGAATATTATATATACAGCACAGAATAGGATTTCAATTCTTAGCAAACTACCAAGGCAAAGCCAAGTTGAGCTCTTACTAAGGCATCCATGCTTCTGCAGATGATCACTTTATTTAGTAATTAAAAGCCCAATTAGATAATTTTTGTCAGACCTCTGCACGGTTAGGGTATAATCCAAAATTCTTATTTTCCCCATAGCGGGTAAAAGATAAATCAGAGAGTAAGGGACATTTAACTTGGGTTTTCATTAAAAAAATATTAAAAAAAAAAAAAAAAAAGAGAGAGGAGGGATCTTCTCAAAGAAAGGGGTACATAGTCCCAAGGACAGACAAAAAGAAATCAAGGTAGTCAGGAACAAAGTAATTTTCTTTGCACTGGAGTCTTTGGACATAAGTGACCTCCAAGACACAGAATGAAAATTTAAGGAGAGAGAATTAATAGCGAGGAGACAGGAAGAACACATATTTATGGCTCAGGGCAGGAACTTTCTAAGACTCAGGATTTTGCTGATGAGATGTAAAAAGGACAGGAGAATATCCATTCCATTTATTTAAAGCAGATGGCTAATGATTTGCTAAGGGGCAGTCTGAAACACCATACAATGGCTCTCTTCTTTCCCTCCAAAGTTTTGGACATCTGAAAGTGCAACACTTGCTGCCAGTGAGGTGTCTTTGGGCTTGCCATGAGGAAATCATTGTAAGTGTCCATTTCTTTTCCCCCCATCTTAGGACAGAAATATGTGACTGGCTTCTCTAGCAGCAGCACAAATTCTCTGTGACTTTTTTGTGATTAATCTCAGATTCAGTCTGAGGTTTCTGCAGAGGCTCTATGGCAGTTCTACCCTCCATACATTGTGTCCTCGCATACCCCACCTCCTTGGGCGGTGCATTTGTGGAAACACGGCTGATGGAGAACAAGCAAGAGTCCCACACTGTGGGCTCTGAGGGCAAGTTGGGTTTGTTTTTTTTTCTATTGTCGCTGTTTCCTTTTACTTGCAAGTGAAGTCTTTGGGGCAGAACACACATGAATGCTCTTGGGATATGAGGGGTGCAAAACAACTACGGCTTGATTTTTCGGTGGTTTTGGGTGTTGACAGCTTGCAGTTACTCAAGTGAAGAGCTGGCTCCTGGCCTCTGCTGAGCACAAAATTAGTGTTGCCTCTCCCTTTGCCTCTAGCGTGCTGTGTGGCCAGGACTGCAGTGCAGAAGAAGAGAGTCAGCCAGCAGAGAAAGTGGGGACATGAACAGGGTTTGAGTGCTTTGCTGCCGCCCCTCCTCGACCCCCACCAAAAGCCAGCCAGCTGCACAGTGCCTGAGCCATTGCTGCAGCACTGCAGGAAGCACAGACATACTATGAAATACTCTCAAAAGCGCCTGCAATTATATTTATACCTCCCAGGGGTGCAATGGAAGTTTTAAAGTTTAGGGCTGAAAAGAATTCCTAACAGGTGTCAGATTTAGTGTCACTACACAGTTGCTCGTGAACCAAAAGACACATCCTTTTCAAGCTCTCCTAGGAAATTTGGCAGTTCTATTATTACAGCCCCTGTCATTACCTTGAAAGAAAAATATATATAGAGAGAGAAAACTGACACACTGCCTGGAGGCTGCTGGTGCTCAGAAGGTTAAGTCTTAGTGGCAAAGAAAAGAGGACAGCAATCTACCTAAGCACATCACCTGGCTGCCTAGTGGCATGGCCAGTTGTGTTTGTTAACATTTGCAACAATATGAATGAAGTCATCAGGATGCTATGACAGGTCCATCTTTCAAATGTTACCTAGATTCTTTTCTATATTATTTGTGTTACAGCCACACACCTATTTTCAGGATGGACTCGAAGCATCTGTTTTCAGAGAAAGCATTAGGCAGAGAGTGGTCACAGATGCTGTGTGGGACCCTAGCTGGCTGCTTTGCCATCCCCAAACAGCCAAAAGCCAATCTCATACTGCAGTCAGACCATTCACTGCTGCTCATGTCTTCGTTTTGGCATAGAAGAGATTTTTTTGCGTGCGAAAAAGAAAGGTCTCAAAGACCAGTTTCTTTACACTGCTTTCTGTTGGTAAACTTTACCACAGTGTTGACTGCAACTCATGCCCCCTAATATTGGAGAGAAGGGGTGAGTGTTTACACCTCTCTATCTCTTTTCCTGTTTCTCTGGGAATCACCTGAATGCTCAGAAAAGGTACTGAAAAGCATTAAATGTGTGCCTGTGCTTCCTGCACAGAGAACAAAATCTCCCATAAGCTTGCCAGACCTTTTACCGCTGCAGCCTAGGGATTTAACACTGTGCAGCTTATGGCTTTATATGAAATTTCTTAAAAGAGAAGACCTGTATTTTCACATAAATATATTTATTTTGTGAAAGATCAAGAAGTGCCAATATATTTTAAACCAGTTCCCTGCTGCATTAAAGAATGTGAAATATTCATGTGAACATTTGCTAATCCTATATACAATGAATCTATTTCCCTCTCTATTTAGCATGCAGGCTGCAGCTGCTGAAGGTTGTTCAGGCTTTTCATTAGGAAGCAAAGTAAGGATGATGTGTGAAAACCACATGGATATAAACTTAAGGAACAGTACAGAAGGATGTTAAGAACAAAACCTTGTAAGATACCTTGTAAGCATGATTTCTCATTCATATGTTTGTTTCTTATATGGTGTTTCACTGCTTTAAACCGTAAATTTATATTTATGATCATAATTAGAAATGCTATATAATATGGTGCCATAATACAGAAATAAGAATATAAGTACAATAGCACATATTTTCAGAATATATGTCTCAGGCTCTCTTAAAATCTGCAGGAGGTAGCAAGCAAATTCCAGTTTCTCTGTTCAACCTCCTGCTAATGTAATGAGTTATTTTCTCAGCAGTGCTAAGTTCTGCGTGTCCATCCAGATCCTCTGTGGCCCAATACCTGATAAGTAATTCCATTCTTCATCTACTTGAACTCCAATAGCTATAGCAGGAAATTGAGAATGAGTGCCTATGACCCCTGATTCCACCAGGGGACAACATTTGGCCTTGGGATTTCATTTAAGTCTCCTGATGCTATGGATTCTCTAAGCATTAAGTGGAAATGGCATTTACTTTCCACTGAGGGATGCTAATATTTAAATATTGCTTCGAAGATCCTCATATAAAAAGACCTATATATGTGCAAATTTTTATGCTCCTTTCTGCTTTCCTATAGCTTCAAGATATAATAATACACTGAAAAGCTGAAATTTTCTTATGAAATAAAATTGTACTTGGAAATGTCAGGCCTGCACAGACCAATGATCCAGGAGTCGCTGAAGGCAGTGTATCAGAATTTGTTGGAATCCAGCCTCTCCATGTGCTGAACACTGGGACGAAGGAGATACTCACCTACCAGAACCAGCCAGAACCACTTTCCCCATATGCCAAGGACTATAACCAGTACATAAACACTGTCAGAAGCAGTCTCTGAGGGGCAGTTTGGATGCATCCACCTCGACCTGCAGAGCAGCAGTGGTAGGCATGAAGAATGCGGGTATGAGCCACGCCATGCCTCGGCCCTTTCACTGTGTTTAGTAATACAAACACAGACTATGAAATTCTCTAATGTCTTCAAATTTTTGCGCTCAAGCTTACACGGATAAGGCTGTGAAGAGGATGACTTAACACCTTGGCAAGCACCTGAGGGCTCTAACAGCTGGAAGCATTTCTTAGAAAGATTACAGGAAGAAATTTTACTCCTTTGTTTTGCATAGAGACCCCAAACAGGAGAGTGCCAGAGCAGAGCCAGCCTGGTCGTAGCTGGAATATGAGACTATTACAGAATTTGGTAAATATTTGCCTCCAGTACTCTTTTTAATATACAAAGCATATAAATGTTTCACTGAAATTAAATTTTTCATTGATCCTGTGAAATTTTTTATTCTGATGTTGCTATGCTAGCACAAAATTCAGCTGAATCATTCCGAACATAGAACAGAATCAAAGATTCCAATCCTCCTCTGTTCATGCAGTAGTTGTGAGCAGAGAGTAATTTCTCTGGATCTGTGTAGTGTTACTAAGTGGTTACTTTTCCCTCCTACCTCAGTCTTTGGATGGAAGGCAAAGGCAGTGGCCCGAATGAAGCATATTTGTATGTTTACATGGCAGCCACACAACAGAAATTCCATTGCAGCACCTGTAACATTTTGCTAAATGCACGTTAAGACAAACCAATAGAAACCAGGTTGAGAGAACAGATTCAGAGTGAAAAAAGGATCACGAGATTAGCCCTTGTCTTCTCCTAAGCGCCAAACATCAGATATTACACTTTTTGAAAAGTTTGGTAGCTTTTTTACATTTCACACACATCTGGATTTAGGAGTCAATACCAGAGTGAAGCACAAATACTGCAAACGCATAATACATGCAATTAAGTTAGTATTTCTGATCCTAATAGAAACGCAGTACTGGTAGCATCTCTAGAGATGTCAGTTTTGTAGCACAAGGGATTGATTAGTACTGAGATAAGCACCATGCTTTTGGGTACTAATAGGGGTCTTTCCACCAAAACATCAAACGTTCTTCTTAATCCCCTTTATTTTTCCCATCAGTGTCCAAATTTACATTCTTTTTCTTTAAAAAACAGCTTCTGTAATAGGAAGGGTTGAGTTATGCTGACTCTCTATAACAAATGAAGCAACTCTTTCCTCATTTTCCTGCTAATGAGGTTGAGTTTATCTCATTAATGTTTTTGAAAAGAAACAAGAACAATTCAAATAAGAGCAACACAAAGTACTTTTAATGCAGTTTCTAGAAAAGTGAATAATTCAATGTCTCGGAGAAAATGAATGTCTATGCAAGAAACGAAGTTTCTTGGATTGCAAATACAAGATGCTCTTCCTTCACTGAAAATGAAATTAAAAGAAGCGTCCAGAACTGAGAGGAAACCTTCCCTCAGTACCTGCTCTTCCTACTCCAAACCCTTACCTTTGTGAGAAGGCGTCTCTGTAGGGGCTGCCGTGCTGCAGTGCGATCCCGTATCCCCTGTCCGCCACAGTGTTCCCGACTGTGTAGAAAGAGCACTCTGCATCGTTGATGGCCACGTACTCCAGCACCGCTGCATCCCACACAAAGGCATAGTTCCCGTATTTCACCTGCAGTGAAACAGAGGAAAAGCTCAGACTACCAAGTCCAAAAGGAGGTCAGTGCCCCCGAAAGTGGGGCAGTTTCAGCGCAGCCTGTTCTTTAAAGAAAGTGAAGTTTGGGTGCCCGCCTGCTGCCAGCACCAAAGGTGCCACGCGGGGCTTTGTCACTGGTCACTGGTGCCATGCGGGGCTTTGGCTGAGCACCTCGGCTGAAACTGAAGAAACGTGACCTGAAAACAGCGTGCCATCAGGGAAACAGTGCCGTGGAGGAAAGCTGGACTGTCCCCCTTCAAGGAACCAGGGAAACACCACAGTCCCTCCACCAATGCTAAATTCTGTATGAAATCCCTGGAAATCTGGACTGTCCCTCTTCAGGGAACCCAGGAAACACCACAGTCCCTCCAACAATGCTAAATTCCACATGAAATCCCCCGCTGTTTTTTTCTTTGAGCTGTAAAACTAACAATTTAGAGGGAAGGTAGGTATTCCCACTGGGAGAAGCATGGGAGTGTAGGCACGGCTATCCATGTGGAAGACCACCGTTCAAAATGGTCCACATTTCAGTCATGCTTCAAGTTGCGATAGACTTCATGAATGCCTGTTTGTCTCATGGGTTCTGTGGGTAAGATCACGCCAACCAGATATTTTAGGATTATTTTTCTCATCATGAGGCATTTTCACATATCTTCAAGGACTTTCATAGGGCAAGATCTTGTAAGGCGTTTTAACTTTTTGACTAAGATAAATCCAATCAGCTCATGACACTGAAAAACTTTTAAAGTAACATTTTCCTATCCATTCACATTTGAAATAAATCCAGATTTTTTAAAAATTTAAATATACATGATGTATACAAAATTTCAGCATTTATTCAGAAGCTAGCCTTTGAAAACAGAAATTCAGTCTCAATAAATCCTTCCCCATTTCAGTGAACTTCTACTTTCCAGACAAATCTTGTTTTACTGAAAAAATAGTAATCTCTAGCTGCATACCAGACCCAGATCTTTTACAAGGTTTCTGTTTTGTTGGTCTCTATGTCAGACCTGAAGAATCACATTGCTTTTTTCCTGCCCCTCTGCTTGGCTTCACTCAGGGATTTCCCAATGCTGTATTAGTCAACTAAGCTGTAAAACTAGACTGAATCCATTGACTTTGCACATCTAATGGGAATAAATACGTGACAGCTAAGTGAAAAGTAAACAAAACACAAAAAGGCCATGTGGGGCCAGGCAATCCAGAGAGAATTCAAAACCAAGTCAGCATATCAAAGTAAGCAATGTCAGTACATCATTTAGATTAGGCTTTGACAATGTAGATTATGTTTTTAAAGACTGTTTACATATAAAAGTTACTGAAGCAAGCCACACCGTCTGCTTGCTCACAAGATGTAGTGCACAAGGAATGATTGCATTTGGGACATATTCCTTTTTACTGCAGGCCTGGCAAGGGAATATTTCCTATTTCCATCTGTAGGCACGGCAGTGGGAGGATTTGTGTGGATTTTGGAGCAGAAAGGGAGCCATATTATCTGTGGACTCCACAGGACTCACAGGATAAAGAAAATTCTTTTCAAAGTGCACACACACGCAAGTGCAGGACTGGGTCAGTTTTAATCTTCACGCTCTGAATATAGTCAAGAATGGTTTTTCTTTCCTCCCAGTGGAGGCATAGGTCTATCTAAACAACCAGGGAATAAGGGATAGAAGTGAATTTGCAGTTAACAAACAATACAACTTGTATGCTTGTCCTATAGGCACTGCCACTCACAGAGCTTTTCCTAGCGTGGGTTATTCTGATCTTCCTACAGATACCACTTGAGTAAGAAATAGCATGACTGAGAAAAAAGCCCTGCCTAGGAGACTTTAAAAGGATAATGAGTCAGTCTGAAGAAGAATCATGATGTGCAGAGAACAAGGGAGGGAAATACGAGACAAAAGCAGAAGATCAGAAGTGGGCAAATGAATCCTGAAAAGGATCAGATGGACTTTCTGAACAAAGGAATTAGGGAAAAGTGGGGCTCAAAAACCAAGTAATTTTACATGTGGGAGATAACCTTTTAGGTGATGGAAAGAGCAGAGGGTTATGTTTTGACACCTGCTTTTGTCCTAACCCGCCTTTTTAACATCCTAGTGCATTGAGTTCACCTAAGTGCTTGTAAAGAGACTTATCAACTGCTCAGCTGGTCAGGAAAAATTCTCTTGATTTAGCTGCCTTGCTGTAAAACAACTCACAAAGAGAATATATAAAAGTGGTAAAAGCACTTACTGTCAATAATATCTGTGATGAAGTGGTATATATAAGATCCTCAGAGCAGAGCTGATAATATCACAGTTCAGGTTCCCACGAAGATATTACTTTTCATAGATAAGATCACAGTGAGCCTCAGTTAAAGTGCATGGGGCACAAAAGAGATTGAAGAGCCAGAAGGGATCATTCCTATCATCTACCTTCAACACATGATTGCTCCATGCATTAAAATACATCCTTTTTAGCATTTTTGCCCTATTCACTTACAAATCTGAGGAATTCAAAACCATGGAGGAAACCTAAGTTGCAATTGTCATGCTTGCAATCCCTCTCTTTAGAGAACTAGTTCTTGGTCTAACATTTTTCATTGCTATTCAATGTATTTATTTTTACTACCTTTCTTCTTTTATATATAACTTTCTTATGCCATTCCTAGGTACTTTTGCTTTTGCAGTTCTAGATGCTCACACTTTGGGGCTGACACCTTTCAATTATTGATGGATCTTTCTGTTACGTAGCTGAGCTGGATATAACTTTCTTTAATCTTTCCTTGCAAATGAATCTATCAGTTCAATCCTCCCATTACCAGTGACACTACTTTTGAACTGTCTCCAATTCTTAATTTTTATCTATGGGAAAAACACTTGTTTCACTAAGAGAGAATCAGTTATCTGGCAGCTCTGCAGGTATATGATTTCCTTTTTCACGCTCTTCAGAGAATCAGTCTAAACTGCCTGCCCATGGATCTTTCATACAGTTTAAGACAGGTTTTAGCTTAAAGAACTAAAATTTTGCCAGTGTAGCATATCTGGAACACTGCTGATATTTTACAGATTTGCACCTACAAATAAGCAGTAGCTATACTATGAAAAGAGGGGATGATGCTCTCTGTAAAAGGACAAGGGAATTTCAGAACCAAATGTCAATTAAGGACTGATATCCTTCTTTCTCTCCTTCTCACTATGGGAAGCACGTATTTTGCAGCCCTCCAGCAGCTATGCTGAAGACTTCTACTTTGGGCCTCAAAAGGAAGAGCAAAAATACCAGCTCTGCATTATGAGAAAAAGTTAAGGAGCTTACAATCGGCCTATTATGGGGGCTAAATGAAAGCAAAATCTCACTGGAAAAAGAAATTGATCCTTGCAATACATGCAACTGCTCGCAGAACTGCATCCCTGATTCTACATTTCCTCATCATTATATTGGCATTTTCTGTAAAAACAATAACATTTGAGGATGGCAGCAAATTGGGATGCTGTTCAGACATGACCACGCAGCCCAGGATCACCAGGGAAGTGTTTGTAGGAGGGCAGCACATTATCATTCAGCAGCAACTCCAGCTCTCCAGCCCACTGGGGCATGGAGAACTGACACTTCACTCCTTCCTTGTGGCATCCTGTCAGTGTGGCAGAGGCTAAAAAGACTTTTTGAGTGTCTGATATCTATTGTCATAGGAAAAAAAAACCCAACAAAACACCAGGCAAAATTGAAACTGTTAGTTGTTCATCAGGGTATTTTGAACTCATGCACTACTCTGGTCATTAAGTGAAACAGGGAGGTGTGGTACCACACAGAAATGCTTGACTTGACGGTCCTGTGAGCAATTCCAAAGGAGTTACTGTAAAAAGAGTTGTAACATGGAACAGGGGTCATCAGCACATAGATGTTAAAACGATTTCTATAAGGCTGTTATGTTTCTATTTTCTATCACTGAACACTTACAAAATTTTTGTTCTCTGAAGCCCTGTCTGTAGATATTAGTTAAAATTTATCTCTGATGACTCCACCAAAAACCATTTGAGTTATAAGAGAAAAGCGTTTAAAGCCATTACACTGTTGCATATGCACATATTTTATGCCAACAGGGATGTGGATAGTATTTCTTGTTACAGCTAACCTGCTCACGCAAAGTAGGCTGAATAATGTATTTGTGTACAACTCTGGCATTCTAAAAGCACTTTTCTAGGCCTAGCAAATGTTAAATTTCAGAAAAAATAATTGTAAGTAAACAACAACCAATTGCTGCAATTTTTCATCCTTGGATTCTTGGATGGTATCTTTTCTGTATTTTGAATTCTTCTGTAAAAGAAATAAAAAGAATCCTCATGAAAGAAAAAAATTACACAATGGATTGCAGGTTAAAAAGAACTGGCAGTTATTTTTCCTGCAGACCTATTTTAAATATATTACAGTACATAAAATGTGTTAACTGTTATGAAAAACAATGGAACTCTTAAGGTCAAGGAAATCTTAAGTTTAAACTGATTAAAATGATATTAATTTTCTAGAGCAAAACCTTAAAATTATTATATAATGCTGATGAAGCCCATTCGCTTAACACCGTGTGCCTACACCTCAGAGA
Source organism: Amblyornis subalaris (assembly GCA_018881555.1). NCBI lineage: Eukaryota > Metazoa > Chordata > Aves > Passeriformes > Ptilonorhynchidae > Amblyornis > Amblyornis subalaris. The sequence continues at coordinate 14,779,353 of JACAXG010000007.1, read as the reverse complement.
CACAGGGGTGATGCTTTTTCTTCTCCTTTCCATTTTGAGTCAGGTGCCAACTGCTGTACACCTTTCCCTGCCAAGGAAGGTGTCAGTTATATTATTTTCTGTATTTTAGCTGAGAACAGAAACAGACTCTTCCACATCATAGCAGCAGCAGCTCCAGCTCTGACCTAAACCTTGTCAAAGACACTGATAAATCACATGCTCCATACAGCACTCTGAGGATCATATTCTCCAGTATGGACCAGTCCACTGCACTGACTACACAGAGCAAAAAACACAATCCCATGCTGCTAGCTAGACCTGTGCCCATCAGTGTGGACCTGAGAGTTTGGCATATATAAATACAGAAATTAAACTTTTGAGGTACTCTTTTCATGTTCAGCAAGTGTGCAGCAGCTACAGCCTGCAGAGGGCTGTGCTCCGCTCTCCAAAACAGCCTCACCAGGGCTGCTTTTACATGAGGAATGGAGGAGAAGGGGGGGAAATTGAATGAACATTTGCAAATATATGAGTGAGAGCTGGAATGTTTAATGTGGATATTGTACTCCAGAATGGGAAAAGATGAAATCTGAGGTGGAAGCTTAAGTCTAGATTTTCAGATTGTCAGATGTTGGCAAACAGTTTGATGGCGTTCACAAGAGAGGTTTTTTTCAGTAGAAGGGAATGGAAACACTTTCATCTCCAGAATCTTCTTGCAAGAGGCCAATGAAGTTGATGTTTATCAGACTGAAGCAGAAGTCAGATCTTCTGCCTTCAGAGAAATTCTCATTTGCTAATTTGTTTTCCTCGGGGACTAAGCTTTCAAGTCTTGGTTTTGTTCACAAAGGGCACAAATCTAGCTAACTTCTACTAGTGAAATAAAATCTCACATTTCAGCTTTGTTGAATAGACCCCATTCATTTACAAAAGTAAATCTTTCTGCACATCCAAAGTACAATTTTGGAGCTCCTTGCCCCCCGCTCCCTTGCAGGACAGCACGTGTGGCTGATCTGCATAACTGAAGAGTGAAATGCAGCCGTGCAATCGGGGAATCTGAATCTGACTGACAGCTCTCTGCAGTGCAAGACAGGAGCTGGATTCCCACAGTGGTATTAGAACTCAGAATAAAAATTTATCTTTATATAAAAAACTCTATTCAGTCATTATGACAACAGCTAATATAATAATAATAATAATAATAATAATAATAATACAATAACAACAACCTTTAGTATGTCATTTTCCATGGGCTATAGAAAGTTATTTAAATTCAAGGGGCACTATTTGAAAAACACTGAAACATATTCTTTGTAGTTATTCAAACAGAAAAGTGTGGAATAGTTTCTAAAAGCATCATTGAGCCAGGAGTGAACGGCAGCAGGAAATAAAAGACTAGGAAGCTTAGGGGAAGAAAGAAGAGGTTAGAAATCCCAGCCTCATCTCCTCTTCAATATGAAGTTTGTCTTTCATTACAGTGTCATATCAGCTGGAATGGCATGTCTATTTGTTCCACATAAAACTAAATCAGGAAAAGCATTAATTCCTTATATGCAACCTGCCATCAACTTCTTGAGAGAAGCCTCATGATCACATGTTCACTTGTTACACTGGGCAGACCGTGAATAATTCATCCAGAATAAGAATCGCTCAGGTATGACAGCTCTGTAATGAGAGGGCACCAGAGAGTCAGAATTTTCCCAGTGCTCAGTGCCTTCACATTTTGCCATTGTAATTAAATGGATCTTGTAAGCTAACAGGAAAGAAAATAACAAGCAGAGCAAAACAGTGGAGGCCAATCGAAGGTACGTATGTGAGGGTGGTGGCAGAACAGAGCTAGCTGCTTCTTCAGGTGATCACAGCAAAGCACTAAAAACCAGCAGATCATGCTGATCACTGACATGCAGCTGAACCACAGGTTCACTACAGCAAACATTAATTTCAGATGGAAGAGAAACAGGAGAAAAAAACCAACAGAAAAAAATAAATCCCAGCAAAGCAGATCTTTGAAAGGTAACGAAGCAATATAATTTTTTATTATGCCAGCTTCTCATTTATTTTTTGACAACTAAGTGCTGCAGATAGCAGTGCATACTATTTCAAGAGTATCACTTGTGAAGGTCATATACAGAAATAATATGAAAGCACTTCAGAAGATTAGATCTGTGGTAACCAAGTGGCAGCCTCAATAATGAGGCAAATTTAAACCGAATGTTGCTAAAGTGATTCTGCTCTTCTAATAAATTAATATTTTTGTGGCAGTTAATTCCCAATAAAAGAACATTTAAATGAGTAAATGAACATGGGTCAATACTCTTCATTTGGGTGAAAAAAAAAATTGTGGATTAAAGTATCATGAAGAAGCTAAACAGAGGTGAATTTAGAAAAGCAGCATCCCTCTTTATACTAAATCAATCCAGTATGATGCTCACTGAAGTGTTCTTGTCCCCCTTTATAATAGAAGCCTAACTGCAATTCTTGGGCAGCATTCCTTTTTCACAGACACACTGAACACCAACTGCAAGGATAGAAAAATCATTAAAAGTCAAAAAACTACTCATCAAAACTATTCATCAGTTGAAAAAGAACTGTAACCACAAGAAAAGTCTTTGCAAAACTACCAGTGATACTGAAAAATTCTCCAGTAAAAGCTCATTTGAAATAATAGTTCCATTTTAGAAACTTATTTTAAAGAAACCAACTTATCTTTCAGTTTTTTATATTCTTTTTACATAAGCCTTGACCACTTTCATAGTGGTAATAGGATTCAAGATGTCCCACTACTCACACAAAAGAATTTAACTGTCTTCTTTTGAACCATTGTACTCCTCTCTTTTTGATAAGCATCTCCTGCCCAGATATGGATGGAGCCAGCTTGGTCGAGACACAGCATCTCGAAGCTTCAAAAGAAATGCTTCCCAGCCCGTCTTTTCCCCCTCCCTGAAATTACACTGCTCAGCAATTTAGCATGTTTCCCTTCATTCTGCAGGAGACAAGAATCGCTAACTGTGGCAAACTGCACAAGCTTGGGCTGGGGCATGAAGGAACAGGTTTGGATCATGAGGCTCAGTGCTTCCACATCAGCTTGCTTTCATATAGACTTTGGTGGTCTCAAAAGCCCCTTCTTCCTCTGGAAAACCTGCATGAACCCACTTATCATCATCTCTAGCAGTGAATCTTCCCCTTAAGTGCAGCAGTTTGTGTGGCTACGGAAAGGAACAAAGTTACATTTGTCCCATCCCTTGCAGGTTTCTACCTTGCAGCAACACCTGCCATCCCCTTTCCCTGAGAGCTCCATAAGGGCTATCACAGGGTGTCTCTAAGGATTTCTTTCAGAAGACTGTAAGTTCAGGCTGCTGCATAGACTGGTTGCTAATGCCAGCACACCATCCCTTGCTATCACCACGCAGACAACTGAGAAGATGACACAACAGAACAACTTGTCACATAAGGTCCTTGTAAGCCTTAAAGCCAGCTCCTGTCTCTGCTGCCCTCCCTGCAGCGAGTCTACAGCCCATTCTTGTACTCACTAGGAAGTTCAGACCCCTGATATAGAAGAGTTAATCCAAAGAACACTGTTAGAGTCATTCACAATGCACAACCAAGGCTGCCAGGCAGAGCAAGACCAAGGAGAAGGAGCAGCACCCAGGTTCTATATGTACCGACGTAAATAAAGATGTAAACAGTGTCCAGAAGGAGTTTCAAGTTCAGACAGCACCCAAAACAGTGTAAGAGCATCTGAGCACTCTTCATAGCCAACTAAGGATTTTATGTTTACTGTGACTCTAATTTCAGGTGATAGTCAGCCTTTTGCACTCTTACAGAGTGAAATACTTACAGCCTTTGCCCTCAAGTGTTCAGAGACTTGTTCATCTCTGGCTACAGGCATTTCCACTTATCCCAGGCTGTAACATTCATTTTGCACACCTTTGTAAATAACAGATGAAGTGCAGGACATCACAGACATCCATTATATGTGCTTCTAATTCATCCTGACCTGCCCACACCATAGCTCAGATGCCAGAAATCAGTTTACAGTCGACAGAACTGAAAAACAGCCAACGAACATCAACTGCAAAAAAAATACAAATGATTGTAAAACAACCACTTGTGCTGGAGGAGTCATTCAGGACTGGTATTTTTCATGAAAGATTTCTAATCCCTTCTTTCTCCTGAACCAGGAATCAACAGAAATTCCTGGGCAGTACACTTGACACAAACTCACAGATGTGATGTTAAACACAGAACTTTTGCTTGGTGAAAGTGATAGATTGAGCTGGACAGAAATTAGTTACCTTCCTGCACAAGGAATTTCAAGATTCTGCGTTAAGGAAAAATATCACAAATTTTGGGACCAAAACCAGTAAAAAAATTTCGAACTGGAGAATATTTTATTCCAAAAAGTTGACTTCAATCCAAATTACTTTCCCTGCAATGGATTAACATTTCAAAATGAAAAAACCATTTTGATCAGAAAGAGGTAATAGTTCAATATGGAAATACCCCGTGATGACACGTTTACAATTTTACTGCTTTTAAAGCTAAATAATGTTTTGTAAAAACACCTCCTTCCTTACACAGTTTCAGTTTCAATTGCTCTAATATTCCAATGAATAAATTCCTAATGATAACTCACTCTGCTTTACTTGTTCCATGATTTTAGGTATATTATAAAAATCTAAATATATACAAATAGAATCATTAATAAAAAAAGCAATTTTATTTCCTGCTTCACTCTCAATTTYCTGTAAGTCTAATAAATGATGGAAACTTACATCTCTTTATGTGTTGCCCAAGCCTCTCAGATTCGGACTTGGACAAAATATGGTGAGAAATCTCATTATATCATAAACAAGTATCTTTGAGATAAGTAATGAGAAAAGTGGAGTTAAAACATTTATGGAATGGAAAAAATTTTAATCATGAAGATACAAGGCAATCAGCTGGTTTGCTGTCTTAAAATGAAGTAGCATTTCAACTAGAATTAGGAACATCAATTGAGATTTTCATAGTTAGACAATGCACTTGCAGATCAGGTATTTGTGCATGCAGTGTGCACAGCTAAGTGCCCAGCTAATCATGGACCTCAGTAAACGTCTTACTCGAGTGAATGAAATAATTTCAGTAGTTAGCACCAAACAACAGGAAAGGAAAATGAAAAATACGTGCAGTAGCATCATAAAGTCATGAGCTCAATATTCTAGCACTTCAGCCAATGTGTAGCAGCTATCACCTAGCATCTGTGTGGGGATGGCTTGAAAAAGGCCACTACCGTGTTAGGAACTGTAATCTCATCGGCGTTGTCTTATTTATTTTACTGAAAAACAAATGTCTATGTAACAAACAAATATCTAAACTGCTGTTGCTTGTTGGTTATATTTATACCACAGCCTAACTTAAAACTAACTTCTCTTACAGAACTCTGCCATGAGAAGGATAGCACACTGGATGCTTATATCCTAAGTGCAGGTAAGAACTGCAGCATTTCTCTGGGTTTCAAACAATTAGGTACTTCATTGCACTCGGGAACCTGTGAGCTGCCAGCACAGTGGCAAGGGTGGAGAAAGGCCTGAACTGACTGTCAAAGCAGAAAAACAATAATTTACTTGCCCAGTTCTATATTATTGGCATGCTCCTCGTTCCTTCAGCATGGATTTTTAAATGGAAAACAATGAACACAATTTTTTTCTTTACTTGTTAAGGGAGATATTAAAGGATGCTACACAGCTTCTGACACACTGGTGATATGTGCCTGACCAAGTTTTCAGGAAAAGCAGCTGCATGCCTGCATCTGAACAAACAGCCTTGCAGCTGTGCAGTGCTCTGTGTGCAGATACAGCTCCTGTCTCTGTTCAGTTCTATAAAACATTGTTCACAATGCAATTGCACMCACGTGGGCTCTCCTGAAAATATGATCCCTTCAGACACAAATGGAAAGCATAATTCCCGCCAATCGACATCTATGTCAAGTCCAAAATAGTGTCATTGTTGCTATATAATTCAGATTTTAGAAAAAGTTTAATTCACAAGATGTATATAAGAAAGCAGGGTAAATACAATACCAAAAAAAATATATCCTCCTTTATCTTATGTATGACATATCTATGAAGAGCATATTATATTATAGCTGAAGAAGATGAAAACACAATAATATTTTCTCTTGTCTCTTTTAAAACTTCTTTTAAGTGGTGTTTATTCTTTTTGTCATATTTCAAATTATTTATAGCTGAATAATGCAAGTCCAATGGGAATGTGAGGCCAAACAGAGGCATCTACATTTGGCAGCTGGTGAATAACTAATAGTTAGTTCAATGGGCTTATTCTGTACCTACATAAAGCACACACCAGAACTTAGGTCTAGCAATGTATGAGCTGAGAATAAATTGAGAGATAAATCTCAGACAGTAAAAATATGGCAACAGCATAATAACAAATAAAGAAATCTACAAATTGAGAATAACACGATAAAGAGGAGAGCACAACTGCAGTTACAGAATGTACATAAAACTTGTCATGTGGTGTTGGAAATGCCTCATATTTAGAAATTTTATAGAGTAGTAGTAACTAAAGTAAACTAAAAGTTGTATAGAAAGAGTGCAATATAAATCCTGAAAGGACACAACACAATCTGACACAGTGTTAGTCCAAAAGTGTACCATGTAAAACTCTATGCGGACTGAAGAAACTCCACCAGGCCTAGGACTACTGTTAGAAAGAAATTCAAAGCAAACCTTCTGCAAGTTTCTCTGTTATTTGGATGTGATTTGTCTTCATTCAGCCAGGGATGGATCTGGATGTTATACAATGTTATGTAAAGTAATTCTTGCTGTCATGAGATTTTCCCCTCACGTAACTCTGTTCACAAGGTCTGGAACAGTCAAGTCAGCTTCCAAATTGGTGGATGGAAATACAAATTGAGCTGAAGTCCACCACTGACTGTTTTCAATGGATGCCAAATTTGAGCCAACGATTTTTCATGTTGGATGTAGGGAGAAATTAACTCTGAAGATACGAGAAAGGGTGTTGTAGAAAGACAGGGAAAATCTCTGATGGGATGTTCTAGGAAGGTGGAGAAGCCAGCTAGTGAAAGGCCAAATTGGGCAACTCAAGATCTTGAAAAGCAGGATACTAGGTTTGGGAGGAGAGAGGTACAGCAAGAAGCGTAGCAAAATCCATCAGATACAAAGGACTTTTGTGATCTTGAGTTACATGCTTGGCTGGTATTTCCACTCCACTCAACTTCATTTAAATTTTTAGTGTCTAATAAGGTGGGGAGACTGTCAACACCACACATGAGAGGATGTATTCAGAAGTACAATTCTCTTAACTCAAGATTGCTATTGGCATCTATCAAAAGACAAAATAATACCCTGAGTATTTTCCACGACTGTTGTAACTCACAAACATATGTTATGTGTCATTATATTAGCCAGAATTTTGGTATAAGCTCTTTTGAATTACTTCTGGGTTTGCCTAGTTTGATTCTCTTCTGAAATCCCATATTGTTCTGCTCTCTTTGCTGTGTTCCATCTGTTGCTCACTTTGTTAAATCTAAAATGATTTAATGATCGCTCTAATCAAGAATAAGATACTGTTTAAAGAAAGCCATCTCCTTCATTTAGCTTTCAGCACAACCATAGCATAATCAAAGATGTTCAGTTTAATAATAGCGTAGTCTGAAGGACTGAAAGCACTTTGCAAACATTCATTAACCGATGCTCACATTTTCCTTTTGTGAGAAAACATTCCTGCCTTTGCTGTTTATACCCGCCTGATGTGCACCTGCATTGTTGTGTTGCCTCCTGCTGTGAACCACAACATTTGAAATCCCAGAGTTACTTTCATGTAACAACTTGTGAGTAAAGACATGATTTGAGCAAAGTTTTAGCACTTGAGGCCAAAATTTTGCTCCTGAAGATATTGCTGCTTATAAACACCTTATTTTTTCATGCCAAATTCTGCTTTTGAGCATACAGTAACTGTGGGCCTCTCCTCTATGAGGGATGATCAGACTGGCATCCTCTCTCATAAATTCTCGGTGAAGACCCATGAATGAAATGAGGTGACAGGGTACCAGTGCCCATTGAGAGGCCCAGTCCAGCAGCTTTCCCAGTGCACACTTGAAGTGTCGCATAAAACACAGCCATGCTCAGGACTCCTGCCACATGTGAAACAAAATGTAAAGGTTTCCAAACTTGGATTTGTCACATTTTTCTTACCACATGCAGTTCAGGAAGCAAGCCCATGCCATTTCTCCATGCTGCAGGACACAAATTATTTTTTTGTTTCTTACAGAGGTCACCAGTTCAGACTGTTTTGGACCAAGTTATGTTGCAGTACCTTGGATCAATCACAAGACACAGATGTCCTGGCCATCCATCTCTTATACAATAGAATGTTAGAACTGCAGCCAGCATTTAATGGAAGATTGATCAGAAATTTTGAGGTTTTCTGGGAATTTGTATTAGGGACAGTTAGGGACAAGACTCACTAATGGGAAAGTGCCACGTCCTAGATTTGCTTACTCCCAGGTTGAGAATTCTTGCTAGAAAAATATTCATGTTTGTTTTGACTGGGATGATTGATTTTCTTCATAGTAGCAAGTAAGGGCTATGTTTTGGATTTGTGCTGGAAACGGTGTTGATGACACAGGGACTTTTTCATTATGGCCGAGCAGAGCTTGCACCGTGTCAGGGCCTCTTCTGCTCCTCACACCACCCCACTGCTGAGGAGGCTGGGGGTGCACAAGGAGTTGGGAGGGGACACAGCTGGGGCATCTTAAATACCCATTACACGTGAGCCCTGCTTTCCTGGGGATGGCTGAACACCTGCCTGCCTGTGGGAAGTGGTGAATGAATTCCATGGTTTGCTTTGATTGCTTGTGTGGCTTTTGCTTTACCTATTAAACTGTCTTTATCTCAACCCAGGAGTTTTCTCATTTTTACTCTTCTGATTCTCTCCCCCGTCCCCATGAGGGGACGAGTGAGCGAGTGGCTGTGTGGGGCTTTGATGCTGGCCGGGGTTAAACCATGACTATACTACAAGGAAATCCCTCTCTGAGGTCAGAGCAATAAAACAACACGATCTTCTGCTCTTTGATTGATGCTACGACCAGAGCCCTTACAGACTTTTATAATACAGCTGCTTATCTACCGGGTTTTTCATTGCGGATGCATTGTGTTTTCCACACATCTTGATACAGTCCGTGGGATTGATATCTCTCCCTCTCTCACATTCAGCAGGGAATGAGGTCTGTTTTATTTGATTAAATAGCCCTTCTGCAAACAGCCATAAACACCAATCAGCCCCCATGCAGCAGGAAAGCTTTAGAGCTGGGAATAGTAAACAACTCTCTCCTGCCATTGTAATTCAGGAAGGGAGTTGTGCAGCCTATCTAGAGCAGTTATTTTATGCAAAAGAATAGAAGAATGATATGTGATTACAGCCTGGTTAAAATGCTTCTTAAAATACTCCACGTGGCACTTTAATCCTCTCCACCCAGAGCTTGACTATTGAAAAGAAACTCATTTATTGTACTCACATTTTCAAACCGGACAACTCTGCCACCTAATTCAAATGCAAAGAGACATAAACTGCTTGATGGCAATTTAACTAAAGAGAATAAATGGTGGAAAAAAACCAATTGTAATTACTGCTCAGCCTAAGGAAAGATTCTGCTTATTTAACAGAAGAATTTTAGCTTTATTTTTAGTTGGCACACTTTAAGAAAGCCCACTTGCCTACCTGGTAATAAGGCTGGAAGGGCAAAGCACCCACTAGAGCCTCTGATCGTGTCATGACACCAGACCTTAGTGCAGCCTGACAGCCTGTGCAGCGCAGACTTTCTGCTTACTGTAATTATTCTGTAAAGAAATAACCCCCTACACCCCAGTCTCAGGATTTTGTTGGTATGAGTATGGTTTAAGCCCATAAAAGTTAATCACAGGTTCTGGCATGCCTCTGAGTAGGACAGAAACTACTTTTGTGTAACAGCTATCCAGTTTGAGCCACCTGATCTGCCTCAAACTGGTCCTCTTTTTCCTCTATCGCTCCTTAAACACAATATAAACTTTTTTTTTCTCACAGCACTTTGAATAAATTAATAAATTGAATTGATTGAAATAAATCAATAAAATTATATATTCTAACAACATGCAGTTTTATTAGAATATTTCCCATTATGTGTAATGACTGCCAAAAAGCAGCCAGCAGCAAAAATCTGCTCAGTCTCTAGTCTCCCAGACCAGGTGTTTTCAGATTAGATATTAGAGATCTCTCTAGCTGTAAAAGCTGTATGTGCATTTAAATGCACACAGGTATTTAGAAGCACAGACTCAGAGTTTGTAAAACCACCTCCATTTTGGGGATGCACAGGATTCCTCTTTTGTATTTGAAAAATTAGTCTTTTCTGTGTTTTAGTTCTCTCCATGGTATCTTAAACTCTCCTGTTTTGAGACTAGGATGACTTTAAGGGCAATCATCTGTTTTAATTACATCTTCTGATACTTATGTATGTTAGAGACTAAAAAAGGTTGATTTTCCTAAGTATTCTGCTAACGCTTTTTAGTTTGCAATTTAATTTTCCTGCACAATTCTTATTACTTCACTAGCATGGCATCGCCTACCAATATGTTTATGAACGTATTGACTATTTGAGGGTGATATTCTAAAAATTTGCTATCCAAGCAGATGCAGGCTCTCCTTATCTATCCACTTTTTCTTTTTTATGAATTTCAGCTGTAAGAGCATTAGAATGAAAAAATTCTGAATCATTTCATGAGGAACTACTAAATGTCTTACAGTAGGGACTTTCTACAGATCTACTCACTGCAATTGCATTTACAGGTCTCTGGAACAGACATTTTGTTTGTTTGTTTAGCAACAAGTTATTCAACAGGAATTATTTAAATCTATCAAAACTGTTTTATCAATGATTGGTATAGCAGTTCCAAAAGCATGAAACAAGATCCCTCTGTTACCTCTTACTCATCTCTCATGAGTTCAGACTTGCAGCCTCCTAGCCAAAGTCATGCTTTAAGGCTGGAACATAGAGCACATTTTATACATCGCCTTTCTCATTATTTCTATTCATCTCTCTTTTCTGTGGCATACATCCTTTAAACAACCTTAAATTCAATCCCATCATTTGCATTTGTTAATGTTTCACCAAGTATTTGGGTATTATTAAAATATGTTAATACACAAAAATGATAGCTGAAAACATTTAAGCAAGAAAGTGAATACATTACCAAGTTCTGTGCCTGGAGCAAGAGTGCGCTCTCCTGCCTCCATCTATTGATCATTAGACAGAGTCTGCATTTCCCTCATCTGTGTGTGATACATCCCCAGAGCAGCCCACCACGCTATGAGCCTGCAACTGGGCTTCAAAGTGACAGCTGGAGTTTRGGAATGCTTCGTCTGATTGCAAATGGAAAGTCGGGGAATTCGTTGCGCAGATCAACAGCGGAGCAATGTACGCCGGTGGAGACAACAAAGGGGATGTGTAACCGTGTAGAGAGGTGAAGGGTAGGAAGAAGAAAGGAATTAGAGAGCTGGGGAAAAGCTGGAGTAGCTGTTATCCAAACAGAAGGGATAGAGGGTCAAAAAGCAGACAAATGAAAAAGTAAGAGGGAGGAAACAAAGTGAAGTGAGAATTCAGAAGGAAAAGAACAAGCAGAGGTTGCTGGAGCTGCGTAGGAGTCTGTGTCATCCCCAGACACTCTCGGGAGGGTGGTGTTATTAATCTTCATGAACCTAGAAATGTTACAGAACCTGTGCAGGAAAAGCACTGAGTTAATGGAGATAAAATGGAGAAATGAGAGCTCACAGGAACAGAATAACAGATGCCTGATAACTTTTGTGTCCCCTGTAGCCAAACAAGAGTGCTCCAAATGCCAAAATACTCTTCTCTGTCAGGCATTTTGTAGAGTTTGTCTTTCTTGGCGTAACAAGAATGCAAAATAAGGTATCAGAGCATGGACATGTCTCTCTGCCATGGAAAGGGACATGAGCCACAGAGATGGCATGGTGTGGGAGTGTGACTAATACTGCCTTTGCACAAGTGAGTTGAAAAAAGCAGGGGATGACAAGAGGAACCAACAAAGGAGAAGACCAAATTTCCACTTGTCCCTGAGGTAGCAATTTTTGACAGAACTTTTCCATTTATGCTTTTTAAAAAGGGATCTGGGACTAGATTTGGGCACAAAAGAAAATGTGTGGTTGTTAAACTGCACAAATTCAAATCCTTTGCCACCATCCAACAGGAAAGTGTCTACAAGAAGTGACCTGAAGTAGTAGAAGAATTACTTCAAGTAGGACATTTTGATCACCCCAAGCTTTGCTTCCCTATAGGTTGYACAGGCATGGCCCATATCTGATGTGACCAGACTAGGAAAACATTTGTCTGGGAGTTTGTATCTTCCATCAGGAGTATATATATATATATGTCTTCAACATGTTTTTACCGTAAGATGCCACACCATGATCAACATCACTCTAGCAGCAGGGCCCAAATGACAACTGAGACCTTACAAAACTGACCCTTCAGTACCTTTCTGCCYCAAAGAATCTGCTTCTCCCAAACCCTTCCTGGCGTCTGCAGCTGATAAACTTAGATTTCGGTTTTCATTGAGAGAGCAACATGCAGCAGAACTTCCACTTTGCTACAAATATATCCATAAAGACGTTTCCAGTTTTGTACGCTTTAATAAATCCTGTATGTTACTCACGAGGTGGTTTGTAACAGCACCCATGGGAGCTGTTTCTCTTTCAGACCTCTCCCGTGCTAATGCATAATAAATGCACTCATCACCTACCAAATACTCACAAACCTTTGTTGTATATAGAATGTGACAACAGCATTTCTCTGTTAGATCCCCATATGCRCAAACTAAGTTACTCCTTTGTAGGGCTGGGTTCAGCATCCTTTTCTGTTTATACCATCCTTTCTAACAGGTGCCTCCCGAACACTGAGTGTGACCAGCTGGGAAAATTCAGCAAGAAATTACACTAGCAAAAAAAATTCTTGTGATCAGTGTCCTGACATGCTCATGCTCAGCTTTTACAACCACTGACTGAAAATGCATCCCCTTTTCTTAAATTACTTTCTAATTGTCAGTTTTCTTACTCCCTGATACCTTCCAAAATTTTCCATCTCATAAAAATCCCAGCTTCAGGACAGAACTTAGAATTTCTACAATTAATCACTTGCCAGTGCAAATGAAAGCAGCATTCATGCTGCTTAGTTATTCTGAAATTTAAGGTCTCCCATATATAATACTTGGGATTATGGTATGCAGATGTGATAGGACCATGGAAACAAATGGGGATACAAACTGGTCTGGCAGCAATTCCCAAAGTGCTCAGTACCAGAAAAAGGCATCAGAAGATATAAGGGGGGTTAAACTAAGCATTGCCAACTATGAAGTTCTCACACAAGCAGTCACTCCACATGTTGTAGTCTAGGTACACTTGCCATCAGAGTGTAGTGCTCCTACCTTCCCTACCTATCACACACATCCAAAGATCTCCAGAAATAACAGAAAARGAAACCCAAAAACCAACCAACCCCAAAAAACCCCAAAACAAAACAAAAAAAGGAAACTCCTGTTTGTTATCTCTACACTTAGGGACCAAGGGCTATTTAACACAAAATTAGTTCTACATTTTGCACTTGCATGAGGGTTATTTCAGACCAAATGCCGGGCAGTGCACCATGGGCCTTACAGTGGCAGCTACCCATACACTTCTACAGAGCTGGTCTCCTACCATCAGGACAGAGATACACTCCAGATGTTTCACTCACAACTCCATACTAATTTCTACATAAAAAAAACATCAAGTGGAATCTCCACTCGCTAAGGAATCAATTTTCCCCTCCAGACTGTTTTGCCGTAGAAAAAGATGACTACAGGGTTAGACACAGGCTAAGGTGTGAAGTACTTAGCTTTGCATTTGGCCATCAGGATGAAAGATTGGGACCACCCCCCCATCCCATGCTCACTCCTCAAAGGGCTGTCATCTATCCTTTCTCCAGCTGAAAAGTCTGGACTCAGCTCTCTGCAAAATGTAATTCTACACGACTGAAGCAAAATTAGTTCCTCAGAGTATATTTTTCTATTTCTTATTTTTATTGCCATTTTTAGTCATGGAATATGATCTTAGGTTGGTAGGTACCGTACAAAACAAGAAAAATAGTTTCCCAGCTTAGGCACTCCTGACCACTCTCTAGAAAAGAAAATTGTCTGTCTGCAATAACTAGGAAAGAAACTTGGACACCTACATTAGGCACCTCAAGTTACACACGATGGGAGAATATTTGTAGCTATTGACAGACCAAGGTGAACCAAGGTTTTAAGAGAGAACTGTCTTTGAACAGAAGAAGGGATATAGCCCAAAATAACCAAACTTTCAGGCAAACAAACAACTTAAAACAAGCAAAAAACTTCAAGATTAGAAAACTGACTCTGAGATTAATCCAATGATGTTGTTTATCAATGAGAAAATTAAAAAGAAATATGTAGCTGGCACCATTGAACCTGGAGAAACTGAGAAGTAATAAGAAGCAATTGCTCAATAAAATCTTATTTTTCCCCCTATCTTTTTATGTTGTATCAGACTGATATGAACTTTAGTTCCCATGCTCATCTTTTGAAGTTGGGCTGTAGCTCTCCTTTGAGGATGAAGGCTGAAAGGTCAGGCACAGAGAGGTTGTTTTTTTGAGAAACACTCTTTGCCTGATAATGGTGGTGTTCATTAATTAGTTCCTTCTGGGGCAGAGCAGTTCTTTGGTGCCCCCATATCCCATCTATGCCAGTATTTAGATGCCTATAGTGTGAGTTCCCGCTCTCCCCTCTGATTTGGCAGTTATAAAATAAACCAAAGGGAGGGAAAGAGCATAAAGAAACAACAAAACAGTGCTGCTCAGCTGATGGGTAGCGATCATAGTACACCAGAGACCTAGTTGTCAAGGTTTTTGTTAGTGTAATAACAAAGGGGAGCRTTAAGGAGTTTGAAGGAAAGACAAGACTACTGTCTTGAGGGAAAACATACCTTACAGAAGAGTCCTTAGAGGAAGCATAAAGATGCTTGCTTGAAAAAAGGAGTTGCATTGGAAGCTCACACAAATGATTTCCAATTCAGAAATGAGAACGCTATGGGGAGAGTCAGAATTCACTACGAAAGGCCTTGAAAGTCAAGCCAACTTTGTTGTTTGTTTGTTTTTTTTTTAACCCAGGAGCATTTTCAGTGGAACTAAATACTAAATGCAGAAAGAGTTCTTTAGAGAGGCCCCAGAAAATAACACCGTGAACTACTGAACCAACGGGCTGGAGGTTGTGTGGGTAAATCATAGATGTGTTATGGAAAGTAAATTGGCAAAACTTAAATAGACACATCAGCAATAGAAGGCCACAAGAAAGAAAATTTAAGATGATGAAGTCGGCTTCTGTAGGCTTTAGGTTGAACTAAGTTAGTGGTCAGACATAAAGAGAGAGCAGAGGAAAACACACAAATTTTATTTCAGATGAAAGAAGTTCAGCTTAGTTTAAGAGAAGCAAAACTCCAAGTTGTCTCCATGGAGCCAATTTGTTTGGACTTAAGAATACTCAGGGATAAGCTATAGATAGAAAAGTCTACAGTCTTGGTTGTAGGATGGCCCACAAAAGTTTCAGAACAGGTCTGGAAAGTTCTCCAGAAGAACAGAGAGATAAGAGAGAGAGCAAGCAGAGACAGCCATGGAAGGTAGAATGGCACAGCAGCACAGCAGGACATCAGTCAGTGACATCTGAGGTTGCTAAAGTGACTGTCAGGCATATGCAGACTGACCTTTGAACAGAAGTCATGGGTAACTTGGGYGGCATTTGAGTGAGAGCAAAAAGGGTGAGGTACATCCAGTGGCATGTCAGATGAAACAAGAGAAGAACTCAGATAAACCTTTCAGAAAACTTTGGAGACAACGGGAATACAGCAATAGTTGGCTTGCTTAGTTGCTAGATGAACACATGTCCCTGTAGATCTATTTTTTGATATGTAGGCTAACTCAAATTTTGACTTAACTATTCATTTAAACAAAGCCCAACTCTGCAGAAGATAACTTTTACAGGTGTTCTACTCAAGATAAAACTTGTGAAAACTCTCTACAAAGTCAAAATTAGATCAGACTAGAAGTTTCTCAGGAGTGTTGGTGAGGGAGAGCAAGCCTTTTGTTAAACCTACCCTGAATTCTGAGAAAATGTGGTAGTAGGAAAAGTTTTGCATTTAATTTTTAAAGCTATGCACAGAATCTGCTTCACACTCTGTTAACTGTCACAGGCCATTTATTATACTTCCAAAACACGCTGAGATCCTAAGCTAACCCAGATAACTATTAGCCTTTTGAAAATGCCAGAAAGTAACACCAAACAGTGTTTGCAGTGCTTTCTGGTCAGGATTCTAATTTTTTTTCACTGCTGCTGTCAGTTTTTTTAAGCCCCAGATATGGAAGTAAAGATACACAGGATTATAGGAAAAAAAAATAGCCAGGCCACCCATGATAATACTATGTAAGGACAGTAGGTGCCTTTGGTACTSCAAGGTACCTGTCAGCTCCAAATCATTGACTGTACAGGAGACAGTAATTGCAAAATAGATAAATTGCACCTCTGGCTGTGGGACTGAATGCATCGAGGTCTTAAGGGTACTTGTTAACCCCTTATTACTTGCAGAGCAGACACAGGATCTCTGATCTACCCAAGAAACATCACCTCCAGAGGCAGAGGGGAACCAGGGAACTGGTGTCTGGGTTGATAATTAACCTGCTGACCAACAGCTGCACAGYGTAGCTGATCCCCCTGTCGTGAGCTGGGATATACTGGAGTACTGTCCTAGCCTGTTTTATATGCTCTTGCCTTTTTTGCTCCTTATCCCTTCCTTAGCCACTGTCAAACTGCTGGATCATGGTACAGATCCAGTATCCCAAAAGTCTGTCTTGGCTCTCTTGTTTTCAGTGTCTTTTCATTGGGCTACTCCATGGTCAGAAACGTTCAMAAAGAAGATGTGTGGACTTCCATATATTAAATAGATGTTTTGTGGTGTGATCAGTGTATCTGCCACAARAACGGCAATTCCAAAGGCAAATTTGTGAGTCAGGAGGTTTTTTTGCCCAACAAGATAAATCTCTATGCTGTGGCTATTGCTGTTCACAAATTAAGACTATCCATGTTTAGTTATTAACAACTTGTTCTAGCACAGAATCACAAATTGTTATTACCCCTTTCTTCCCCATACAAATAACCTTAGCATAGTTTTGTTATGATCTATTCATAAGTAGTTTAAACAATATTTTTACTATTACAGTATTTTCAGGAGGGTAAAACTGCCATCCACAGTGTCCAGGGAAAACAAAATGGGCTGAGCAGTTGCTAACATGCTTCCACTGGCATTGCAATTAGGATCACAAGAAAATCCAAATATCAAGGCCAAATTCCTTTTGATACTGCGTGCAAGTTGAAAAGGAAATACTATGAGCCTACAAGGACCTCCTCTTAAGGCACCATCGAGAAGGATTATTTCACCTKACAATAATTCACAAGTTTCCTACCAGCTGAATATTTTGCAGATAGAGTTAAATAGACAGAAGGGGTTTCAAACGCATTCAGATTCTGCCTGGGAAAGGAATTTTCCACTCTGTACTACTGAGAGAAATGAAGATGCTGTAGGCTATGGTATCATGTTCAGAGGAACMAGGTGGATAGGATAGGGCATTAGGCACTATTATACTCCAGGGAAGAAAGAGCAGACAGGGGCACAATAGAAGCGCTTCATTATATTTTAAATGGGAATAGTTCCAAGGATAGGAAAGCCTGTGGTGCTTGTAAAGGATTAAGCAGGGTAATGTGCTTTTTAAGAAGACATAAAGAGGTATGTAATGTGATATGTTTAAGCCTAAATGATTTTTCTTGGAGTCCTCAATGAATGTTTAAGCAGGCATGACTTAGGCCTCTGTAAATCCTCTCTGAATAAATAACTTCCGCAAAAATAGAGATTCCTATGACAGAATTAGATGCATATTTCATAACCTATGCAAAAAAAGGAAAATCAATTTGAGACACATGAAACACTTAGGAATAATAAAATAAAAGGGAAGATAAAAGTGAATATTTTCCAGAATAATCCAAGCTTATATAAAAATACAGCTAGCTCCCCATCCATTTTGATGTGACAGTGCAGGAAGACAAACAACTGAATGCTTCCCTACCTTAAATTCAGACCTTCAACAGCTTTTTGCTGCCTTTTGAGAAAGGAAGCRACAATAAGTGGAAGAAAATATCTAAAGTGCCTGTGCTTTTCAGGCTGTCTCCTGTTTGAGGTATTTAAAACTGCTCTCTCTTCAGGGTAAATCTATCCAGCTGCTCTCTAGCTGGACCCATGGTATATATAGCTGTTCACTATGGATGGAACAGGAGCACACACAGTGAGATGTATGCACCTGATTTATGAGAAGAACAGGACCAATAAATATCAAAACCTGAAAACTTACAATGCCATGATCTTCCCATCTTATTTCTCTCGCCTGCCCTGCCCTCCTGCCAGGAAAAGCAGGTCGAAGTGGTAGAATGCCTGATGCAAAGTGGGACTGTGCAATCATTGTCATTTGGCTGTATTGTATTTTGACTCACACAGGTGCCGCTCCCCACGAAGCCACTGGTACAGCAAGCAGGCACTCCTGCTGAGCGAGAGGGGTGGTGCCTCCAGTAAACCGGTGGTTGATCCCTCTCCCCTTCCTCCTGTTTATATATACATTAACATTAGACTGCTACTTTCCTCACAATAAAATAGTGCCAGCTCCACTGGAACCGTCAGAATAAAAGCAAGACAAAACTAAAGAACTTTTATAATTTAACGAAAATGTTTAGGGAAGCCTCTTCTGTGAAGGCTCCTTGCCAACCCYGTTTAACCTCTGAGGTGGTGCAGCAGTGGGTGTTGTTAAAAATGAGTATCCACTGCATTCCTGCACACCTCTCTCCCATGGTGGTCCCTCCTATCCCAATCCCTTCACAGCAATTACTCAGCTGAGTGGAAATCCCTTTCCCTGTAGCCACTTGGAAGCACTCATTAAGTCTCTGCTGTCTTACTTGGCACTCTGGGAACGTGTGCCGAGGCGACGGCCTCGCAGAGCCTGGACAAACTGCTGTTCAGTCATGCTTTAGTGCTGATGGATGGTGGAAGCAAAATGAGGCACAGAGGAAGACCTGTTGGTTTAGCTTGCCCAGGGTTATAATCAGGTTAATAGCCCTGATGTGGCCAGTTAAATACACTAAAGACCCTGAAGAACATTATSAAGCATATAAATAGGCCAAGGGGACCCATGAATTCTTTCTGAAATGTTTTCATTTTTTGAAGTGTGTTACAGAGATTATAATCTCTGCCTTTTATCAGCTACCTTTTAAAATATTAGTTTTCCTTGCTTGTAAGATTAGCTCTTAACATCACTTTCTTCATCCAGCTTTCTTCCCCAGCAGGCCAAATACAATCTCCCAAAAGCTCCTCTGTGAAGAGCAGCTGGCAAATAATCTTTTTCTGTGTCATTTCTTCCTGTAAATTGAAGGAAGGGGAGAAACTGCGCATACACGGGTAGACATGTATGCTCATTAGAATCAAGCTTAAGACCTTGGATTTTTTAAAACTGGAGGGTGGTTGGCTTGCTCACCTGAACCAACTTAGTTTTTCAACATCATCATTTGCAAGTGCTTRTTCCCGGGAAGCAGAAGCATGGGAAATTCAGGACTTAGATATTTCTGGTTTTGTAGGTTTTAGGACAGCAAATGCCATGTTTCCAGGAAGGAGAAATCAAAGGCTGTAATCTGGAATTACCTGCCAGCATGATGCACCATTTGTTTGGTTTTTTCCAGCTAAAAGCCGTTAGTCAGCACAGCTGTGTTTGATGTACTCTGGTTTTTGATCCTTCAGAAACCCTTTTTATAACTTGGGAAGGCAAACTAGAAGGAGTGAATGTTTTTGGTTTGGGGTTTTTTTATATATACAAAAGGCAAACCCCGGCTTTATCAGCCCCTTACAAACTGAGCTAAAATATGTTTTCTCAAAAAAAGCAATTTCCTCTAGCCAATAAATCTTCAGACCCTTTTTTCTTGCTCTTGCAGCTTATGACTTTATCTAAAGGGGTTTCAAAAGTGCAGTTCCCCAGGGCCTCTCTTACCTCTTCTTTATGCTGTTTAGTCCTTCAGAGGAGAAAATATGATCTCTGTTATCCAGAGGCTGGATTGGTGATTTTTAAAACTCTAAAGAATCTTTGTTATTTTGTAGTTCTTTTATTTCCAAGAGATAACCAGTGATTTCATCATTGTTTTTAATGCACTCTTTTCTTTTGTTTGTATCTAGATTGAAAACACCAGAAATTRCAGGTTTTCCTGGCCAATGGATTTTGGTGGAAATGAAAAGCAGAGTTCATCTGGATTTTTAGAAGTCTCTAAATCGAGCTTATAATAAGTGAAGACACAATTCATGATATTTTCTCTAAAAAATTGTCACATTTTGAAGTTTAAAATAAAGTTAGCAAAATATGATTTTTTTWAATTTGATTTAGAAGTSTCAATATAAAGACACAATGGTAGGGGAAAAACTTGTATACAGTCACTCGTTTACCTATATTCACTCTTATCCTGAATCCTTTTATGGGCTAGGGTTTCTATACAAGCTGTAGCTGTCAGCCAAAAATTGGGAGGCAACTATTGCACTCACAAATGTGCCTACAAAACTGACTCCTGCTCTCGAAGTATTTTTCCACTGCTAAGCCCACTACAAAAAGTGGCTGTGAGACTCTTCTTTAAAGCCAAGCCATCTATTCCCGCTTTTCTCTCTCAAAACAAACATGACCCAGAGCTACGACTGAAAGCCAAGATTTTCATTGTCAGGAGCCCACAAAAACAGGATAATCAATGTCTTGTATTCAAAGTCCTTAAAGCTTTGTGCAGTACATTATCACATCCTCTGGGCTTCTAAGTCCAGTGATCCTATTCCCATTTTGCATCCCGACAAATGCACTCATCTCTTATAAATACACCTGCAAATATTTTTGGAGCAAAAAGTCTAGGTCATTACATCTTAAAATGCTGTTGAAAACAAGCTACACACCTGGGAAGTCCCAATCCTCCGTGCTGGTGCAATGGGCTTTCAGACATCGGTTCCAGGCATGATCATTGCCTGGGTGCAAATGCATCCCTTATAGTTAAAAGCAACAACCAAGCAACTGTGGTGTAAAACAGAGCATGTCCAAYGGGAAGCATAAAGGAAGCGCGCCAGTACCTTTTGAATGCCCGCGGTCGACTCCAGGACGTTGTTCTCGGAGCCGTTACTCCTGTTGATCATCCGCCACATCTGGGAATACATGTTGTCCCTCTCAAAGGGATTCATCCCTTTCACTCGGACGTGCTCATAGACTGCGGAGTCCAAGACAGTGCCATAAGGAATATCCGTCTGCCTCGAGAGATCCTGGAGAGACCTTAATTGTTGGTGAAGAAAAGAGACACAGGAGACTTTAATCCACATTTTAAAGAGGAAGGAGCTGCAGGCAAACAAAGGACAACACAGAGGAAGACAGCTGTCAAGACACTTTCTTCTCTTGTTCTTTTTTTCCCTTTTCTCTTTTTCTTAAAAGACAAAGTGAGACTGAAAATTTGTTTTTATGATTTAAGACACAAAGGAGAATATGAAGAGAAAGGAAGGGGTGGAAAAAGTGAAAATGGATGAGAAGACAAGAAAAGAAGGAGCAAGAGAATCCTGGCAAATGTCAAGATCCTTTGAGCAGGGTCAAAGGAGAGACAGAGAGCACTGCAGTCCCTCAGAACTCATTGGAGTTCAACTGGGTACCTGCCTACAAGAGTTCATTGCAAACACACACCCTGCTCTGGGGAGCTGGTGTCAGCACTAGAACTCACCAAATGCAGCCCATAGCTCCTGGGCTAAGCACCTCTGTGTGCTCCTGGGTTACACAGTGAAGGGCAGCTTTGTGGTGGTGTTCCTGCACTGAACCATGCATCCATCGCATAGGTCACACCCTATGGTATTTTCAGCAATAAGAAGATTTCTGTTGTACTTTCATGAACTGCTTTTTCATCACAGATTTAGTCTAATAAATTTGTTCTACTTTACATGTTATTTAGTCTTACCCTTCTCTATAAACAAGAAAAATAAACCATTTTAGAAGTTTCATCATGCCAGATGGGGTTTGGTCAACCTGCTTTGGACTTAGAAAATGCATATTAGAACCCTTTAAAGTCTCCCTACTTCTTGGCCTTTATTTTCCTGTCCTGTAGAATTGCTCTCCCGTACCTTTGATTCTTTAATGGCACTCATTAAAATTTCAAAGTAACTACTGCAATATGTCTACTGCTTAAAACCCATTACAGCTTTCCCAGTGCAAATTAACTGTGTATAAACTGCACAAATCTAGTGGATGACACATAAGGACAACCAAGGAGCTCAGTGCTGTCTTAACGAAGGCAATAGCAAATTGTAAAAGCTCATTGCAGACACAGAAAATGCAAGCACAAATTTAGGAAACTCATCAAATTCCAAGCTGTGTTTCTGAAACATGTGAATACAAAGGCTAGTGAAAATAGCCCTATGGGGTAGGGTGTGGGAAAAAAGGAATTCTTAGGTGTTCTGGGGATGGTAGTGAAGAAAACAGTAATCAAATCTCACAGGACACGTGTGCCTCTGAACAAACAGAAAGCAGGAAAAGAAGAAATCAATAGAGCTCAATGGCAAGAGTTTAGATGTTAGCTAAGTAAAAAAGAAATCCTTTGAAATTCAGACATATGGGCTTAGAAAAACACTGACCAAGAGCTAAATTCTAATCAGATAACATATAGTAATTATAAGGAAGGGATAAATGTAATTGTGAGGAGTAAATAACTAATGGTATTAAACCCCCTCAAATCCTCTCAGCTTTCTCTGACAAGTTCACATTCCTTTTTTACAGGGGACCTGCAAAGAATCTGTCCACACACTGAATCATCAAAGGTGAGATGCTAGATGTAACATTTCCTGAAACCAAGTGTACTGGCCTTACTACTAAAGGACCAAGACATGCCTTTTTCTAGGAGGAAAAATATGACACTCTAGCAGACTAAGGCATCAGGAGAATAAGTACTGTGGTTAGTTTGTAACTGAAAAGTCAAAAATAAATTATAAAGTCCAGATAAACACCTATGAGTTCTGAAAGATTGAATATAAAATGGCTGAGCTGTAAGCAAAAATGTGAAATCTCACTACAGCCAGTGAGCAAAAGGGAAGCGGTAAATATTTTAAAAAGTGGCAGTCGGGAGAATCAGGAAAATAAGCTACTTAGGCCATGTGCTTAAATTTAATAAATATACTGAAATAAGGATTGATACACTTTTAAAGATCAGTCCTGAAATCTAGACATAGCCACCCGGTAGGTTTCTCCAGGGAAAGCAATTCAATCATCTATTACACTTTGAAATTACTAAAAACCCCCAAGAATTTCAAAAAGGCCTTTATCTCATCAAACAATATATGGATGGTGGAAGCATGGACAGTCTTCAAAGGAGCAATTTAGAAACACTTCCTAGCAACTCTGGATAGCATTAGAAATAGAGTGGATGCTCTTGGGGGATTTCAAGGGTAACAAGAACAGCTTTTGCAGAACTAAAAGGCTGAACAAGAAAAGTGTGAACCTGTTGATGGGGACAGCAGACAGAGCTAAAGCTGAGGCAATGCCTGCATTGCCTCACTCTTCTTCACCAAGGTCTCTCAAGTCTTTGTGACCAGAGCCAGGGTTCAAGGAGAATGTACAACGAGCAGGTGGTCAGGTAAATCCCAGCCAGACAAGATCACCAGATCCACAGAAGTCCGTGGGACCCGGCAGGCTGCATTAAAGTGTGCTGAGAGAGCTGGCCAATGTCCTTGCAAGGCCACCCGCTTTAATTTCAGAGAGGTAAATGAGGCTAAAGGAGATCCCTTGCCCCAGAAGAAAGAAAATGTCCAGACTATATTCAAGAAGTTAAAAAAGAAGGTTCACGGAATTACAACTGGTAATTCAACATCATGGAGTGAGTCCTCTCAGAGCCCATTTCTGAGCACATGTAGGAGAAGCAGCTGACTGGCAGTAGCCAACACTGATTTACCAAAGATAAGTCATACGTGACCAATTTGGTTGCCTTCTACAGTAAAATTACTTCATTTGTGGACGAGACTAGAGAAACTGACATAGTTTACCTTAACTTTAGCAAGGCATTCAATACGTTACCTTAACTTTAGCAAGGCAGACTGTCTAACTGCCTCACATAACATTCTTGTATCCAAATGAGGTCATTAGGTAAGGCCCTGTGGGAAACCAGATTTGATAAACTCCTGAAAGGATAGGTATGCTCACAGGGTAGCTCACCTGGAGGCTAGCAGGTAAACCCGAGGTTTAACCTAGGACATGTCTTTACCAACAACTTGGAGGAGGTAAGCAAGCACTCTCCCGTCGAGTTTGCAGATGACATGACATTGGGGGACCAGCCAACTGCTCAAGGACAGTCTGAAGTTCAGATGGACCTAGAAAGACTGGAGGAATGGGGTGTGAAACTCAGCAAGGACTATTACAAAGCTCTGTACCTGGGGATGAATAAAACCCTGCACAACCCAGGCTGAGGCACAGATGTGCAGAAAGGCACCCTGTTAGGTAGTGGTGGGCCTTGCTGAGAGTTTCCCTTTATTTTATCATTAGGCAAAGTTTTGTGCAAAGTGCTGACAGTCTGTCTATCTGTCAGAAGCATCACTGATGAAAGGCACTAGATAAATAGAGCAAGTATTCACCCATTCGGTGTTACTGCTGCTGCTGCTGCCAATACACTCCTGTAGTCAACTGGCAGTGCTCAGAAGTGCAATGAACTGTCACAGGATGCACATGGCAATGTCCTGTAGTTGTTATTTGTCATACTAGAAAAGTATACAAAAAGTATTTATCGAGCCTCCAGTTTCTGGTGACAACACTTAGCAAAATTGCAATCATTACAAGACTCTCTATAGCTATATAATTTCTAATATAACAGGCAACAAAGCATTTTTTGGATATATTATTGCTCAGCAGTATACAGTTGATGTGTAGCTGCTGCCACAAATCAGTTAAAAACAGCATGAAAGAAAAACAGCTCCTATGTATACCTTGTGGCTATAAAAGCAACTTTGTTATTGTCAGAAAAGCAAACCAGCACAAGACACCATCTATTAGTCTTGAACTGTACTACAGTCAGGTATGGGAAGAGTATTGCAAACAGGCTGAGAAGCAAACAAGTGTGCTATCACACACAAAAGCACCACCAGCAGGGAAATAACAAGGAGAATTATGTCAATGCCTTCAGGAAGGCATGTTGTAGTTGCCAAGTCTGGAATTTACTGGAGTCTGCAGTTCCTCACTGTTAGATGTGCTATCCTAAAACACAGGATGCCTCTCAGCTGCCCTACTTGCATCTTTTCACAGTCACAGGTGATGTTCCATGCTGAGAAAATGATGACAAGAGGACAAAAGTAAGACAAATCTAAGTGCAAAATCTATGGATGCGCTAAACACTGTTGTTGTCAGTAAACCCAAAGTTTTGGTTCACCTGGCCATATGCTGAGGAGAGAGAAAAAAGTGTGGGAGCTTTGGAGATGTATATGTGTATATGCTGCTGCACAGACAAGCACAAAACCAGCAAAGATCTGTCACATCAGTGACTCCCTCCCCTCACATAAATATGTAAAATGGGATCATAATATATATATATGACCTCCTTCAGAAGCTGTTTTTTTAATAACCCACAACTCTGCAGAGTACTGGTGTGACATTCAGAACCTAGGAGCTACGGTACAGCAAAACAAAGAGAAATGACAACTTCGACAGAACAAGTAGAATTATTAAACCAGTGAGGTTCCTTTATAGAGAAAGAACTTTTATAACTACTTTGCTGCCAGCCTGGTTTATAGGTTACACGTTGTTTGGTGTACCTCTACTCCTGGATTAAACAATTCATTCTCTTTTCAGACAAATTCATTCAGTGGATACGTAAATCCTCAGCCTCACTCCGTCACCCAGTTTCACCACACAGCTGCCACACCAGATTTCAAAATAAGGAAAAAGCAATTGTCAAGCTGATTATTTCCTACAAGGTATCCTTTGATGTCTAAATTCTGATTCTGTTATCCACGCTGGAATTTAATTTTGTGATAGTTCTCACTGAACTACCTGCAAAGCAAAGCACACATGAGCACGAGTAAGCAAATTATAATCTCGCATTCCAAACCTTTTTCCTCCTTGAATTTCTAATTTTGAAGCAATTAGGTAATGAATGATAAAAATTGTCTAAAATATAAAAAGCGGATATAGTATAAAAAACTGTTAAAAATCAGATACCTTTAACTGAGTTTGTATACAGACAAATTCTACTTCTAGAGAAGTGACCATGCAGTCAGGTCATAGTTCAGTTTATTTTCATCTATCACTCATGCAGCATTGTGGGGAAAAATATTATGTGAGGTCTTTATGGTAAGTTTTTTTTCTCATTGCAATTACTGGGATAATACCAATATTATCCCAAATTAACTAGATTAACAGGGCTACTCTGAGGAGGAATTTTGTCATTTGAGGATGAATTATTAACAGATACATGTATTTTTCAGCATTTGTTGATTTTGTTTAGTATTCTGCACCTTAAGCAGGCAGCAGTTGTCAGGTCACTTTCATTTCATGGCTTAGCACAAATCAATTACTTTGTAATTTAAAAAATTATCTCTGCTTCCAGCTAGAAGAAAAACATAGTAGGATTTAGATATGTTTTTTTCTCCAAACCCTACCTTCTTCTATAAATTCAAATCCTAGACTCAGAATTGGTAACGTGTTCACATATGTCAGCCAAAAGTGTTAAAAGAAGTACACAGAAAATGTGGAAAAGCAAAACGTCAGCTCCATAAAGAAATAACCAAATTTCTTCTTAGATGATTAAATACCACTGAGGTCAGAGACTTGGCCATCGACGTATCTTTGTAGATCTGGGTTATAGATCAATTCAGGCTAGCTGTGCTAGACTTGAGTGTTGCATAGAGCTGTCTGTAAGAACTAGTCACTAAATTACAGGCAAAAAACAACTGATGTCATGGCCTACACTGAAGTCTGTCTTTATGAGTAATTCAGATAAAGCTTTCCAGTGCTTTCGTGGGTTTTTTATTTGTTTATCTGGTTGGTTGGGTTTTTTACCTGGGATAGTAAGGATTGAGAGGCAGATTTGGGCTTAGGGAACAGGGCACATTAAGCCAAGAGGTTTGACTGTTGTCAGGTAAAGCTGTGGCGGAAACTTGTAATACTGCTTGCTTGTTTGAAGATCTGTGTGAACCGTGCTAAAGGAAAGATGAATGAACATTTTGTTTTTCAGCATCAGGAAATATCTAGTTACTGTGTTCTTGTGTAACCCCCTTGCAGAAATCTTGTAGTCGGTTGCACTGAGCTGTTTAAAGCCTTGGGGACTTCTCAAGTTCAAGTGAATCTTGGTTTAGCAAAATGTTGCGAACAGAACAACTAGGCAAGAAAGACCTCCTTTCCCACTATACCTCCATTGTTGGGAGGCAGAAGTCTCACCTACCAAATAAGACATAGCAGTTATAACATGGAGAACTTAATGTGAACTTCTTATTCTACAGAGGACACAAGATTCATACTCTCCTCCATAACATGTACTATCTAAACTACAGAGCTTCCACACTTTCAGAAGTGAATTAAACTTGAAAGCACCTAACACCAGGCTTTCATATCACAAATCCTTTGACCTTTTCTCTTGTCCACCCCACTCTCCCAACCTTCCTGCAAAAAGTCAGTGCTCATGAGAAGGTGGTGACACCCTCCCCTAACCCAGAAAAACAGTGCAGTAATTTTAGTAAAATCAATCTCTGCCACTGGACTAAAGGAATCATACATTCTGTACTAAAGGAATCATAAAAGACAATAATGTTAACACTGGCTCAGTTACGAAATTCAGAGCATAAGCACCTATGAGAAATAGCTCAGGACCCCCAAATTTATTTGGCATTTACTGAGAAAAGCCACTCTTAATTACTATGAATTTGTGTTGCATTTGAGAAAGTGATCTAATGATCTAAGATGCATAGAAATTATGCTTTGCTTTGCTGCCACAGTGTTTTGGCATTTGAAATGCTAACTGTCTTGATTTAAATGTCATCTGCAATGTGGGTCAAGTGTGAACAAAAGATGCACCCAGGAACTACTTTAGAACTTGAGCGCCTCTGCCCTTGACATTGCGTGCTGGCAGAAGGTGAAAAGCTGAGCTGCCAAAGGTACTAAGAGTAGCTGTTTGTCTGGAAAAGGAGATTAACGTCCATTCTTTTTCTTCTAGTTTCTCTAAATTAATTTAAAAACCATAAAAGTTTGATTCAAATTGAACATTGAAGCAGAGCACAAATGCCATCAAGTGAGGTCGAACAGCAAAGATCTGCTTTGAGGCTCTGTAGGGAAAGGGAACATTTATCTGGTCCTCCCTAGTGCACGGACTAACAAAATTTTGCATGCTTGGCTTCTCAAGATAAAGTTCTGGACACCATAAGGCACTGACTAGTGGTCATGCCCAGTCTTCACACCAGTCAAGCAAAGGAAGATGCAAGAGCTCTGAACACAAACTAGCTTCATATCCAAAAGCTGAAATGCAGTAACTACCRAAATGTTTCACGGAAATGGAATGTGCTGTGGGCTGCTTGAATTCTCCTATCTTTCATAAAAGACATCCCAAGGATGATACCTTCAACAACACACTGTAATATCTGATGCTAGCTGGAAATCTGAAATGAAAAACTATTAACTACTTTGTATATCTGTGCAAACCCACTGACTTCAATGTCATTCTTTTTTTTCTAACTTCTCTGAAGCTGACTGGATTGCACTACAAGCAGAATCTGGATTATTTTTTCTAAAATGCTTATACTCATTTCCATTCTGGCCTTGAAGGTTCCCCAAGGTACAATTTGAACTGTTTAAAAAAAAGAAAAAAAGGAGCATCAGCTTTTTTCTTTATTGCTTATTCATGTTTTCCACTTTGCAGTAATTCAGCATGGTAAACAAATGTCCTCTCTCTTATGTGCTGGTTTAAGTTCCAGTTTTGGCAGTTTTGTAAACTAAAGTTTTATACTCGCACCATAGTTAGCATAACTTCATTCCCTAATGGATACTAAACACATCTAATTACTCTATTTTTGAGCTGGAAGTGCTGTTGAAATATGTCTCTGTTCTTCCATTCTAGGAGCTTTCCAGCTGCAACATTTTCTACTGAATAAAACATTTTCAGTGACTTCGCCCATAAATAATACAGCACAAAGACCAATGTAGTCCCAACTGTACATAATAACCTCAAAATTCCACTGAGGGTTTTCTAGTGACATCATAATAAACTGCAAGAAAAAGCTGAAGATGTATTAAATTATAGTTTGGGTATATTTTATTATTTTTTACACATGATAAGAAAACACAAACATTTGTCACAGTAATTTGAACATTTTTCTGGACTACTTCAAAACTAGAAGGGACATGATTTCAAAGCAGAATGAAGAAGCATATTTCATTCTTGTAAGGACAAACTGAATGAGTGAATATATCACTATTATTTATTTTGTGCGTACAAATTCCCATGCTGTTTCCTCACAGTCCTTAGTCGAATTTAAATCTTTATTAACTTAAAAAAAATAAATAAATCAACTTCCCTCAAAATCTCAAGATCAATGTTGACAAACATTGACACAGAATGTCATTTTACTCCTATATAAATTTTGAAGGGGTTATAATTGAGACTACAGAGTCAAATGGGTAGGTTGTGTCAAAAAACCCCTGCAGCACTTCATGATCTCAAAATCCATTATTCAGAACACAAAAGAAAATGATAACTTGATTTTACTGGTAATACAACTGTATTAGGGGAATAATTTGCTCATGTGATTTTAGTCTGTTTTATACATCTCTGTCTTAGAGTATGTAGCCCTCTACTAGATGAAAGGGGTGAGGTTGTTATCCCAGAAAGGAAGGATAACAACCACAGAAAATTTCCAATTGGAAATGAATAAGGACTGGTAAAGCCTGGGCAATTTGAGCCATGGAACACCAATTTCTCCTTCCACCTCTGCCACCCAAGAGGCTACAAGGGTGGGTTCATGAAGTGCAAGAGGACACTCCTAGAGGAGAGAGTCAGGAGATAACCATGCACTCAAAGTTAGAGACTGCTCTTGGGTCTGAACTTTGGCTTCAATTGCAAATGAAACTTGTCTGCTGTTGCAGATGTCTACTTGCCTATGTGCTATGAAAGCCTGGATTGGTTTTAACACATAGAAAATCCTCACCTAGAGAAGTTCCTTCGTGCGAACACGGTGACTGCTGGYACGCAGTGGTGCTTGATCCTGACCTACGAGTTCACAGGAGGCCAAGGCTCCCCCTGCTCAGTCTGTGATGGTGGCTCAGGGATTTGCAGAGAAGTTTGGAAAGCAGCTGAACTGGAGGCAGAAAGATCTTAGGTGATGATACACAGAAGTCAGGGAATCAATGACTGGACTGAGAAAACTGAATTTTCCCTAAGGTCAGCATTGAGCCTGACTTGAAGGTCAGGTTCTTACCTTTCTGAAGGAAGAAATACAGTGAAATGTGCCTCTCTTCTTTAAAGTCACTCTATCATTTTTGCAAAGACGGATATATAGGAAAGGGTAATTTTTTCACTCTCACATACCTTCATGGACTTGTAGCCTCAAGATAAACCTGTTATGAAAAAATGGCCAGCTGTCCCTTGCCGTGCTTGGCTAACTAATGCTTCACTGTATTTTCCAGTCTCTTCTTTGACCCAAGAGTGAGCATTTGAAGGTGAAGAAGGTCACTGGAGTAATGGGAGCGAGGATAACTCAGCATGCAGCTTGCTGAAGGAGAGGATACTGCAGTACAAAAGGGCAGAGAGAGAGGGTAGGAGACCTGGATAGGTCCCTGTGGTATGGAGAGATGAGATGATCTGCAAAAAAGGACTGGAAGGTGTAACAGAAAGAGTTCACCATAAAAGGAACAGGAGAAGACAAGGACATCCACGTTAGGGAGGTGTGAAGCAAAAGAACCAATAGATAGAAAAAAGAGAGCAATGTGATCTGTTTATGTAGTAAGAGAGCACCTGGGAGCAGAAGGAGCAAAGGTGACTAGTGAGTCAATTCTTTATTGCTTGTTGCTGTTAACACATCTTTGCCTTGGGAAGAATAGGTGAAGTCAGCTTAGAGCTCCCCATAGATTGAAGAAACATTGAGTTCTTCCTGACCAAAGTGTCAGAACACAAATATTGTGGAATACATCTAAATGGAAATCATAGCTGCAAAACACAGCAACAATTTATACTTTCGCATTTCAAATACTGACACTGTGTGGTCATCTCAAACTCAATTGCTTCTTTCAAAATATGTATGTGTGCAAACATACATATGTATGTCTGCCACAGGGAAAAGTATCTGCTAGAGGCCAACAATTCCAGTCCTAAAAACAAAGTGTCTCTGGGGAGACTGACAGTCCATGGTATATTGTTATTTTCTTAACTTTCAAACTGCTTCTCAGGAGGATAAAAACTTATTTCTTTTCTCACATTTAAGTAGAACATTWATACACCTCTACATGTATATTTATGTTGCCCCTCCTTTCCCTTGAATCATTCTTTATCCACTTACTGGATGGAGTTCTCAATGCGTGTGATGGTGAGGAAAGCTGCTAGGTTGGCCGTGTAGGAGGAGATGACAATCAAAGCAAAAAGCCACCAAGCTCCCATCATCAGTCGAGTTGCCAGGGTTGTGTACGGAACCTCTCCTCCTGTGGGAAGAAGGAAAAGCGAGAGTTTTCATTTGGCAGAAGGAAACCCAGATCCTCCTCGCTCATGCATTGCTCAGGATAATTAGACCCCAAGGTTAGCAGTGCAAAGCAGTTCACCAAAGCCTGGTGGTTTAGGAAACTGAGCAGGACTTGGAGCCACACTTTCTATGCAACAAAAAGCACTGAAGGAAGCCCACATTGCAAGTCATCATTCCTGTGTTTAATTTCTTTTGCTATTGTGCCTTTAATTGCTGTTCATCTGCCAGTCCTGTCCAGTAATGGAAATAGACTCCTAGATCTCAGAACAAAAGCAGCCAAAGTAAATTCTTACAACGTTCTTTCCTTAGAGATCTTATCTGAAAACCTTAATTAAGTTTTTCTTTCATTCTGGGGAACATAAAGTTAAAAAATCCCATCAAAACACAATTACTTTTCACAGTTCTGTAGGCAGGCAGATGCTCGTGAGAACCATATGCGTGTGTACAACTTGCTGAAAGTGAACTTGGACATGCAGGAAAAAAAAAAATCACACGTACTGAAGAAGCAAGCAAAAATTGTTTTGTATTCCCACAGTTGCTTTCCTTTAAAATGCAACTGCCATGTAAAGAGAACATGAGCAGCAATTAAGCCTCCCAGGATGAGCTGCACACCACCGGTTGTGTGACCGGAGCCCAGTAATGCAATCCATGAAAAGCAGCATTTTTTATTCAAATAGATGCCCCAAAACACACTAATTTGGAGTATGTGCAAGAGCTCTTTCTGTTAAAAACATACGAATCACAGATTTATACATGAAGGAAAATGAGGT
Source organism: Amblyornis subalaris (assembly GCA_018881555.1). Classification (NCBI taxonomy): domain Eukaryota; kingdom Metazoa; phylum Chordata; class Aves; order Passeriformes; family Ptilonorhynchidae; genus Amblyornis; species Amblyornis subalaris. The sequence continues at coordinate 14,746,714 of JACAXG010000007.1, read as the reverse complement.
TTTTTTAAAGTCTGCCTTTTGTCTGCAGTATGTTTTGTCACAGCTACAAGTAACCACGGGGTATAGGTGAATGCAGCAAGCACCCACAGTCAACTACTCAAGATGTTCACCCTTTTCCTCTCCCTCTACACTCAGCAATTTGAGAAGTTGACATAATTTTTGAGGTAGCTTTCTCAGATGCAAAATCTTGTGGTGCTACAATATCTGGGATTTGCAAAAGCAATTGTTACTGATTCAGTCTAAGTAAGTAGTTTGTTTTTTACTTATGCAGAAACTCCTTAATGTTTTCTCAGCAAGTAGGTTAAAGGGAATACAAATTATTATTATTCCCATTCTAAGAACAACTAATTTTCAATTATGAAGAGAAACTAGATATTTAATCAATGTTGTCTATTAAGGATCCTCTTACGGTTTTGTTCAGGATTACCTATACAACGAACTGGAAACACGGCACTGCCATACAATTTGAAGCTTTTTTGCTGCATCAGTAATGTGGAATTGTACCATATGTGAAATAATAATTGACTCCTTTCATTTATACTTTTGGTATATAAACACTGAAATCTTCTGCCTTTTGAGAATTCCAGAATTGAAAGACAAGATCTGTTAGACTTACACAGTTGGAAATAAGTTTTCTTTTATTTCCAAGATGCCATGTAATTGTAAGAGTCTACTGATCAGATTGGGAGATATTATTTCAAAGTAAGGATTATTGAAGATGAACACTAACTTCAACATCTGAAGATTTTGGTTTCTCTATTGCATAAATTTTAAATTATTTTTAATAGAGTATTTCTACTTAACAACAGTTTTTGCAATGTCTTTGAAATACTTAATTTAAAAATGATTTTTTAATAAAATGAAAAAAGCACAAAATTATATTAATTTATCGTAAAAGGTTGTTTGACTTTTTAACTTTCAGATGCCAATCCCTGCAGGCAATCTTCATATTTAATTGAAATAGGTAGTGTGATTGAGAAGAAGCCAATGATCTCCTGGACATCTTTGCATTTTCATTTTTTCAGCTTAATGAGTAAAACTCTAATTTATCACATTTTTGAGTTGAAATTAAATGTCAGAAAAGAGAGGACCATTGAAACTCCCACATCTGCCTTCTGGTTCAAGCGAGGATGCTGGGCAACAAGGGAGGGAACATGAAAGCCAGTATAGATCCCTCAGCCACAGAATTCCCTACTGTTCACACGGCTTTCCCATACATTGGTAAGGTTGTCCCCTCTATTCACTGTTACTTTTTTCCTCTTCTCCCCCATGTTAAAAATAGACTTTAAAACCCATGAATGCTGGTTAGCCCAAGTGCTTTTAGGTCATCCGGTTGTTTGTGAAGTCTTGTTCCTAATTCACAGTTGTACTTGTTTATCAGCAGTCAATAAATCAAGCTTGAGGACAAAGTTTGCATCTGAGTACATGTACAATAAACACATGTCAAAATAATTCCACATTCCTGTAAAAATGCTTGCACTGAGGCTTCTTAAACCATCATTTCTAAAGCAAGGCTGACACCACAACTGCACAGGTGCATGACTTTTAAGCAGTATGGGCAGGGTACTCCACCTTTCCCAGCRGAAGAAGAAAAGAAAACTCAAAAGGAGATCTTTTACTGCCATGGTATCATTGCTTTGGCATCTATTAGGAGACTTAATGAGATAGAGTCTTGTTCCATTGTACTGTTTGCTAAAACACTTCCTGCACCATGGCAGTTCACCTTAAGAAACCTCTTCGCTCTCCCCAGTTTTGTTTCTGGGGATAAAACTTTCTGAAGTTTTCTTTCAGTCCAAATTCACGATTTCTCAGTGCTGAAGAGTACCAAGTCACTCAGGAGAGCAACAATCACTGGTTTTCCATTAAAATTACCATGATAAAGGGCTGSAGACCTAAAAGATACTGTTCCTCACTATAACTTAGTATGCAGAACGGACATACATGCAAACCCCCCTGAGCTMTGCTTTCCAGAATCTAGGATGAGTTTCAGGTGCGTTGACATCTTTATGGACGACAACATCTTCTATTTACAAGAGGCTGTGCACAGGACACACAGTGCAAAGGAGGAGGGAGCCAACAACATGGAACAAATCTTTGCCTGCTATTGTCTTTCATATCATACCAGCAAAGCTTAATAATCCCTAATGGCAAAGGGGGCCACCTTGCAATGCAATGTAAACACACGTGGATGACCASAGTAAAATCTGTTCTACGACACCTTGTTCCTATAGCGAAATTCATCAATGGGGGTTAACACACTGTGTTGTGGTTACACTAAAAACACTACCTGTCCTGGCACAATGAGCAATGCTTAAAAGTACTGAGCTCCACTCATGAAACAAATAGAAATCAAAGAAGACACCCAGTGGTCCTGGAGCTGCTTTGTCACGTTAAGAGACAGATCTCAAATGAAAACAGAGGCTAGATTATCATTTATCTTGTCCTCTCCAACACACTGGCAGAAGGGTATAAGGCAGCACAAAATGCTACTACGTGTATATCACCTATGTTGTGGGTCTTAGTGTAATTCATCAGACATGTGATGTGTGCTAAAATCCCTTAAAAAAAAATCTAATCTGCCTTTAAAATTTTCAGGTTGCATGTGCAGGAAGGGAAAGATATTTTCCAGAGTAAAGCGAACGAGAAAAAACAATCTTATTCRGAGTTTTCTGAAAAAGTTGAATTACTGTAGAAGTCACAGTGAAAGAAATTACTTTTAGTCCTCCCACTCTCATCTAATGCAGCYCTCCTTCATCAATCCTAGAACCATTTTAATGCTGGCCCACTTCAAATGACAGGCTTAGACTGCAACTTATCTTATAAATTTTTGTTTATTCCCATTTCTTTCCAAGTGCTTCAAGCTAAATGGAAGGCAAGAAAAAAATGCATTGTCTTGACAATGCAAACAATATAATGCATAATTATGACAGACTTAAATATCAGGAAAAACCCAAATTAGAAGATAAAATGTGAAACCATACAATTCCCATAAGATTTTTACTATTTTAAAAATTATTGCCTCTCATTAGCAGTTGGTTTAAAGGCTTCTTCAAGTCAAAAACCACAAAAAGATAGGATTACAGGCAAGAGGGAGGAATGAAATCACAGGACAACTGGAAAAACAGGGAAATTGAGGATCATAGCCTGGTGAGATCCTGCTATGTCACAATTCTGGACTACATCTGAAGAATTCAAAATGCATAGGCTCTTTTTCTAAACATCTTGTTCTCAGGGATTTGTCAATTGTTTGCCTGAAGAAAAACTGCAGTGAACTGAATTTCTGTGCAAGGAGTTTTCTAGATAATTTAAAGAACCATGAAAAATATGTTAATTGTGACTGTTTTTGTTGAGGAGCTGTAATACTATCAAACTTGCAAGCAAGAATCTCAACTGTGCTTGGAAAAGGAAAGGTGAAGAAATAATAGGGTGGGTTATCTGGGGACAGATTTTGATTTTGCTCTTACAAAAATTCTGTCCACATTCAGTGAATTATTGGCCTTTGGTAAAAAAGCACAAAGGACTGGGAGTTGGCTGCAATTTAGCCTTTAGCCTGCTTGAACAGTCACATCAATTATGCTGTGCATCTGCAATTTCCATAAATAAAGAAGTGTAGACGTCTGCTGCAAACAGTTTAGATCAATGTATGTCTTCTGTTTCCTTTGTGAAAGGGACATTAATAGGGAGTGGGTGTAAGGGAAGTAGTTGGTATTAACAAAGAGGAAAAGGCATTTTATATTTCCRCTTTTTTTTTTTTTTTGCCATGAGAAACAAAACCTAAAGTTTGACTGAGCTCTGTGATCTTTACAAAACTCTGCAAAGCAGAGCTCTTCAAAGGCAGAATCTTTCAGGGCATTAGCTATTGCTATTGTTCTGTTAAAAACTTTCTTGATAATATCAAATCTCTCCTGTTTTCCATTGGAAATGTTCAATTCAGCATAGGACAAAAAAAATACTTTACAGTCAATGAAGCCTATACCTATTTCTACCAGCTGTGAAGTAAATGCAGCTTGGAAGTTGTCAGAAAATCTCTCATCGTGAATTTTTCTTCCTTTACTTTCATTTTTTTCATCCATACTTCTCCATTCTTCCTTGAACTATGCATGTATTCATTTCCGTAACATTTAAGCTGGCATGTCATAACCTGAGTTTGTAATATTACATTTTTTGCTGAAGTTAACACCCATTGAYCACAGCAGGCGTGACAAATTATTCTACAGGAGAATACAACCTCTTGAATTGGCAATGCCTTCCAAACAAGCTTGTAAATCTGTGGCTGAATTCCCTATCCTTGCAAATATCGGCAGATTGCAGGGGATTGAGAGTGGGGAAGGAACTGAGCATGAGGCAGGGCTGGSAGTCAGATCTTGCAATGTATGGAGAAGGTTGAGAGCCAGCTATTGTTTTTACTCACCACACCACCTGTTCCTCCTCTAGCATTTTGTTTTTATTAAAATGTAGTGATTTTTTTAAAAAAAATATATATGAAGAGAGACATTCAGATATTTTGTTTCACACATGAAACATTTCTTCAGGTCTTTACTTCCTAAAGAGAGAGAACACTGAATCTAGGTATTATTACTATACTGTGAAAGTACTCCAAATATATTAGGAATTGTTTTTTGAGTGCACTGGAAGCAGTAGGATTGGAAAGGAACCAATTTTTTTCTTTACTTAAGTGATTATAAAAGTTTCCATCAAATCCCAAAGATAAGCAACTTCTTTTAAAAATAAAATAGTAAAATTCATGTGCAGTGGGGATTTTCATTGTTAAGATATTCTCACATATCAGTCTTCTAAAAATAAATGTGAAGTAAATGCAAAACAAAACCCATTTCAAAAGAGATCTTTGAAACACATAAAAATGTTGAAATATTTAGAAACGTTCATATTTTCTTCTATTTAACATAATAATAATTTAGTGGAGCCATTGTAAATTCATGGAAAGGTAGCTATTCTTTAATCTAAAAATATGAAATACTAGAAAAATTTTTGAGTTTTATTTGCTAGAATACAATTGATAGAGAAGAACATTTTCATATTCCTACTCCAACAGCMTCAGAACTCTTCTGAGTTTGTAGCTGGCCTATTGTTTTCGCTGAACACAAGTCCTTCATATGTCAAACACTGTGCTTGAGGGACAAACCAAACACATCCYATCTCTGTCTATACTGAGAATCTCTTGTGTATCCTTGTCAGAGACTRAAATGATTCATGGCTTAAACACTGTTATGAAAAAGCTTTTCTTATTCTAGAAAAACTGTATAAAGAAGCTACGACCWCCRAAGCCCACCCCTCCCTGGAGAGGCCTGACTGGAACTTTGGACAGAGAGTTAAGCCATCCTCCCTTATGCAGACTGGCTATGGAACCCCCAACCCCGGAAAGGCCACAACCACGGGACATTCACGTGAGAGGCAGCTGAGGAGGTGTCTTAATCCATCCCAGACCCTCCGAAGTGCCCCCCAGACTCATTCCTGAGGCCTTGCACCACAGGACTGCGTGTGATGCACAGGGATGCAACAGATCCAGAGTCTGCTGCAAGAGACAGTGGCAAACTTGCCCTCCCTCTGAGGGGGGTGCCTGGGCATTCCCACCTGGCCTGAATGTATGTTAATCCATGGGATTCTGTGTTTCCTGGGGGACCTTCGCCACCAAGAAGACCAGATGGAGAGGATCAACGAGACATCATTGGTATCCACGGAGTGGTGATATTTTCTTTAATCTGTCTCTGTCACTCTCTTTCTGTGCCCCCAACTTTTTTCTATTTCTTTCTCTTCCTTTTTCTCTCTCCCTCATATCTACTATCAAATAAAATCCATACTATTGACACTGGCATATGGTCTTGTTTGCACCTTAATTCAGGCAGGGGATTTTCTAATAATTTTAATAACTGGACCGTAACAATCCTCTATTATCATTTTTCAGCATTATTCTCTCTCTTCAGGTACTGTGCAGTGTGTGGCTCAGGTGTGGCTCTCAGCAACACATTACAGAGCATTTTTCTGCTTGCCACTGGTGTACTTGCCCGCGGACATGCTTTGGATTCCTTTTCCTCCATWATTTCTACAGCCTTCTTCCTCCTTTTCTGGATCATTTTGAGAAGGACTGTTAGCATTCTTTGAGAAACAGTAGTGTTTTGTATAAACACATAACTTCAATACCACATCTTTTTAATGGAACTTTTGGAACTGTTGTCTGTTTATATTTGTCAAGTCTTTCAATCCATATATTAAGATGGAAAAAAACCTTGAATTGAAGGTTAAGTTTGGTCTTTAGGTTTACAATAGATTTTTTCTGCCAGTTTTCTAAACCCCAGTGTTTCTAGAAACAGTGTTCTAAGACTCAAATCAGCAGACAGAAATCCTGGAAGCTGCACAGCAAGCTCTCTTAAAATGTTTGGGTGAAATTTGTTTGAATTTGCTGATTGGAAACTGTGTGATGTTGGTAGCTGCCATTTAACATCCAGTACACAGAAAGTATTTAACTTGCTTTTTTTGCAAACACAGAAGATAAATATTTATTGCCTGTCTGGCACAACAATTTCGAATGGTATCACCTTCACCTAATGCACCAATATCATTAAGATTTCCTTACCTCCTAGCAAAATTTTCAAAGCTCTCCTTCCTGTTGTTCTCAGCTCTGACTCACCTCTGTGTACACTTGCTCCCCATGTCATTTTTTCTGAAGTTTATAGCGTCTAACACTTTGGTGTAATCCATGTTCCTTTTCCTTTCAGTATGCTCTGAATTCATGCGCATTGCAGGTACTTCAGCATGGGCAGCTTGAGGCTTGAAATGTACATCACTCAGACTGAATGCCCCTGTTACACCTCACATTTTCCCTTACACAGATATGCACTACAGGAGCCAACCATCCTCCACTCCAGTGTGATCTGGTGGTCTACAGCAGGGACTGGCTCCCATCTCATTTTGTGCTCCAGCCATTAGCACATATTCACAGAAAAAAATCAATTCTTTCCAAGTTCTCAACCTCTGAAATACCTAATGCCATTTTGACATAGTGACATCTTCTTCTTTTGCCCACCTTGTCCATCTGACTTTCAGTACTTCCAAGTGTCAGATGTTCCTACTAGATTTCAGAAACACCATGAAGACCAAATCTATATTTGTGAGTCCAACTGTTCTTGTTTATCACTCAGATTTCTTGCTCTGGTCTATAGGCAATTAAAGAATGTGCTCACTTTGTCTTTTGGTGCTTTGATTAATTTTTTCACTCCTTAATGTCTTATTTCTGAACTAAACAATCACTTACTCTTGCCATTTGTTGTTGTTAGTGTAATGATCCCCTGACTAATCTCATTACATTTGCTCCCTGGAAGATTGTTTTCTTTCAGCTGGGTGGGAAGCACTGCCCTCATTGCACTCCCAGAAGGGAAGCAATGATGCACAAAAGAAAGCTCTCCTCATTTATTTCTCCCCTTTATGTGACAGGGAGGAAATCCAAGACTATAATTCCACTCCTYCAGGCTTATTTCAAATCACTCCTAGTTTTCTAAAATCTGTGAAGRAGTTTGAGAAGCTGCATCTTATACATGCTTAAAGATCCTTACCAACAGCTCTGGAAGCCAGCTAACCTGAGGGTATACACACAACCTTGTGCAGGCAGTTGTGGGCTTCCCCCAGCCTCCTACCAAGGAGGCCAGACACGAGCCAGCTCCAGTCTGAAAGAGAGATTACCATGCTACCTTGTCACTCCCTGTTACTGCTGGCCAGTAATCACCTCCAAGCTATATTTCATATCTTGAAAACTCCCTCTGAAAATCCTCCATTTGCTACTGCTGTGTATCTGGATGTGCCTTTGGCATTTGACTCGCATATTAAGGCTCATTGCTCAGCTCTGTTTTCTCATTAATAGAAAGAAATTACCCATGCTGAGATTTCGAATGCTGGGACTAATCAAGGACCAGTGGCAGTGCCACTAAGGCCTCATCAAGTTACAGCCCAGTGTACCCATCCCATAAATCTGATCAGAAGGCCTTGACATACAACCTCTTGGACAAATAGAAATATACAAAGGATGAACCAAATGACTGCTCACAAACTATTTTGTTTGAAATACAGGGACTTCGGTCATGTTCTTTGAAACCCTCCTCTCTGAAGCTAGAAAATCCTCTAGCATCAAGGAAAGGGCCAGTGCTACCCAGTGCAAAGCATTTCAGCCTACTACAGCATTGCTCACCACTGGATTAGTAACCCACAGTGGCTGTAAGTTTGAGTCTCTGCTACATCTATTGTCAAATTATTTTTCTATCAGTCTTCAAATACCCAGCCTGCCTAACTTGCTGTGTCTAGTGCAACAGCTTCATTCTAGTGACAGAGGGCTAATCATTTGGTCACCAGGCTCCCTTGGAAAATTCTGCCAAGATACAGCAGGAAGTGTCAGACATCCTTGAGTAAAATTTTGTTTGAAAATTAATCTATTTGCAGCAGTGTGTCTGTCAGACACACCATTTCACTACATGCTTCCAATGACTTGCTTATCCCTTTTCTCCCTGGGTCTAATTTATATGCAACAGTAGTTAGAGGTACTGCAAAGATGAGAAATAATTTGTGACAATATCACTCCTAAGGGCAAACCAAGGAGGSCATCCAGATACAACATACCTGTAGGTAAATGGGAGTTGTAACTATAAAGGTCAGTTTTAACCCTGTCTTAACCCTCAGGTACTGAAYATGCTCTCTCTATAATGTTCACCATTTCCACTAAGCTGGGACTAGATTGTTCAGGTTTCAGCCTCAGAATCATCTAAAAAGAATTACGCTCCGTGTGCYACTACTTTTGAAAGCTGCTGCATTTTTATAGCTGTAAAACTATTCCATAAACCAAACTTCTATTCCTCCTAAACTAAATGATCAGGTTTGCAGAGAAGAAGGCAGAGAATAAAAACAGGGAAAATTTGTTTTATGGAAGAAGCAATAGCAAGTCAAACCCAAAATCTAATGGACTTTCTTTAAGGCTATTTTAAGCAGAARTTCAAGCCTCTATTAAAAATGAGAACAGAACAATGATGAAAATTTTAACTTCCTTTTTCTATTCAGGAATTTTTAGAMAAAACCCAAATATTTAAGTATATACTGAAAATATAAAAAAGGGTCTAATAACTACATTCCAGTAGAAAGGGATCTAATGCAATAATAAAAAGTCTAAACTCTTTTCAGCTGAGCTGAGATTCCAATTTTCTGCATCACTAGCAATGATAATGTTACACAAACAGTGTTCAATCATTAAATTAATTCCCATTAAATCAATGTCCTTAAAGGCCAAACAGTCCTTTAATAATTACCTGATTAAAGTGATGTTAGCATAACATATTAGTTATAGTATATTTATAATTCCCTTCACCACAATAAATCGTTTCTTTCCACCCATTTTGCTGAAATGGTGACAATAATGCAAGAGTTGGGAAGGGAAGCATGTTGTATCACCATTTAGCAAGTGGCTGTGGTCTAGCTTCTCCTGGCGTCTGTGATACTTCAATAACATACATTTATCAGATTTTCATTTCCATTATGTAGTATTTACAGGAGGAATCTTCAAGAGCTATAGGAATTAATTCCTGGCTTTTAGGCCCAGAMCCACAAGCTTAATGATTGATTTCAGATAACAGCAATTTTGCACTGGTCAGATTCTGTCTTTCTGCAGAATTAGCAAAATATGYTCTCAATTGAAAATCAAAGTTCACAATAGATAAAAGAAAATGTTACAAATAATAGTRTGCATTAATATAATGCCAATACACTGGAATGACTTGTGCAGCATAATTACACAGAGGAAGAGGGCGTGGAAAGACTTTACAGTGCTTCTAAAAGTTATGAAAACCGTATCATAAAGTATAYTTTGTTTTTCTTTTCTGCTGTCAAAATGAAAGAGGAGAAATGACTGCAACTAAAGTTTGAAAATGGAGGCATCTACCTGTATTTGCTGAAGTTACTGGGAACTCTCAGATGAATAATTACTAATCTTATACTACGAGTCTTCCTATTTGAAAGTGCATCATTTGATACCTGTAACTATGACCACATTGGAACTGTGAGACTTGCTGTCCACCTCTCATGAATCCGATGGCCAGAATATACTCTGCTAAAGCTGCTGACATGCACTGGTTTATTAGAAGACTTAGCAGGGTTTCAAATTTAATTTTGGGRTTACCAAATACAGTACCATTCAATTACATAATTATAAATAATTGTGCAATAAGCCTAGCAATTTTACCAACAGGTCTTTGCAAAAAAAAAAAAAAAAAAAATCTCTGACCAGATAATCTTTTGTTGCCACTTTTAAAACATGGGACAATCATTATTAACATACATACACATGGAGAAAAACACAGACTAGAGTTCAATGTGCATCTGCAAGAAACACAAGGAGCTTCTGSGGATGCTCTTCAGTAGCACTGTGATGAGTGTTTTTAAGACTGCACTTGATTGCATGCCCGTGTAAAGGCGCTGTTTGCAGCCACTGTGAACGCATCAAAGTGATGTATGCTTGCTATTATTTTAGAAGATATTGGCACTGGATCTTAACAAATAACCTTGCACACTGGCAACATTTAGATTAGATTCCAAGAGATGCTGAGACCCAATCTCCCAATTACTACTGGCTGGATTCAAATGCTGTGAAGCCCCAAACAATCAGCCACAATAATAATCTCTGGTACATATTCATAAGTGGCTGAGAAGCTAATGTGTGTGCTACTGTCACATCCAGTTTGCTTAGCATGGTCTTTCCATAGACTACTGACAGTGTTATACGTAGTACCTTCAGGGACAGAAGAAAGAACTGTGCACAATGGACTGAAAACAGACCATCTGTACGCAAAATTAACATTAAGCTAAACAATGCCATTAATGAGGTATTAAAGTGTGTCTTTCGCTAAGAGCCTGTCAGAGAGGACATTATGAATATGAGGGAGAGAGTCCCCTTTGGCTGAAACTGAGCAACTGTGCACCAAGCAAAACACCAAACAACGCAGTGAGACCGTAAGGACAAACACTTGTTCCAGTAAAGCCTCCATGTCTTTTGACAGGTACCTTCCCCATCGTCTTTTTACCTCTACATAACTCTGGGACTCAAGATTTTAGGGGGTGAAGGGAATTAAAAAAAAAAAAATCACATACTTAGAAAGTAGGTTTTTGCTTCAAGTTTAAAAGAATTAAGAACTGTCTCATAAACCGGTTCTTGCAAGATTTCCAAGCATCCATCATCACAGAGTGACCCGTAACTACTTCAGAGGCAAGTGAATCATAGGCATCTCAGATACATTAGTTCAGTTTTCATGTCACTAATTCTAGTTATTGTTTAATTTTCAGAGCGCTTCTCTGCAATGAACTCCTAACCTTATAGAATTCAATCATCACCAGTCCAGGAGCTCTAATTGTGTTCCTAAATAACACATTTTAAAATTTAGACTAAAATTCCACTTCAGGTACATCCTGTAATGTTGGTATCAAAGTGATCTCTGAAACTCAGATGACCTAATGTAGTATTATCATAGTGAACAGAGGACAGAATGAAACCCTCATCCTTTCAAGTTTCACAGAGAATAATGCTATAATGACATTTATTGATGAAAATCACTAATACAAATGCTTGTGTTTGAAAGCCGAATAACCTGGTTTTTACTGCAGATCAGCTATCACCCTGCTTAAGATCACAACTCATGTGTTTTAGAAGTGAAAAGCAACTTCAAAGGTGACTTTACAGGATAGCAAGGATTTTCCTCGTTGGGGATACAGGAATAAAAGAAGCTATTGTAAGAATGAGATACATGCTTATTGCTAAAAATGTTCTATTAGCAAGCATGTGTGGGCATGAACAACGAACACCCCACTCAACAGATTTATTATCACTGTACCTTAACAGTCTGTTGGCAGAAGACTTTCTTTCCCCTTCATCATTACCTTTGCTCTGTCCTAGTGTGGGGGAAGAAGAGTGTCCAGGCAAAACCACACGTGTTCCTTTATCTCACTTTTGTCTGGTAGGTGAGGTATCATATGTTTTTAATCCAGCCCCATCTCACTAAGTTCAAAAACACTGAAAAGGTAAAGTCCTACTTTAAGATCTCTCCCTTCACTACTGACAGTGGAAGAATAAAAATTAAGCAGCAGGAGATTCCTACACCAGGATGCCGCTGTAATGAAGGTAATCCCCTTAATTTGCACGCTGGGAAGCTGACTAAATTAAAATAAATACAAACAAAAACCCCAACAGCTCTCATTTTGCTCTCATTTTAGCACATTTGCTGAGACCGATCCTTCGTCTCAACAATCAGGGAAATGAATAGGTTAGCTTAAAAAAAAATCATTTGGTAGCATTTTTTGTTTCCTTTCTATCTTAATTTTGGTGTACTCCTTTTATAAACACTTTCATATTACACGAGGTCTGAGGAAAAAAACCTCAACTGCTGAAGAAGGGAGACTTTCCTGTCAGCAGCTTGAAAGCCTCTTTGCTACTCCTGTCTTTACAGCTTTCAGGCAATTTTCCTGGCACCTACCCACCAGTTGGTGTTGTGAAGTAGATCTGCATGGGTGGATACAGCTATGGCACAGCTGTTGCAGGGGAGGGACTCCTCACAGGGCAGAAAAGCAACAGAAAACTACCATGGGTTCCCTTCTAAACCCTTGTTCATCTGGTGCCTTGGATGTCCTCAGCTGAAAAAGGCTGATCAGTTTGTGGATGAAACTACTCCAAGCAGAGGGGGAGTATTTTTAATAAAGCTAAAACTCATTTCTCACTTCCTCCCTACCTTAAACAGCCAAAGCTGTCAATTTAAGCATGTGCAGGAAAATCAAACAGCAGGACAAGTAACGCTTGCCTTTTCAGCTTCTAAACATGTTTGAAGATAAAAATGGGGGTTCCACTGCTCCTCCATGCAAGAAAAACTCAGTTCCTGACTAAATTGTTCTTCCTTGTTTCCTCAAATATATATTATACACAGGTGAACCCTGAAAAGTCAAAATTGAGTACTTAATCTGAATCTAACTTATCCGTTCTTTACCCAACTACAGCATATAGCCGTATTAGAAATTAGAACAACTAAAGAAACTGTTCTGAGTAAAATATTCACTTCAGGATGCTTTTGAAAGAACACAATGATGGACAGATGCCACGACATCCAATTCTAGTTTCTTTTTGCCTCATTTGGTCTTGATCAGCATTTATACTATAAGCAGTCAGACATTACTTTCACACAGTCAATCAGAGCTAGTCCTAGGGGAATTAAGGTGGTTTTTGGGCTCTCACACTGCCATTCATTCTCCACCTCCTCATAGAAGGTATACCAGACACAAAATCTCTAAATATATTGCCTCATGTGCCCGGTGCTATTACTCAAGCAACGTGCAGAGAAGATGTAGAAATGCATTATTTAAGATGCCTCCGAGAACTGCCTGAATCTCAAGTTCAAATTAGGGGCAAACCCAAGCATATCCCCTGGTAGTTTAACACTAGTGATATCACATTGCTGCAAACAAATGCCCACATCACTGAACACTTTACTTGAAGCATGGTTATTTCTTGGAATCACAGTTTCAAAAAGAGGCAATCAAATAAATCTCTGAAAGCACATAAAGCTACATCCAAGGCTTACAAATGTGTACTGTGTACACGACGACAACTCTCAGTATATGCTGTCAGTTCCAGTCACCACTTGTAGTTTCCAAGCACATTTGAGACAGAGGACACAACTGGCAAAATGTACTCATTTTTTGATGCTCTCAAGAAGGCTGGCCAAACCATTGAGACATGCAAAAGGAGCCTGGGTACCACCACAGGGCTGCAGTCCCCATTTCAGAGAGGTGACTTTATGAAGGTAAATATACTTACTGATACATGAGCCTAGATTTAACATAAGAACATGAGAATTTGGGGGGTTCATACTTAAAGGTGGGACTATAATGTCACAAATAAACCTGCTGGTGTATGTTGCATGTATATACCAAGCTTAACATGTTTGGTATCTAACTTTCATTTTCCTAGTTTAGTGGTGTGCATTTTAGGCTCTGCAAGCCTGTTCCCCTTGCTAGGGGAATATGTCAAGACCAGTATTAGTTTGAAGAGCAATTAAAATTGTTAATTAATGAGACTGGCATTTAAGTTTTGCCTTCTATCAGAAGAGATAAAACATGTTTTTATGAAGGAGGACGGGTAATATCTCCATTTTACAACAAAGAAATGATATTTAAGATATTAAATGAAGCTTCTATGATCAGCCATCAGATCAGGTGTAGAAACCAAACTAGGAACTAGGTCCTAGTCCTAAAGCCTTCATACTGGATCATTTTTGTATTTCTAAACTTAAAACCACCATAAAAACAATATCAGATTTCACCACTAAATATCATGTATGAAGATAAAATTAATTTCTAATACAATTTTTTCAGAAAGATTTTAGAGTTTTCCTCTGAATATTAAATATTGGATTGTTGTACAGTTAATTAAGAGAAAATGTCAATAAGAAAATACGTTGCTACAGCACAATGGTTTCCTGCTGATAGAGATATGCTGAGAGTGAGATAAGCAAGATGGAGTAATTTATTAAGCAACAGCAGACTCCAGGCAGTGCATTTCAGGAGGATTATATCACACCTTGGGTGGTAATACACGCAAGGAGACTGAGAATTCTGAGCAGCTTTAACCATCCGAGAAGTATTATAATGACTTCGAAGTGCCAAGGCTTGGAGGCTGTTTTATTGCTCTTATGAAATGTAATTTACACAAGGCAAACAGTAAGATTTGCTCATTTACTAGGTATTAGGAGCATAATTGGCCATTACTGACACCACTGATGACCAATCAAAACCTCCAGTTGTGACCAGCATTTTAAACAAATATAAGGGGATAAAAAAATGGCCCACCAATGATGCTTTAACATCATCCCTTTCATAACTTTGCTGGGTTAAATAAGAGTATTAAGGTCTCCGAAGAAAATAATACCTTCGTAGGTAATACTTCAAGCACACATTATCCTATGGTCCAATTCTATTTATAAAACTATAATGAACATTTGTTTTGTTGCAATCACTGAGAAGGGATTAAATCTTGAATGATTCAGCCATTTAAAAGATATTTTCCATTCTAGCAAAACAAAACCCCAAACAAAACAAAGCCTTGCATCTTTACCTGCATAATCTAAAATCCTGCCAGGTCAGTTCAGAAATAGCTTCTCTTACAGAAAAATTCAAAGCAAAATGAGCAGTGTGATAAGAGATAGACAAAGTCTTTTATAGTGTCTTTCATATCAAATACAAAACATTTTAATTTTCTATTACTTCATTATAGAATGCCCCCAAAACAAAATCCTCTAGAACATCCTTCTGCAAGTCGTTGGTAAAAATTATGCAGCATTTCACCTGTCTCCAAAACTGATCTATTATACAAAAACGGTTGGGAATAACTCTAAATCCTGAACTTCTGTTTCATAAATCATTGATTTTCTCCAGTAATGGTGAGAGCAGATGCTCCCTAGAGTGTTTCATAACAAGAGCCCCTAATAGGAAGCTAATAGAAAACGTTCAGGAGATTAAACTAGATTCTCGGAAAGTACAAAAGTCATCAGGCCATTACAGCAAGATGATTCACTTAACCTCGATGAAGATTTTAGTGAAGTTTTCAGAACCCCAAAATTTCTTCTCTGAGACAGTTCTTTGGTCCCTGTTCATATGGCAGGTTCCCAATATTGGCAAGTTCTAATAAGGACAAAATTTGAGGGAATAGCAACCATACCACAGCTGAAGAGAAGGAAAACCGTGGTTGTACAGAGTAGCACGAAAGCTGAGCAAAGACTACATAATATATCATTATTCATATATCACTCAGACTCATTGAAATAAAAAGGCACCTTGTGCAGACACACCTTGCCCAAGCAGGACCACCTAGAGCCAGTTTTCTGTCCAATTGACAAAAGGCAATATTCAAAAGAAGTAAAATATAGAGCTTTAGCCACTTGGTTTTCTAGGATAAGCGAATGGAAAATAACAGATTCAGAAGCTGTGACACTAAATTTCAACACAACTGAAATCCTCCACAGTCTGAATCTATCAATTTGCTTCATCTTTAGACATAAATAGGCAACTTGGAGATAACATCTAGTATCTTAACTACTCATGCCTGAATGAATATTTCAGAGTCAGAAGCATTTGTTTTTAATATAATCCACAGCAGCATGGCCAAGACCACCTAAAAGTCTCTGCCTTAGTGGTCACAGAATATTGCAGATTCAGTATATTGGGTAGTAAGCCAAAGCATTTCAATGCACTGCCTGTCTTTTTAAAATCTTTTTTAATGAAGGGCTTGAGTACAGAATAAGAAAAACCACTTTGCACTTTATACACTTTTATATTAATTGGGCCTCCCCAATTACATTGCAGCTTTATCCTCATGTATCTTACAGATACAAAAATAATGTATATTATTTTGATTGATGTCCGTAATGAATGAACATCAAATAAAAAAGGTAACTTAAAATATACCTCTATCTTACCAGAGCTGCAAAATGATACCTAGACTGGTCACTGAAACATGGGGGAAAAAAAATTGAAAGCCAAGTTCAAGACCTAAGTTTAAGTGATATAAGTAGCAGTGACATTAAGTTTCAGTCTATCTTTAAGGAAGCAGCTAAAAATACTTAAATTTTGTAACTGAGTGGGACAATAATTACAGACCTGCCTTAAAAACCATTGGATTGATCTGTGTTGACTTTTGTCTATAGACAATGACACCGTATTTTTCTGTGCTGTTTCAAAAATTGCAAGAGGTTAAAACTTGCTAATAGAATCTGAACAAGACATCAGAGTCAAGGCTGAACAAAAATAAAAAGGGACACAGTGAACTAAAGATACTTGCTAAAATCTGCAGTTTTTTTAACTGCATTTCAGAAGAAATGAGCTTTTTGTTTCAATCATAATAGGTTATGAGTTTCCTTAAAGAATTACTTGTATTTTTGCACCAGAGAGCTCTTTTGTCTTCAGAGCCACGGCAGGTCTGGAGCCAGCAGGCTTGCAATTTTTTCCTCTGTCTAGAGGAAAGAGAGAGAAGACGATGCCAGAAAGCACTTGCTAGCCCCCAATAAAGAATCCAGAACTATCAAAGCACTAGCAACCCTTGGCTCATGCTGCTTTGTTTCTGTCAGCACAGGATACAGAACCATCTTTGGCTCTGTGTTTTGATAACACAAATGAGTACCTTGTCATGCTTTAAATCGCTGCTGAAAGGCTTCTTAAGTGAATGTGACAGTATTTGAATGTCCCATGCTGCCGCACTTAAGATCTGCCAATCACAATTAATAGCAACAGATTTATTATTCCAAAACAAATAAAACCTGCAGAGTTTTTCTGCTGAATGAAGAGCTGATGAATGAAAATGGAGGCAAAATTACCACAATAGCCAGTTACCCTGTCAATGAAAATTACTTTCATTTGCCTGTATTCACAAGGATTAGTAAACAATAACGTTTCAGCTAATATAGTTTTTGTTATATTCAAATTGAATGTGAAATACAGGCTGACATTATAAATGGATCTCTTACTCTTTTGCACTGAATTTTTGAGTTCTTCTGAGTCTTTAAATAGGTCTGTAAGTTTCATACATSTTGGTATCAACCCTATTAAATGTGTTTCATTTTTCCTCATAGCAACTTCAGGACATTACTGCTTGTTGTTTGAAGAAGAGATGTGTCTATAGCTTTTCCTCACTCAATAGGAGCCAAGTGAATATTTTATATTAGTCTAGTGGATTCCACAGAATTGTGCCGAAAATCCACTTCTTGGGGTGGTAAGATATCTCTCTCTGTGAAAAGAATTACCCTCACCTTCCAAATTCTGTGAATTTCTTTTTTGGAAGTCCCTCAACAGTTTTGGTGCTCTCAGATGCCTTGTAACACCAGTGGGTTTTACTGAGTTGTACCTCATGTCCCTCTTACAGTGGGGAGTGGATGCAGATCAGGTTAAATAAGTTCCTTTTCTTTCTTTTTTTTTTCTATTGAATTCTGCGATTTTTTTCACCTGGTCCCACTTCTTTTCACCTATTTCTTCCTCAACTTCATGCTGAATTCAAGGCTTCTCTCTAAGCCCTCCTTAAGCACTTGTTTTCATTGACTGGTCAAAAAATCCTTTTCTTTCTCAGCTAATTGACCATCTATTGAAGGCCTCCCTTGTGGGCTACTACTCTGGTCCTACGAGTCAGGAAATTTCAGGAAACCAGGTAACACAGGCTTCGTTGGATAAACATGAGGCAAACAATTCAGATGACAATTGTCCAGATTGAAGTGTGTGATTAAACTAGCTTTGCCTCCTTTAAACCTTTGCTGGGCAGTCTCCTATAAAGCTTTTAGGGACTCCTGTTGGGAGTACAGCAGGGATGCTAAGGCTAATAAACCTACGTAGAATGACTCACATTCATGCAGTAAAGAAAGTCATTCACAAGTTCTATCCTAACAGGAAGACAGATGTAATGAGTCTCCTTCCATAATGGACCAACTGCTCTCTCACAGTTGGATTCCCTGAACAGTTACACTGGGGATATTTTGGACAGAAAGAAAACTTTATAAGCCCACCCATATATATTCAAAGAACTTCCATATACCTCAGCTAGCTCCTCAGCTGKCCATCACTGCTCAATGCAAATACTAATCTTAAAAGTAATGTCTCTATGTTTAYGTGTTTAAAATCACCCCTCTTGTGGAGAGTCTTCAGCTTTTCTTCTTTTTTCAGATGGTGACATTAACTTAGTTTTTTTTTTTCCTTCTAGGAGTTTCATACTTGATTTTCATGGATACTTTTAGGTTTTATGGATGTCATCTGAGAGTTTCTAAAAAAGAATAAATTACGTGTTGCTAGTGTTACATATGACACCTTTACCTTCAGCGTTCCATCCAAATTAATGTTAAAATACAAAAAAACTATCTTGTGAGTTTGGGGCTGAAGTGGCCATGGCTCTTTGTAGAGCAGATGCTCTGTGCAATTAAAATAGGTGTACCTGCAGTGCCAGCAGTGACTGAGGAACAATTACATGGATAACTGAGAAGGTATTCGTTCTGTTTTGTTGTCGTGTGTTATTATCTAAACCACCTTTGCTCTTATATTAAGCTGTGTTTTCTTATTCCACTTTGGATTACAAGCCTAACTTGCAGACCAGAATTCTAAGTAGTATATACCAGACAAGATCTGCAGTCCCTGATGTCTAGGATAGATGGTTGAAACTCTGCCAGAAGAGGTAGATTGAGAAGGACTTGGGAATATAAACAGAATTGGGGAACAGCCTGGACTACACCAGATGCTAGAGGGGATTGAGAAAGCAATCAGGAAGGCCAGAGAAGTTTGAATCTAAACATTTTATAGGAAAATTGAAATAAATCAGAAGAGGGAGGAAAGAATATCAGATACAATTAGATTATTTAGCACCGGTGACTAGTCTAAACTTAGTACAAAACCCAAAYCCCAACATTCTCTGTCTGACTGTGTAAGAACATGACACTTAGTAAAGATGAATAATTCTCCAGCAGATGATGAGATATACTTTTTTTTCACCTAGAGAAAAAGCACCTTTCTGTAATGGCACAACATCAAAGCACAAGCTAGCATGTAGTGCTCYAAACTTCTCTCAATTCCCACACTGGGCAGCCAAATGTCTCGGAAACCTTTTAGCACAAGGCTTTCCAGCACTCCCAGTTCCTTGTGGGCTCTTGGAGGGAGGCAGAGAAGAGGGAGGTCTCTATAGCAATAGGGAGGATATATAGGTTTTCTCTCACAGGCAGGCTCCCTCTGTCTCTTACCTTGTTGCACAAAGGATCCATAGACAAGCCACATGGAGTTGTAGAGAGTTGTAGATGTCATGGATCCCATCTGAAGGCGCGGGGGGTTGAGCCAGTTCAAGAGGTAGACCAGGAGCCCTACGAGGAGCACTGTGCCAGCAATGCAGGCCCACAGGGAGAGGTCAAACGGGGCCAGGCAGGCAAACATGTCCACTGTCTTCTCTGCCTTCCGGAGCAGCACGCCCACCGAGTAGTCCATGTAACGGGTTGTGAAGTCCACCACGTTTTCCCTGTCGGGGGTGATGGTTAGGGCAGAGATCCCTATGTCAGCTCTCTGAGGAGAAGAAGAGAAAACAACAGGCATAAGTAGGAGCTGCACAAAATGTCTTTGTTCCTCTGCGATTTGTAGCAGCTAAACTTAGAGAGAAGCAGATGCCAAGACCAATGTCTTCAGCATCATACATGTGAGCACAGAAACATGACTCTGGCTTGAACAGAGCGGATACACCAAGTGTCTTAGTTCCTGCAAGCAAACCTCACTTGGTGGACTCTGGCACATCAGCTCTCCATGTTGTTATTTTCCAASAAATCAAAATAATACAAATACAGATCATACCTGGAGGAAATCTACTGTTGGTCATTTTTGTCATCCTGGCTTACTAAAGCCAAGACAGCCATTGTGGCAAAAGGCAGATTTTGTCTATAGCAGATCCAGTCATAGGAAATTAGCTGCCTGATAGAACCACATTTTATCAAATATTTTGATGATCTACTGATCACAACAAAGGGCTGCTACACTAGGAGCACTTGAAACTCTGTAAAAGATCGGTTTTATCTGCAAAGTCTAAAGTGCAGAAGAGCAGATACTGCATGCAGTTCCTTTACTATTTATGCCTTTATATCCTCCTGATAAGCAATTCCTCCAGCAATGCCAACCTGTCCTGCAGCTATCTTGGACTTGCTTTGTGCCATTCACATGTTTTTGTAATTTAGAGAACCCATTTCAGATGAAAAGAGGATGAATGACATTTCTTGATCTAATCATTGTATTTCACAGCATGTATTAGGTCTCCAGGGACACCAGGCATAATTACAGCAGGTGCTACTTTACTTTTCACAGGTACAATTAGAACTTCAGTGGAAACAAGAAAGGTTATTTAAAGCAGACACATGAATACCATTATAAAAAACCCAGATACTGAGCCATAAGACTATGAATTATATATATTTTAATATGAAAAAAAGGGTATTTAAAGTATTTAAACTGCTACTACCTTGATTTAATCCATTTTTGTTCTGCCTAAATCAGTGTGTGGTCCTTTGGAAGGGGGTGAGGAGAGCACAAAACCTTGAAAGTACTGATTCAAATTTTGCAAACTCTCTTGAATTTCTTTCTTCTTGCCCAAAGAAGGCAGAGATGACTCGTTCCTTAGAAATGTGATTTGAAACATTGAGTGGGAAGGTATGGCAGCTGAAACTGGTTAGAAAATTTTGTAAATCAACCGGGCTTTTTTAATATGATGTGCAAAACACTCTGCAGCCCATGGTACAAACATACTCCTAATCACAGTGCACATAAGACTTCAGTTTAAATGATGTTACTTTAACTTTATATTGATTGTTCACTGGCTTGAGAAAGTGGCAGAGGATAGCTTGAAGCCTGATGATTGGGACTAAAAAGGGTTTGAAAATATCGATTTCCCTAAAAGCTATGAATTAGAGCTTCAGCTTTGTGTGTTAAATTTTCTTGTGTCATAAGTGAAGTTGTGTTGATGAGCACAGCTGAAAGCATGGCTTCTTGAATCCACTTCAGGTCCCTTCCTAACGCATTTTTATGAGTGATGATTCAACTGCCCTTTGCCCATTGGCAGCAGCAAACTCAGTCAGTAATTACAATTATCCATGGAAACATTTAGGTTATCTGAGTCTCTCTATCCTCTCATTATAAAACTTCTGCTCAATGAGTGACTTGAGTGATTCACAGCATCTGATAACAGTCAAGTCCTAGCTCCAATGAGCAAGATGCAAAGCAGTCAGCATTTGAACTGTTTTCCACAACTGTGAATATAAATATATTTTAAAAATAATTTATAAATATAAAAGTCCAATAGTTATCAAAAACACAATTATGATTGTATTTAATGAACAGCATTGGTTTGGGTTTTTTCCCCTGAATGTATATGAAAAAGCGAAACAGGAATTTAGGGGTAAGGGAAGACACATGGAAACAAAAACTCCTAGACTTAGCCTCTGCTCATAAAGTTTAGCTGGGTTATTAATTATCAGCATGTTACTGAAATACTTCCCTACCATACTAGATTATTGTGAGTGCTCATTTAAGCTGCATTGTTGTAAGATGCTTAAAGATTCTCCACTGAAAAGCAGGGTACACAAGTGAAGATACTTTTACCTACTAATATTTGACAGCATGACTAATAGAATTCTTTTTCTGCTCCATCCCCCCTCCCTTTTTTACGGAGAAACGTGTTTTTTTTCCATGAAACACATTGAGGAGCGTTGCATGAAAAAAGCAGACCACATGGTATTTACGGATGTACTACTTCTAATTTGCATCTCTGGGAAGCAGTCTCTCCACATGTGCCAGAATTATGGTTCCACTCCAGTTCTCAGCCAACTATGACAGTGGACCAATATTGTCCTAATGAAAATGCTGCATTTTCTTTGCTATATTGCAGCAACAATCATGATACAATTATGTCTTGCTACTTTATATGCTACATATATAATTAAGGCTTTGAGATGACCTAATTGCAGCCTTCCAGTACCTGAAGGGAGCCTACAAGAAAGACGGAGAGAGACTATTTTTCACAAAGGTCTCAAGTGACAGGATAGAGRGAAATGGCTTTCAGCTGAAAGATAGTATGGTTCACTTAGATATTAGAAAGAAATTCCTTACTGAGAGGGTGGTGAGGCACTGGAATAGGTTGCTCAGGGCAGCTGTGGATGCCCCATCCCTGGAAGTATTCAAGGAAGGGCTTTGAGCAACCTGATCTAGTGAGAAGTGTCCTGCCCATGGCAGCAGGGTTGGAATTAGATGATCTTTAAGCCAGCCTGTGATTCTATGTCTTTGTTTCTTGAGAGGTAGTAAGGTGAAAAACAGAAAGGAGAGAGAGAAATCCTGACTTCTTAATACTCCTGTGTTTAGATGTTTAAAAAAAAAAGAAAAGGCTACACTGAAATATGACAGCTCTTATTCTTAACTTACTAAATTGCATCATAAACACCAGTTTCCCAGAAAACACGTTTAGCACAAAACCAAGCTTAAGCTTCACTCGATACTTGATTTACTGATAGTGAGCATTCTTGATTACATATAGATTCTGTCAACTTGTTTCAAAATTGGAAGATGAAAAAAATTAAATGCTTGTCATTAACATGTCAGATTGGATCAGAGAAGACATCAGTTTGAAGAAGAAAAGGTTCACTTAATGCTTTTGAGATAGAAAGACAAATGCATGCAATTATGTCAATATTTAGATATAAAGCTGCCAATCTGAATTATAAACATGTATTGCTCTCCACTCACTAAGTTTTTGCAGTGCCAAAATCAAAAAAACCCCCATCATATGTCTTATATATTTCTCATGAATGAAACTGTGGCTTCTGAAACTGACTGAAAAAAACAGCAGAGGGCATTATTTTGCTCTGTGTGACCTGCTTAGGAATTTATATTTATCTTCCTTAGCAGCAGTTCTCCTGAGGCCATTGTAGAGCAACATTACCAGAATGAGAAAATCCAAAAGAAATGACCAAATGGGTCTGATAGCATTGCTACTGGTGTCACAGAACCAGCTTATCAGCAAAGCCTAGAAATCCCTGAAATGTCCCTGAGCTACTGCTTTAGCAAGCACATCTCATACACATGGAAAGCAATCTTCTGATGATTCCTGTGGTTCATGATCAAGAACAGGGAAAATAAATGAATCTACTATAAACTGGTCCTGTGAGGCCCTTCATTTTATCCATTTTCAAAGATAAATCAAGTTTCAACAAATGCCAGAAGCAATGAAACACAGTCCCACGTTACACAGTTATTAACATGGACATGCAAAAACCAATCAGAGAGACAGGTTAATATATATACATTCAAACAATTCTCCCTTTACTCAGCTATTATTTTTACTTCTCACTTTGTCCTCCGTGTATGCTTTCTTCCTTCTTATGCTACGTCCCTTAGGAAGGTGCAATAAAAAAAGAGCCTCATAAGAGGCTTCTACTTGGCTTGCAGTTTCTCTTAGAAACGATTAAGCATGTATTTATTTTTCCTTTTCTGAGGGACCTAAGTGGAATCAGGCTGTTCTCCCTATGCTATTTGCTTCCTCATGGCTCCTCATTGGAAAAAAATCCTAGCAATGGTGAGATGCGGAAAGCAATGGTTGATGGATGTGAATATCACCAGAAAGTGCAGAGCCACGCTGGAAGGCCTATTGTTCTCTCCCACAAGTGGCATTAGCCACTTCTCTTGCCTGTCACACAGGCTTATCCCTCAGGAAATGTGGATAGAGGGCAACTAAAGGAATCACTGTGAGAAGACACAGATAATTAGCAGTAAGAGAAAGATTTGTGGCAAGGCACTGCTCCCTTGAGATGGTTTTCGCCTCTCCACAGARGGCTGCTTCTCTCTGAACTAATCCTGTTTGTGAGACGAAGCTCTACAGGATGCAGGGAGAGCCCTGCTCGTTTGACAGGAGAGGGACAAGAGCACCACGTGCTTCTCTCAAACAGCATTTATTGTGTGAAGACCACCTGGTTCAGCTGTTTAGCAAACAGAAAACTTTGTATAGCGTGGTCATATTCAGTTTATTTTGACTAGAAAAGGTGTATGGAGCAAGTTATAGGTCTTGACAATCAAAGCAGGGGAGGCTTTAATCAGTTTCTAAGCTCAAATTAAAGACCAGTTACTTTGTTCTGCTGATTCCAGCTCCTATTTTAGCAGCCAACAGAAACCTTGCCTCCAAAGCTGGAACAGAGCGAACTTGGCGCAATGCCGTGTCTGTGGAGCCAGCTGTGGGCCCAGGGCATGTACTTGGCACAGCTGGGCTCCTGCCCAGCCATCCAACTCCAGCAGGGCTGCTGCAGACGAGACCAGCCCGGGACTGCTCTCCCTGATATCAGGACCTGCCCCAGAGACTGCTGCACGCTGAAGGTGGTTAATGCAAACAGCGGATATTGATCTTGAACACACAGATCATGTGGTTGCCGCGGCAACTGCTATTTCATATGGCACATCTTCTGTAGCGGCCACAGACACCCTTCTCAATGAGATGCTCTCTGCGATTGCTCTCTACAACTACCTGAAAGGAGGCTGTAGCAAGGTCAATCTCCCAAGTAACAAGCAATAAGACAAGAGGAAATGGCCTCAAGTTGTGCCAGGGAAGGTTCGGATTGGCTATTAGGACAACTTTATTCACTGAAAAGGTGGCCAGGCATTGGAACAGGCTGCCCAGGGAAGTGGCTGAGTCACCCTCCCTGGAGATACTTAAGAGATGTGTAGAAGTGGCACTTCGGGACATGGTTTAGTGATCGACTTGGCAGTGCTGGGTTAACAGTCGGAATTGATGACCTTACAGGTCTTTTCCAACCCAAATGGTTGCATGATTCTATGCACTCAAAAAGAGAAGGCAGCTTTTCCATTACCCTTGAGTGAGACTTGTCTTTTGCAGAACTCATTTCTGGCTGACACACTAGCAGGCAAAGAGTACACCCACTGTTTCTGGAATTCCTCCACTTGTTGGCCAGACTATCATGTAAAACTTGGTTGGGAAAACAAGAAAAGGCTGTGTTTCAAATAGGTTAGGCCTTTAATTTAAAACTATTCTCTGATCCTTTACTTCCCCTTATAAAGTTGCCAAGTGGAGGGAAATTTGAGTTCTGGGAGCAGAACTCGGTTCACAGTAAATAAGAAAGCAGCCTTTCAGGAACAGCTTGCACTTGGTAAGGGGCACAGAGGCACTGGCTGCTCGCCCAGAGGTTCTCTTTTGCCTTAAGAGGGACAGAGAATGGGAGAGAAGGACACGCTGAACCTTTACTGCTAATTAATTATATAAGGGTAAGGAAGATGAAAAATTATACACTGCCATGGTGTAGGGAAAACATGGATTTTGAATTCCAAATGCAGTTCCATTTACTCTTCATACACTGTAACTGTACAGAAAGATTTCATATCCACTAAGACTCATTTACAGCAAAATTGCAATGGACTGGTAAGACAGACACATGGATTGACAGGTCTGGGTGGTTACCACCCTAAATTAACTCCTAGAGTTATTTGAATCCCTGCCTACCAAAGGGACCAGAATGCCATACATGTTCTTCCAGTGAGCCATTTCAGTGGTTATGAGTTCTGCCTTACAAATCATTCGTTTCAAGTAAATTAAAAACATTCCGGGCCCACTTCCATTTCCAGACCATTTAGGATGAAGACTCCTCCAGTCTGTGTTATCCAGTGGCCTGCTGAGTACTGTAGAGAGTAGGGTATAGCATAACATCAGATTTAGAGGCAGAAAAAAATGGTCAAAAATAAATCAATGGGCCATTGTGGTGTTACATCTGAAAATTAGATGAGGAATTTTTAGTTGCTAAGGTTTAGAAGATGAAGGAAAATATACTTTTCTAAGTGTCTCCTGCTTACCATTTATGAATACAAAATTCCGCCTTCCAGCTTCATAATGACATAAGGAGATGGCAAAGGAAGTTTGTTGCTACAGTACAGATGTATGAAATGTGCCATGGGTACAGCATGTGTGGCTGTTTTCCATTCCAACAGGCTTCCTGCTGCTCAGGAAGGCAGAATAGATTAAACCTATCAGTAATTTTTAACCTTTTGGGGATAATTTTATTTATATTATTTTTATTTTATTTATTTATTTATTTATGTATTTTTAATTTTATTTTCCTTTATGGAAAGACTTGTTGTCCAGCATTTTGCTAACTTATTTTAGCAGAAGTATTTAAAGATTAGGTCTTGTAGCTGACCTCATTGCCCCTTACTGTTTGCTGTGCTTATGAATTAAATTGCACCCGCAGATTTGGCAAAACCCTTCTATAGCCAAAGTCTAAGTTATCTACATTAATATCTACTGCAGGTATTTAAGGAAACACAACAAATGAAGGTCTCTATAGCTGTAATAGCTGCCTGTATGTGTTAATTAACAGCAAATAAAATATATATATTCATGGTACAAATGAGGCACCAGCAGAATAGAGCCTGCCCAGTCTTTTCTCTCTCAATGAGAGACACTGCAAACAGATAAGATGTGAGGAGTGGGGAAAAAAGGGAAAATTGTCCATATGTACTTAGTTCAATTTATTTATGATATAATATTGAACAATTAATGTAAAATTAACTAGACTAAATGGTTTATTAATTACAGAATAGATAATATATTACTCTCAATTCATACATCTACATAATGTGTTATTATTTATCAATAAAACATTTTTTGTTGATTATATACTTCATGTATTCATCACACCAACATTTTTCTAAGTGTTATACATTATTTATGTAATATATCGCTAATTACTGCAACACCAATTTTTCCTCTTTTGAACAGCCTCTTCAACTCATTTGTGTCAGGTCTTGCCAAACTAATTAGGATGCTGTGCATCCCATTATTTGACTGCATTTAGATTTTACTTTGGTTGGAAAAAAAGAGATTGCCCTACTTCTTAAACAGTTGCTAGTGAGTGTTATTTCCAGCTGTTTCTGTACTGCCCAAGCACACTATTGAGGGCTGGCAACATGCAATAAACAAAGTGCTACAAACTACTCATGGAGAAAGGTTACTGGCTGATGCAAACGTACCATACCACCTATTGCTTGGCTTTATCATGTGACATTACTTAGCAAGTTATTAATGACCTTACCTTAAATACCAGTTCCCCGATCAGGCCGTTCCAGGACCCATCCTCCTGAGGGCTCCCATACTTGTGATCCGGCGCAACATAAATTTCGTACTTAAAGCCGAGGTAAGTGGCCAAGGCTTCCAACACGTCTATTGAGAAGCCCTGATACTTCTTTGGTTTTCCCAGAACATTTTCTGACACCATGACAAAGGGCTCTTCCTAAATAAAAAATGAAGGAAATAATTGTTAATAGAGCAATTACATGCCACATTTGGGTGCTGTTGTTTTTTTTTTAAACTAAAGGAGGAACCATTCAAATACCTTTTATACAAAACTTTCCTAAAACACATTGTTAGCAGTGCCCATTACATTCTGTGAAATGCTATTTTGTTTTGAATTTACTTCAAAAGAGAAATTTTATTCTCTATTTTATATTTCAGAAGCAGATCTGCTAAACATTACAACTGAAATGCTTTTTAGTAATGCCTTCTGACCACACTTATGGTCGGCAGGACTGACATACATTCAATGCCTGGACATAGATACGGAGGATTCTACAATGCTGTCATTTTCCACTAGCTGGGCAAACACTGCATCTAATACAATCACTAATTCCTGTTGTAAGGAATGAAAAACATGGCAAAACTGAAACAGGTGTTGCTCTTGTCCTTCTACTGTCAGCTGAATATAGGCTGGTTAAATTTAAATAGTCTTCTCCAAAGAAATTCTATTTCATTAGCTTAGGGACAATAAATTATAGGACTTTAGGTTGTCTATAAGAATGATTGGTGAATATTCATCTAGAAAATTACCATAATAAAGAATGCAAATAGATATCAAAAGCTGATACTGAAAGGTCACATTTCCAAGCAACATACTTTRCTTCACACCTTCCCAAAGATCTGTAATAGTTTTCTCTATTTTGTCATTAATATTTCTGATAAGATTTTTTCATGGTCTATTATTCTTCCTGTTGCACAATTAATTTCTAGACATGCCCCTTCACTTCTTTTTAAAATGATACACACAAAGAGATTGTATTTCTAAGCACCAAAAAATACATTTGCCATAGATGCATTTCACTTCACTTTGTTCTTTTTTTCTCTGAAAACACTTGTCTGATCTAAGTAGAGCAAAATATTAAATCTTCCCAAAAAGCATGAAGGCAGTGTAACACTTAGGTAGTTTTTTTAATATGCTACGTGTCATCCTTTTAATTAATTACATGGTGCTGTCATTTTGTATGAGTTTAACAGAAACATCTATTCTGAGGTGGAAAAAAGTTAGTTCTGACTTGTCATGGCTTGGCCAGGAAAAGCACATGAAACCAATCCCTGACCACTTTGTCCTGGTCTGCCAAACCCACAGACATACAGAAGAAAACAGAATTTTTTACAGTATTTGTGGCCCAAACATTAATTGTATCTCCAGCGGCATTTTTGTTGGTGTTTAAAATATTTCTTCATTACTCTGCTACTCATATCTGTAAATTACTTTGAAGCCAAAGTACTTTTCACGAATTTTTCACTAATACTATACCTCACTAATATTTTTAGCTTGTTGGAATGTCTTCTGAATTGAACAGGTATCACTGAATTGAAGGGAGAACGTTCTCAAACTAAGAAAGCATCATTTTCAGATGCTTGAGGAAATATTCTCGAGGACAGATGCAACACCACTACAAGGGCAGGACGTTCTTTTTTGACTGCAGGAAATTCAGGAAAAAAACCAACCCCGGAACCAAACAAATACCAAACCAACCAACCAACCCACCCACCCAACCCCTGACCAAAAAACCCCAAAAAACTTCAGTGTTGACTGTCTCAAGTTATTATTTCTAGTTGTCAGATAGAATGTCTTTCTTCCAGATTATCCAAGACTAGTGAAATTTACTAAAAATAGAGGAGTGCAAGTGCAAATTAATTTTTAATGTAGTTTTCCAGTGTCCAGGATCCAAGAACATTGAAGGAACTGAGACTAAGTTGATGAAAGCCTCTCGTAAATTAGAACACAAAGTGAATACAGCTTTGCCAATCACCTGAATGAATGAGAGATTCCATAAATAAAGGCTCAAAATTACTGAAAAATATTTCTGCAAAAAAAGAAAAGTAATTTATCAATCTAAATACACTATGCATAAAATTCTGAAGATTTGTGTTTACAAAGGATGTTTTAGAAGCTGATAATTTTCATATTAGAAAGGATTAACTTTAATCACTTCTAAGTTATTTAGGAAATAGTTGCTCATACACTGATTTTCTATTCAGTTAGTTAAAAAGCAATTGCTCATCGTAGTGATTTAATGCACTGTTTAAAATGCAGTTTGTCACAACTAATATCAGTCCTTTATTAAACTACATAATACTGTTTGCTGTTGAGAGATTTATAAAAAACCCCAATGTCCAGTGTTCTATATATATTTAATGAAATATAAATAGTGAATCAGCTTTATGCAAAGCAACCAACACTTCCCAATTTTTGTTGAAGTCTGGAGCAGCAAACCATTTAATCATATTCCAAACAAAACAAAACCAATCTACTGCTATAATTTTTTTTTGTATAATTGTTAACATTTCTGAGAATGCATTGAAAGAGGACAAAAATATTTGTCTTGAGTTTTTCCCCTCATAAATGCTGCAGGCTGAAACTATGCCAGTTGTCCTTTTTTTTTGCACTGGAAGGGTGCTATGGGAGCTCCTATGGAAAGGCATATGCATCACTACAATATCAATAGTGAAATGACTGTCTCCATCCTTGAGAAATTTGGAAAATGCACAAAACAAAACCACTCAATATGTTTTTTACCTACTAAACATAAAAAACAATGAGGACAATGATGAGCTTGTAGAAAGCAGGTGTCAAAATCTGATGAGCTAACTGATGAGTTTGGAGGTGGAAAAATTCACCTGGATGATGAAGGTTCCATTAGACTCCAATAAATTCAGGGAAATCCTGATCCACTCTCTCTCCAAAGCAAATGTTAATTCAGACTATGTAAGCAGGTCTTTATCAGAGAAGCCATACGGTTGCCATCCTTGGAGRTACTCAAAACTCCCCTGGACATAATTCCAACAACCTGCTCTAACATTAACCCTGGTTCACAGTGGTGCCACCCAAGGGTCCCTTCAAACCTAAATTGTCCCAGAATACAGTGAAGTGATCCAAGGAAGGCCACTGTTCTTGCTTCTCCCTTTCTACCCCTCTAGGGGACTTATGAGCCTCTGTGAGGCAACTGCAGACTTCACAACCTGTAAAGCCAGGGAAGTCACAAGTCACAACATTCATGACTGAGGACAAAAAAAAAAAAAGATTAGTGGATTGCTCACCCTTAACCTTCTTGTTTTTGCAAGATCTGCCTCACTGAATCCCATAGGCATGTTTAGGGGATGGTTTTGCATCCAACCTCAATGGAGATGCTTTAAGAGAGGAGCCACTTTCACCCAACTTTGCCTCCAACACGCCCCCTTGTCAGCTGAATGCAGCACTACTACTAAGTCCATGATAAGGGCTCCTTCTCAAAGCAGCTCCACAGTTATCACTGTCTGGTTTCTTCTTGGGATCTAAGCTGTACTGCCCTGACACGAAGGAGGATGGGTTTAAGATGTGGTGGATTTCACAGAGCACCGTGGGTCAGCCCTGGTTGACAGCTAAGCCCAGCCAGTACTGCCCGTGGCAACGTGGAAGTCAGCAGCAAACAGGTAAAGGTTGTATCGGGGGAAGTTGTGCACATCGCTTTTTACAGCTGTAGGAAGACAAAGTCTGGCTTCAGAGGTGATTATGCCCCACAAGCAAGAGAAACTGCAAAATGCCAGCAGATTAGCACATTTTAGGAAGGCTAAAGGTGAATTCAAGATTAAGGCAATGTGGCAAAAAAAAGGAAAGCATTGGGAAAGATGACATGTACAAGTACTTTGGAGAAGTAGCTCAAGAAAATGCTTGTCTCCATTCATTTCCCTATTACACACAGTTTAAGCAAGAAGACACATATTAAGACTGACACAGGTTAACAATATGCTACATATTAAGAATGATATACTTTAACATTCACAGCATCCCTGGAAACTGATGTGAGATGGTATAAAATAACCTCTGGGTCCTAGCCATGCCCCCTCCTGGCTACTGCAAAGATTAACACTGTCTTGGCCAGAACCGGGACAATTTGCTAAATTCTTTATGAGTCTAAGATTAAAATTACAAAATACAGTTCTTATTTACTCTGATGAAATTCTCAGACATACCAATAATTTGGATACAATAGCTGGTCTGAAGTAATCTTTTTACATCCCTTACTATACCACCTAATAAAGTTAAAAATAGGAAAGCAGAGGAAAGCTTTTGGGCAGAGAAGACCTGCATGCTTGAAAACAGAAGGAGCAATACTTGAGCTAAACAGCAGAAAAGAACAATTAGGCTGAGTTTAACTTGGTTGTGTTAATTAATTAGACAATCAAAGAGAAACATTTGTTTATAGCTGTGCTACAGATGTGGATGATAAAGTCACGCAATAAATTCTGGCCTTAGAGGAGGCAGGCAGGGCGAACAAGAGAATGACTGCTTTTCAGAAATTCAGTTCCCTAAACCCAGAGTCTCTATCCGGGATAATTTTTAGCCAGTAGAATAGTGACTTTAAATTCCAAGATTTGATAGTGGTCTTTTAGCTCCTCAATGAAAATCAAGTTTTAAAGATTCAGTACTTTTGTGTAGATCCTCTCTTTTTGGACAAATTACAGAAAACTTTATTGAAAAGACAGAAAAGCACCCTTCAGGTCTTAAGCACAGCACTCTAATGAAATACATGAGAGGAAGAAAAAAGTTGCATTCACTGGTCTGTTTACAAGGAAGTGGTGGTCTTAGCCCAGTTGTTAATGATTTTACATGCCCATCACTTCATCAGGAGACCACTGAATGGGCAATAAAGCAGATTTTCTCTGCAGTTACAAGCGTGGATTCTGTGGCTTTGAGACTTATTTCAGGATAGAAATTATATGGAGCTATGATACACTGCTCTGCTGCACTTATTTATGAGGGTCTTTTGCTTGCTCTAAATATAAAAATGTTGAAAAGCTAGGATGTACTTTACAAATGAAAAAACAGAAGCAAAACAGAATGCCTTGGATTATTTTCCTAGTCAGCTGAATCTTCTTTCTCCCTTAGCATGGACAGAAAAACTTTCTAGCCAGGGCACTATACAGGAAATATTCAGTAAAGAAAATGCTACTGGCTTTTGAGGTTAGAGAAACTAATCACTGATGGGATTTACAACACAAATTGGAGCCTTATGTGCTTCTCCTATGTTTGGAAGAATCCTGTGTTCAGTTTTAAGCCCCTCACTACAAGGAGGACATTGAGGTGCTGGAGCAAGTCCAGAGAAGAGCAATGGAGCTGGTCTGGAGCACGAGTCCTGTGAGGAGCAGCTGAGGGAGCTGGGGGTGTTTAGCCTGGAGAAAAGGAGGCTCAGGGGGGACATTATCGCTCTCTACAAGTACGTGAAGGGAGGTTGTGGCAAGGTGGAGATTGGCCTTTTCTCCCAAGAAACAAGTTGTGAGACAAGAGGAAATGGCCTAAAATTGTGCCAGCATAGGATTACTTTGGATATTAGGAAATATTTTTTCACTGGATGGGTTGTCAAGCTTTGGAGCAGGCTGCCGAGGGAAGTGGTGGAGCCACCATCCCTGGAGATATTTAAAAGACGTGTAGATGTGGCACTTCGGGACACGGTTTAGTGGTGGACTTGGCAGAGCTGGGTTAATGGTTGGACTTGATGATCTTAAAGGTCTTTTCCAAGCTAAATGATTCTATGAAGAGAGTTTTAAAATTAGGTAATTATATGGGTGGTTAGAATTCATGAAGCATGGGAAAATGACCTCTGTGTCTACTCAACAAAAATTTCTGAAAACACTGAAATACAATACTTTCATGTTGACACTCTGAATTCATTAAATAGGACTCTGCATTCATTAAATTTTCTCTTACTGAAAGTAGTGAGGAAAAAAGGAAAGAAAAGAAAAAAAAGAAAGCAAGAAAAGACGCTCAGTTGTGGGCAAGACTGTCAATCCGTGCTTGACACTGACKCTAGAAACAGTGGATAGGCACATTAAATGATTCCCATAGCCCAGGCAGAGCCTTGGCAATCTCATAAAGTAAATATTCACTGTGACACTAAAAACTCCCATTCCCTGCAAATGCTAAGAAACTGCTCCCCAAACTGAAATTCACTCTTATTACTAGATTTCTCAACGCCCTTCCAATGGCTGTTGGATGACCAATCACAGCCATTATAACCAACAAGAAGCACTAACTCTGATAAACCATGGCCAAAACATTCTCAAGCACAGGATGTTCTTGTCTTGTTGCTAGGCAAAATCACTTTTTCCTTGACTCATAAAATAATTAATTCCCACCCCCCTTTTAAATGTTAGCCATTTTGCATTTCCTTCCCCAAAAGATTTTAGTGAAATACGCAGCCCCAAACACTTAATTTCCTCAAATGCTTTATTGACCACTGTTTTGGGGGTTGTATTTGGCTAGGAACAGCACAGCAGCTTGTTATTTTTAATTGAACAACAATGTACATTAAATCATGTTAGAATCAATGACCAAAATTTAATTGAAACATTTCATTCTCTCATTACAGAAATTCTCCCACTATCGACAGTTAGAAATGTTGCCACAAAACATAACACACCCCCCACGTCTTAATAATGCTAAAACAAAGATGAAGGTTTCAAATCTACAAGATCTTGGATAATTAAATACTACACTCATTCAATATCCTATTGTGCCAAGGGGCTGTGTAACAGCATTGGCACCGTTCTCTGATCCTGTGCTTTTCAAACAGATTGATTAGAAAGTCAGTTGTACTAACAGAAAGATCACCTTATCTACAGCAAGAAGTTTGTTCACATCCCAGAAACTGAATACAATGTTAAGGGGATTTTACATTTGGCCTTTGCCTACCACTATTCTGATGCATGTGTGTGGTCTGTCACGTTTTTGATGATATTTTTATTGTCATCTTCAATAAGACGTGAAGTTTTTTCTTTTAGTTCCAGTACTGTAAACAGTACTTTTTCCTCCTGAGTGAAGTGCTAGCTTCTGGATTTACTATGGTCTTTAGTTTAGTGCTGTTTAGAAGGGATGAACAAAAAACGTTAGCCCCCTCTTCCCAATTCCTCCCCTTGCTCAGACTTCTTTCAAAGCGATCTGTGGCAATGGTCTATTAGGATGCTGCCAAGCTTTGTGTATTGATTTTAATTCACAATAACTTAATGCAGGGAACAGCTCTTTCTGAACCATGTGATCGGAATATGGATTGAGATTGGAATTGATTGGAGCGTTTTAGAGTATGTCTAAATGCGACAATGGCAGCTTTAATGCAGCTAGTTCAGATACTTGAATTAGCAAAAGCATGGTATGGATGWATCAACCTGCTGGGAGCTGCATTATATTCCTGCCAGAGCCTTGCAAGGGCTCCTATTCATAAGGAGCTCTGTCATGCAGTTCAACTCCTTTTCTATCTTGCATAGCATGGAAGGATAATTACAGCCAGAGTAACAAACTCTTTCTGTTTAAAAGTCAAATTTCCTGTGTCTTCAGTGAGCTGTGTGAATTGCTCTGGAGTGCAAGTATGCCTGCAGAGCAGATGGGGGGGTCAGTGAGAAGATTAGAGCCAAGGAGCCCTGAGAGGTAGCCCTTGACATGGAGATGAGTCAGGCTGCTCCTACCAGGTGACTTGCACCTACCTTGCTGTCAAGCTGTGGCCCCAGCCAGGTCCCAAAACATTTGAATTGCTTGATATCCACCTTATCTAGTGTATAGTACCCGCGACTTTAGAAAAATGGATTGAAAATAATAATTGGAAAAAAAAGGTGCTGGGTTTCCCAGCAGGCTGTGAGATTAAAGCTTGTCAAACAAAACGATCACAGTAGGCATGTGCAGTGTGAACGGCTGTAAGGTTTATGACCTGTTTTAATACAAGCTAGGAAGCTCAAAGGGACATAAAACAGCTATTAAAAAAGGCCTGTGCCCAGTCAGTAGCAATTTAAACTTGGCCCTTGTACAGCTGTGGTGCTTGGAAGAGGAATGGAAAGACAGTTTCTGCCTCTATCAAGGAATATTAGTTTCTGCTCTTATAGTAATGATTTTAATTATTACTATTTTGACTACTACTATAGTCCAGTATACCGATAAAGCTGATACAGAGAGCAATAAATAATTTAGTATAATACATGCCTTAATTAAAATTATTTTTCTTAAAAGATTGTAGGCACTAGTGCAGAGGAAGTGCTGCCTGACAGGATAAAGAGACTTTACAGAAGTCCAGACCATTCAATTATGAAAATGGGGAACGGGATCAGGACTGCATGAGAAAAGTGATCACCAAAAATACCGGGAGAAAGTAGAAGATGCATTATCTATGAGACTATTCTACACTATTATAAAATATTTATTCAATATTTTATGAGGTATCCTGCACATAATTTTGCTGAAGTTGATCTTTACTTACAGCCATTCAGTGATGTTTTTGTTCCGACATTTTTTAATCCCTTACCACTTCTGACTGTTTGCTCCTCTGCATATGCTTAAACATTGTCTTATTTCATCTTTTTTTATGCCCGTCCTTTTCCCAATCACTCTGAAAGTTACTCCAGCTTCTTGGAAAGGACTTTTTTTTTTTTGCTTTCTTTAAGCCTGTGTTGGAAGTCAAATCCCAA
This sequence comes from Amblyornis subalaris, assembly GCA_018881555.1. Classification (NCBI taxonomy): domain Eukaryota; kingdom Metazoa; phylum Chordata; class Aves; order Passeriformes; family Ptilonorhynchidae; genus Amblyornis; species Amblyornis subalaris. Next base: position 14,710,365 of record JACAXG010000007.1, on the reverse strand, counting down.
AGACAGTTTCAGCTTTTAAAACCAGGCCTTAGCTTCACATTTTACTTTTCATCTTCTCTCTGAGTTGTAAGTTCAATACAAAAAGGGACTGAAGATGCAGATGTCTCACCAGCTCACATCTCTAAAGACATTGTCTGCTTTCAAGTTTCTTTCTTTCCTAATCTGGGCTCATGAATTCCGTACCAACCACAGAAAATTAAACGAGTCCACATATGATAGCATTTTCCATGGTGCAAGTGATATTTCTCAATTTTTTTTTTCTATACTTATCTACCCTTTTGCCAGTTCTTTCACTGTGTCATGTCCCTCAGTGCCCAAGGGTGACCAAACTGCAGCTCTGTGCGAGTAACCCAGGTAAGAATTCTCAAGATACAGTGTATAGGGATGCATGGCAAAGCGTAATTCAGCATGGCTTGCTGTTATCTTGCTTTCCTTTATCCTGCCTGCCTTTTTAGAACCCTCCAGATACGAAAATACACTCCTGTTTGGGAGCTGTTTTGAATTTTCATGTAATGTCACAAATATCTTTTGCATCATTAGGATACAAAAGGCTCTGTGCTTTTCAGTCAAGGTGTTAATGCTTTAAAATAGCGAAATTCAAACTTTTTCCTTTTTTGAACAACAGGGCCTTTTTTAGAAATATGATTTTACAAATACCTGCTGGCCTATTCATTGTCAAACAGGCCAAATCTCATTCCATTTCCAATGGCTTAATAGTCATATGAATAATTCAATAATTGCCATGGCTAATAAAATGATATTATGAGAGTATCTGCTGTATTCCAGGTCTTTTTCAACACAACTGAACTAAAAAAGAGAATAAACTAAACCAGCCAAAATGGATACACAGCTGAATTTGTTCTTGGGCAATTGTTCATTCAAGACACTCTGAATTTGTTCGGAACTACTATGCTGACCTTTGATTGAGCTACATTTTTGAAACTCAGAATACATTGCAGAAATTCACCAGCAAGTCACTTGAATTTCAGAGCAACTTGTCAAACAGAAAGTTCAAACTTCAGCTTCATGTGTGGAAGCAGTCCAAGACAGAGACATCTGATATTTGAGTTAGACAAAATAAACCTTTTCTACAAGTGTACAAAGTGTGGTACTAATCCAACTCAGATTAAAACATTGAATTACATGAACATAATCATGACCATAGTTCTCCTCAGAATAAACCACAAAGAAATATTTCTTATCACTATTTATGCAAAGGAAAGAATTCACATTAACTGCAGTGAAGCCAGGGTTCTCTGACACATGAAAACAAATTATTTCCAATTTGGGGCCATACTGTATTCTGTCACATGCACAAGGAGATTTTGTGTTGGGTCTTCGTATACCTAGCCCATAATTATTAAATATACCTAGGGGAAGGAATTAGTACAGGGTTGGAGATGATGGGAATTGTTCAGCGTTTGCTTATTGAAAAACTGGGGAAATTAGTCACAATCATTTATCATTTTCAGACTCCAGAATGTTTCATTTAATAACAAGTATAATGCAGTATAAATCCAAGTGTTACGATTTGCTGTCCTCTCAAATTCTACTGCAATTTTTAGAACAAGCCCTTTTCAACCTCACGGCGTAACAAAAGGAATTGGAAGAGAAGGGTTGCTATCTAGAAAGGTGTGAGAGATTTGAACTGTCAACAAAATCAATTTACAAATTAATGTTAACTCCTCAACTCTCAATGAAAAAGAAACTATTAATATTCAAAGATATTACTATTCAATTTTAATACAAGCCTTCTTGTTTTTCTGGATCAAGATCATTCTGTTAGAAACTGGCAGAATTAATAACAATAACTAATCATTCACAGTCTGTATGGATTCTTTACTTTTAACAGGAATGTATTGACTTAGTTGAAGAACTGGGAGAAAGATGGAAAAGAAAGTATAATAAAGATCATCATTAAAATACAGTTGATTGGTGAAATCCCTCCTGCTCCCACATCAAAGGCAAGAAGCACACATTTGCATCACAAAGGTTAAATATAAACTTCCAGTGTTGTTCTATCCAGCAGATATAAAACTAGCAAAGAGACTGAACTGTCATGTGCTCTGTATAAAACTTTAAATGTCTGTCTTTGCTTTTATAATTAATATAGAATCCTATCAGCATAGCTAATTACTGTTTTGTATCTTTGCAAGTTGATAAATATTCATGCCATAATACCTTGAAAGAAGAATGCTCTCCGGCAAGCTAACTAAGATAACTGGGGATAAACCAGCAACAGGGGGAAGAAAGGGAAGAAGAACTAAAAAAAAATGCCAAGACTCTAATTTGAATTTATTTTTCTAGGCAAAATCCACAGATCATTTTTGTCAACAGATAATTACACTGAACCAAGTAATATGAGTGTCAGGCAAAACAAAGACCAGGCACTGCCACCATGATGCTATTTTGAGGAACATGCAATTGAAGTATAATTCCCCCTCCTCTGTTACTACTTTTTTATTTTCTGTGCATTCATCCTTCTTATTTGGTTGGCTTTTGCTGTTTGGTTTGTTTGTGGGTTTTTTTTTAGGTTCGTGGGATTTTTTGGTTGTTGTTTTGGGGTTTTTGTTTTGTTTTGCTGTTGTTTGGTTTGTTTTGTCTTGTAGATATTATCACAGGAAGTTCTCTAGTGTACTAAGAGCTGGAATAGAATGGACATTCTGACAGATAATAGTGCTTAAATACCCATAAAATAACTGGAGGGGTACAAAACTGCTCAGTCTGTGGCACTGACATGCTCTGGTGATTTTACTTTCCATCCCTGATGGAGCCTCTTCCTTCATCATGCACTGTCAGCAATGCAAAACGTGAAAGCTCCTCGTCTTGCTCTTTATAAACAAGTGTCAGCCTCAGACACTGAACTGGTACTGAAAAACACAAGTAGATTGTAGCAAGAGGGAAATAGCTCAAGATAACCTCTACCGTTCTGCAGCCCTGGGTCAACTTTGTATTTGGGCATTGGGCCAAAGAGGGCTATGTGTCTCATATTAATTTAATTTTCTTTATTTCTTTATTTTTTTCCAGCCTTAACAACTTCTCCTCAAACAGTCAAAGTTTGTCAGGGAATACACTGGCCTCATAACACAAAGTACCTTCCTATTCTGGTAGACATTGTCTGTTCAGCTTTAAACCAAGAATTTTCCTGCAGCAGCTTATTGCAAGATGTCCACAAAGAGGAAGAACCTGGCTGAAGGAAAGCTAGGACGGGGCAGTAGGTGTTTTACCAAATGAATGTTACTCGCCCTAAGGTGACCTTGAATATTTTCTGAGTGCAACAATTTGWGTCAGACTGCACTCAATTTGACCAGGTAATTGACATTGAATGATCTGGAGCTTCAGCTAGGTAACTTTAGCTAACAGGGCACTTGAAGTTGCCCTTTTCCAGTTCATATATTTGTGTTATCTAATTCAGAATGTGTTTGTGGAAGAAAGAGGTTCTAATGTATTTGATTCAGTCTGAAATGCGCTGTACTGATAAATAATTTTATTTTGTGGAAAATACTCCATTGTTCTGGAATTGACAAGCTTGAATCAGACACTGTAATGCCAACTATTTCCTTGGTTAAAATGGTGCACTTAGTAAAAACAGGAGGCAAGAGGAAGAAAATACATTCCTGCCAGTGCAAAAGGATGAGCATCTGCTTACCAGCACAGTCACCACACGCAGAACCACTCCTCGCATGTTATTCTCCAACTTTCTGTCTGTTAGGGACCCATTCAGACCAGTGATGGGATTCCAGCAGCCGAGCTAAAAGAGAAAACAAAAATAATTTTCTCCCTGCCCACAAAACTTTGATTGTCATTCCTCTTAGGTGGCTTTAACCGGGAACATATAAAATGAACAGAACACCTTCTGGAATCAATGGGACGGAAACTCAGGGAAGGGCTTGTGCACAGATTCATCTTTAAATTGAAAATGAAGCAATTAGGGATATCAGTTTGTGCTTTTAAATACCAGTGTGCAATGGATGACAGCATCCAGGATTTAGGGTCATATGCATTGCTTTAAGAGCTCAGGGAGGACTTCCAAATTACTGAAAAACATTTAAAAGGCTCTATAGCTGTAACAATATTTCTACCTTACTTTCAGTAATACACTAATTGGAGAAATAATAGCTACCATCATTTTAGCATGCTGTCTGCTCCAACCCATCCTTCCTGGTGGAACTCTGACAAAAGGAATCACACTAGTTTTAATTAAAGCTTATGCTACTAATCRCTAACGAAACATCAGTGATTTTAAGCCAGGTTAAAAATCACATTTAAAGATGACAGAGGAAAAGACCACTGGATAGGCACATCACAATATTGAGAAAGTACTGCAATAGATAATGTAGAAAAAGAAATTTCAGCTATGACATTCTCTGCGTTGGTATTTCTTGAGCTTCTGTGGACAGAAGCTTTTGCTCAGGAATCTCTCTAGGGTTATCTGCCTTTGAATCTGAGTTTAGTAGATACTGACTTGTAATTTAGCTTCTCTGAAAATATAACTTGCCTAGATCTTTGTATGATGGTAGATGCTCATTTTGGATACAGAGAAACAAATCAATCCACCACACATCCCTGAGCGCCACCTACAAACATAACCAGTTTCCTTTTTGAAACTCATTACCGCACTCAGCTGGCCTGCACTATTACCATTGTTAAATCCAAAACCCAACAGAAGGACAATGACTGACTTCAGAGGACTTTAAAGCAGAATCTCAGTTATGGCATGTAAACCAATTGMCCATGTAAAGTTGTTACACAGCCCAGGAGACAGGAACCTGCAGGTACCTGTTCTTGCTCTGAACTGCTTTCTCCACGGACTGTGAATGAAATCTTTCCAGGGATGCTCATCTGACTTCTATTTAAAGGAACAGAAGGTCTTTCTCCCTCTGACAAACCAAGATTAACATCAGTAGGTTATTGTTGGGTCCAGCAGCCTCTACTAAAACTATTCTCTTGGAGAATTGAACCCCATAATCRGAGAGAAATATGAACTGTCAAACATCTAAAACATTACTGTAATTTCACATGGAATCACAGAAATGGCAAGTTGCCTCAAACCATCTGAAAGGGTTTGTAAAGAAGGGGAATACCTTTGCTGACTGTACTCAAACAGGAATTTACAGAAATCATTATTTTCAGTCCCTCATGTGAAAAGGCTTTGTATTTGTGTTCCATAGATCTTTCAAAGTGAAACAGAAAACAAAGAAAAAACTTCAGATAAACATAGKTAACAATTTCAGAACTGGATAATTTGAAATATTTGTTTTCTTCATTACACCTATTAGACTATTTTAGAGCAATTTCTAAATTTTAAAATTTCAATATATTCATATCAATTCTTTGAAGAGGCCTCCTTAAGAAATGAGTGTCTCAAAAAGTAAAACATAAAAACTTTCTSCAATGGTATAGAAGTTAAGTTTGACTCAATGATCTCAAAGGCCTTTTTCAATCTAAATGATTCCATGTTTCCCAAAAGAAGATGGCCTTAAAACACTATAGTTTCTGCCATTTTCAGAAGTACTCAGAGCTATGCTAATTCTTGCTATTTTGCCAAGGTTATACTACTGTCAGGGAAAGAGCAAGGGTAATGCTGATCATACTTGTAATCTCCAGTAATGACTGAATCAAGGACAGACTGGATCCAGAACACCAGAGAAACTGAAAGCAGCAACAGGATACAAGGAGGAAGAAAAGTATGAGGCATCTTATTAATCTCTTCCAATTACTCATCTTTCCAATAGCTATTTCTAAACAGAAGCACAAATTATCCCTACTTGGTTTCCCCACTTTGTGTTCCCRTTTGATTGCAAAGACCAACAAGAGACCATACCAGCCACCTCTGCTGCTTCTGTACCTCCACAGTTTATCCAGCTGTTCACTAGTCATGGACAGACTGCTGACATRTTCTAGGTCCTCATCACTCCTCTGGCAAAGCCCTCCAACACTTTGAGCTGAATAACCTAAATGCTGAAATGTATTTCCTGATAATAACACAGTGAAATGTAGTAAATGAGCTTTCAGTATGTGCACTGTACATTGTACGTGATAAACCACTGCCATCCTGTAAAGCAAAGCATTTCATAGTCTACATTTTATGTACGAAAAATATTGAAAACAGTACTAAGTTCAGAACAAAACTGCATTAAATTAATTTGGTGGTTGTCATTCTTAGTCACACAAAGAAACTAATTAGAACTTAGATCCAATTAGCATATCCAAATGTGTCGGATGTATAATTACTGCAGAAACTCTGCTGCTTTTGCCAGAACTAAAACCCTAGGAAGTTGCTGAAGAGCCTTTTTATCCTTTTGAGGTTAAAGTCCATTTTTAATTATGTACACTAATGTGTACAAATTCATATAATTAAATTTTTAGCCTGACCCATTCTACCTTTTTTAAGGAAAAAAGCCCCACCAACACAACCAACTCCTGGAAATTCAGCATAGCACTAATTTTCTTTTAAAAAGGCACTTTTATTTTCAATTATTGTTCATTTAATTTTCARTTCAATTGTTCCTTTATGCAGCTCAGTCATGGCAAAGACAAACGTGCAGTGTCTTGCCAACAAAGTTGAAATTGATTTTGAGTGGGAGCTGCTTACTGTTATTAGGAGAAAACAAATCAACATTTATTGATGACAATTTGAGCTTGTCATTGCAGCAAGGAGCAAATGTAACTATTGCTGAAACACTGAGATGGGGGTGGTGTGAAGCTCTCTCTTCAGCTTTATGTCTTGCTTAAYTGCTTCTGCAAAACATTTGCTGTTTCTGCATTTACTTTCTTTTTCTTTTGTTCTCTCTCTGATGGTTGAAATGAGAGAATAGATCAGACAATAGCAGAATCTCAYATTAACTCTGGTGGATTTGTGCAGATGGGTGATGGGAAATCTCTTACCGAGCACAGTGCTTGTCATCTTCATACTACATGAAATTTGTCATTTATGGTGCTTTGTACTTCTGATGCAGTTTCTTTTATTTATTCTAATGACAGCTTTCACTCCACTAGGTTTGATATAATAGGATGAAGATAGAAAAGTTGTCAGTCTTCTACTTCCTTTGATATCCAATTTACAATCCCTTTCTGGTCATCCCACGTCTCAGCTTGTTATTCCCACTATCATCATTATTGGAATAGGCTTTGCTCTCCTGTCTTGCTGGCAAAATCAAAAATTTACTTCCCTTCTTCATTAGAMATTTTTGGCTATATGAACAATGCATTATGGAAGGTCTTTAATTTGTATATCAATATTAAAATAGGCAAAATCTATTTCTCGTGTACTTGCAATTTCCAGACACTGATTTATAAGGAACTTGGAACACTAAAATCTATAATGCCTTTAAGACAGAGCTTACAGCCAGTTTTTCTCTCCTTCTTCCTATGCAATCAGTGAACTCTGCTGAGTATCTGAGAGCTTTCACTTTTTTATTTCTGGCAGAGTAAAATGTAGATTGTGTCAATTAATCAAGTAAAATACATTGGCCTGGCATGATCACAGTTGAGGACAATCAGAGAAAATGAATAAAACCAGAACACTGATACAGATGAATTACTTAAGTGCTTGTGACTACATCAAAGTTTAGTGTTCTGTTACTTCAATTAATATGGAAAATACGTAGGAACTGGTTTATCCACCACTGCAATGCAAYCACCTTGGAACTCAGACTCATTACCACAACACTACTAAGAGTCAAGAGCAGAAAACACTCTGGAGGAGCTGCAATGGAAATCTGAAAGAGAAAACTGCACTACATCTGCAACTGAAAGCTGCAAGGACATTGGGCTCGCTGACTGCTCTTTCRTTTATTTCTCTGGCATTTAAAATAAAAAAAACCCTAAGAATATCTTGTTTTTAGTATGGACAGCCTGACAAAACATTTCCAGTTGAAATGCCCACCACAGAGCACTCTCGAGGAACAGTTCCATTAGCTGTTCATAGAGAGCTGGTCCCSCACAGAAATAGCAGCCTCTTTGCCCAAAGTAGCCGCATGTTCTTCAGAAAATCCCTCCTCAATTTTCACCCAGGCCCAACCTGCTTTAGGAACTGAATTTTTCCAAGATGTGACTTCGACAGAAGAAATGTGTGTTAATAATCCCCTTTTCCATTCCAAAGCATAATGAGTTCCCAGAAATGGAAAAGACCCCATGAAGCTGTCACGAAACGGCACTCAGCTGGAAGATTTGGACTCCCAGGAGGGCTGGGAAGACTCGAAATGGGACGCACAACAAAAAGTAATGAAAAAAAAGGTGGTTTTTTTTGGTGATGTGTGGATTCAGCATTTGCAAAATTTTCTAGGACACCAGTTTAGGCAAAATTCAACCAAGACAACACAGAAATTGTTTTGCACAGAGTATTCCTGATGCCTCTTGTCAGCTATTTTTTAATATGTCCAACTGCAATTGGGAAATCAGAGACTAAATCCTATCGATTAAAGACTATGTCTCACAGAAGAAGCACCATAAAAGATATATTTTGGTTGTCAATCTGATGCTGTCAGTTATGTAAAATTTAGTCAGATGCTCAGTTACCTGGTTAGAGAGTCCTTTCAGTTCAGCTCTTTAGCCAGCAACCAATGGTTGGTTAAACAAATCTGCAAAAAAATCTGATGGCCAGGGATTAACTGAGGGCCTTTGTACCCCTGGGCTTGGTTAAAGAAGCAAGGATCAGTTTTGTTCTTCACAGCAATTTCCTAATATGACTGGTTAGCAGGAAAGCTTTCTGTATTTAACTGCTACCTTCACAGAAGCTTAGGTAATAGTCAGCAAAGAGTAAGTTGTTAAAATCAATAGAAAATACTGTGCTCAACAACGGGATAATGTATAGCAGCACCTGTTTCTCCTACATTCTGTGTGGTGAAATCCATATAGTTCTGTGCATTCAGTTAATTATTTTGTACAGTGTGTTTTATTGCTTTAATTTGTCTCTGAATTAGAAGGAATGGCCTGGCCCTTGACTTGCTCTGTTATTTTCAARTTGTTTGGAAGATGTGAGTACTCAAGTTTAGTTTTTTATCCATGGGGTAAGGAYTATAATTGCAGCAGTCAAGGTGGGCTATTTGTTTTATTAACTGATYATAGACACAAGTACAAATGACATAAGTAGGAATTTCTTTCCTCAAAGCCAAAGTACGTGGCAGAATAACAYGAACAGAGTTAATAAAATATTYTGCTTTGGGGACTACCCAAATTTCCTTTTCTTACTGAACKGAAATAAAGAAGCTAATGGAAAGTTACCTGCTGATGACCTGTTGCTCATTTCCCTACTAGCACCCGACCCAATGTTTTGTCAAGGACCCAGATTGGTGCCAGAACTTATAACTGGGTGTTTTACACCACTGACAAATGTTGAATTCATGGGGAAAACAACACAGATTGCATAGCTATTCTCACACTGCATGCTCTACTCACAAAGCTGATGCTTAGTGCTTAGGCCAAGCTTCTAGAGCCTAAAGGTATGATTTTTGAAATGTACAGTAAATCACCACATCTCAAAGAAAACGAACAATCTCTCCAAGACAGTGGTGTCATTCTACTGACCCTTCACTTCCCCCCTGCCCCTCTTTCGTCTCTAGCTTACTTTCTCTATTGCTACTTTCCCTTCCATTTGAAATTTGGTGGTTTTAATCTGTCATTTCCCCCTTCCAACTGTCACCTCTTATCTTTGGAAAATACCATGGTTTTCTATCTTTAGTCCATTTCTTACTGTGAATTCAGTACTCCCAGCAGTTCCCTAACCTGTGGTTATCTTCCTCTTTCCTCCATTGCAGTACCTCTTGCCATTTCTCTGTGTACTTCCAGTGTACTTTCTGTCTTCTTTGCTTTTCTTTCCCTTGATCTTCCTTTCCATTTCCTGTGCCTTTTTCCGTCTTGCCCTTTTTTTGTGTGTGTTTTTTTTTCTTTTTGGTTCTTTTTTCTTTTTTTTTTTTGGTTTTGGGTTTTTGTGTTTGCTTGTTTAAGGTTTGGGTTGGTCAAGGCACCTCACTTTTCACTTCATCCAGCTTTCACTCATCTTTCAAATAATTTTGTGTCCTGTCCCCTTTCTCTTTGCCCTTGGATATCATTTTCTCTCAGGCACTCCTCTCAGGAAACTTCCCCCAACTCCTCCTTCTTCTATTGTRTTATGAGGAAGATGGGACTTAACAAAACAAATCACTGTATAGTCCTGTTTCCTTTGCTTTTACCTTTCTTGGTTGTTTTTTTTTTTTTTTTCACTCCCATCCCCTGACATCCTTACATGACTCTGAAGAAAATCACCAGACAAGGATAATAACAAGTCAGATGTTGATATCTTTCCCCAGTGCCTCCGTATTTCAATTAAAGTCAAATATTCAGAAAAGCCTGTTCTTTGACCCAATATCAACATCACCCCTTTGCTAACAAAGTTCTTCATACTGCCAGAGTAAAACTCATGAATATCACTTTCATTTTACACTGAAAGCTTGCTCACTGATGTCTGAATTATTCCAGGGAAATTGATAATACCAAGGTTTGTTTAAAGTTTAAATACAGTCACTTTGATTTTTAATTACAAATGCTTGTCTCTTTTCTCATTAAGCATATTAAGAGTTTAAAAGGATGTCTAAGTCATCTAAGGTCTGGAAAAAAATGAAAAACCTTAAAATCAGGTTTTATAATTGAACTTAGTCCGTTTTGTCCACCACTGCATCTTTATGAAATCAAAGAGCAAAATATTCAAGGTTACTACTCCAGCTTGCATTAGATCACAGTATATAAGCTTTTGATATCATCATAAAACCTTTGATCAAACCTATTCAGTGACGCACAATAAAAAAATACTGTTTTCCACTTGGTGGCATGAAGCTCCCTCTCTACAGGTAGCAAGAAAACACACAGAGCACATTTCAGCTTCTCATCAGTTCCCTGGGAGTATTCACACATTTTTCAGCAGACTTCCAGCTTTCCCCTCAGCTTAGCAAGGTGCTTTCTTGAGATTTGAATTTTCAGAAAGGGTTTGTCAGAGTGGAATGTCAACAAAACCCATTTGCTCTTGCAGGGCTCAAAATTCTGGGGGCAGCATTCCAGGAAGAAATAGAGATTGTAATAGTGCAGAGCAAAACCACCGCTGTTTCATTTGGAGAGAAGAGGGTTTACAGAGCAGGATTCTGAATAAACCCAGTCCAGCAAACCACACAAGTGAATCCTTCAGAGTAGAGTAAACTGYGCTGAACACCCTGCTTCTGCAGCAGACTGCTGCCAGTGCTGAGCTACCTGGGTACCTCCACACTGCATTGCAGTCAGCTCTGTGCGCACATAMGCTGAGAAGCACCTTGGCTTTTTTTCTGCAATAAAGATCTCCCCTTCAACATAATCACTGAATTAGTAGTCCGGGAGTCAGCTCTGGAAGTAAATCCACGTAGAGAATTGTGTATTAGATTCCTCACTCTCCAAGYTGGGAAGAAAAAGAAAGGCTCCTGTATAGTTTCAGGCCAGGAACTGCAGTAGCATAGCAGTAGTACAGACATGCGCTTRCAATAAAGAAAACTGTATTTATTCTAAAGGCAGATGACAAAGAACACGTTTAGGTATACATGGGGCCCAATAAGGCTACAGCACATCTGGACTAATTTCAGGGGAACTTCTTTCGCACTATTTTTGAAGTATAAGCAGAATTATTACACCACTGCTTTCACAGAAATGCATCAAGGAACTCTACATCCGGTTATCTTTTCATATGAAGTACAATGTTGTGAAGTATACTTTTTTAAGGCATAGCATATAGGAATCTCCTTTGGCAGGCTAAAGGATTTTAAATGAAACAACATTTCACCACTATTTACTCAAAAGGATATTTATTTATTTATTTAGCAACTGAATGCTCACTGAGAGGTACTGCTGTGGCTGTTCTCCTTATGCATGAAAAACAAGAGTTCACAGGACTTGGGTGAAGGGTGGGGGATGTTCCTAGGGTGCACATACCATGGAAATGCATGTCCTGAAAACCTTGGAAATAAAGCAACCTCATTTCATATTACGCTTGTACTGAGATTCTTTGGCATTGCTACACAATTCTTAACTTCAGCATGAAATGCCAAATAAGAAAAGGACACAGAAAAACACCTCCTTTCCTTAGTCAAGGCACTGATGTACTGASATGAAAACACCACTTCCAAATACTAGATACAAAGTCAAAGAGAGGCAGCTGTGATAAGAGTCTATTTTTATCCCAAAGACTGTGGGTCCCTRTCTCCTCAGACATGTTCAGCCTCTCATCACCAACATGAAAAGAAGAGGAATTAGCATGTAGGTACTGTGAGTACACAGACCAGTGTTCAGTATAGACAAYTTATGTACCTTTAAGCATATTTGTTCCTGTCTAGAAGCTGTTCAAACTTACACAACATCAAAGTAGCTTACATTTTCTGTTGCTCTGCACAGCAGAGTTTGCCAGCTCCTTCTTAAATGTAGTACAAAGAAAGATCTGACAAGAGCATCTCCTATTCACACATGCTAGTACAACATGCTTCCTGAGCACAGGGGCTATGAAATCGCTGCTCACAAAGTCTCAACACCAAAAACTAAATATCAAAAAAACCCCAAAATAAATGAAATAAGCTGATGGAGCCTGAGAAATTTGCATGAAAGGCCAAAAATTTAATTTATTTCCATTTTAAATGTGCATATGTGAATGCGCTCTGGAGAGAACCCAAAGAATAGAGAGCTTAGGTAAAAAGTGACAAACCAAAACAAGTTGTTACTCAAATATTGCCTTGAAGCTTCTCACTACAGAGGAGCTAACATGGCAATGCAGCAAGAGTAGCAGTAGATGACAAACTGCTTTCCGTTGATTCTTCAGATTCCTGCGATGCTTAAATGGGAAACACAGAGATAGAAACAGTCTTTGCTTACACATAGATCAATACTCTGTTTCTAAAATGCAGGATTTATTCTCAGTGTTGGCAGGAAAAAAGAGGTCTGCTAAGTTGGTATGTCACAGACTTACCAGCTTCACACTGGCTAATAAATCAAAGCTGCATTTTGCCACTGATATGTTAGAAAACATTACTCCAGTACAACCCRCGCTCACAGAGTGTATGGCTACAGAGTCACCAGCTATTAGTGCATTATGGACCAGTTATGACAAGTGATTTACTGGATCATATATTTTTGACAGTTTGGTAGTGAAGAAAATAAGATCGTGAGGTGTTTTTTCCCACTCCTTCAGAATAGAGAAGCATTCTTAGGAATCAGAATTATTACTGAAAAAATCAGAAAATTTAGCACAGCAGTGACCAAGCAGAGTATCAGTGCTAGGCCACAGCTGAGAAGAAACAGCACCTTCTTCTGAAGGCTCTCATTTGACCATGACACTTGGGGCAGTGGAGGACAAAAAGGTCAAGCGGGAATTTAAGAAGCTGGTTGTGGCCAACCTGAATTCCAAGAAGTAACTTCTTCCCACTAAATCCAACTGCAATGAGAGCAGGTGTGCTCACCTAGAGTCCTAAAGATCAGCGCAGGTACCAGGAACATCGAGCACTGGGAAATCCTACCACCAGGAAAGGTGTAATTCTGATTGCCCAGTGGCTTTTCCTGAAGGTGATGCTGTAGAGCTACCACGGGTGAGAGTCAGTCTGTACATAACCTGTTTAAAATATCTATGTCACACTTGTGCATACTACACAACACACATGGTTTAAAGCACATTTGGAGTCCACTATGCTTACTACTGGTCAGTGCTCCACCAAAGAATAYCTAAATCCTATGAGGATCTCTTAGTAACTAGTTCAGTAGAGGCACATGCAGGAGTGGATGCATTAAAGAAACAGAGGCACTAGTGTGAGTAAATTTCATATGCTTTCATAGACACGAAATGGCAAATGATATGCTGTAGAGTACCTGAAGGCTTAAATAAAGAATCCCTGTGGAAAATAGTAAATCATTAGTTTAAAAGATTAAATGACACATCTAATAAACCCTGTCTAGAATAGCTGAAACACTAAAATACATTTTTGTTACAAATGAAAATCACTGCTCTAATGACAGTGGAATTTACCACAAAAATAAATTAGCAATATATCTTAGTAATTAAAACTACAGAAACACATTATAAATCTGTCTTGCAAAGGATGAGAATKATATTTGCTAGTACGCTATGTTCCTGCAATAGATTCATACACACTGCTGAAATCGGGTAAAGAAACCAAGAACTTTAAAGCACTGAGATTTTTCTTAGYCAGTTTGATATTGCAAAGATCCTTCTAAGAACATATTGGTATATATGGCAGCAATTATTTAACCACCTAAGTAGTAATACTGTGCTCATCACTATAATCTTTCTGGGATTTAATTTTAAGAGATGATATGTATTTTAAAACCATCTTTCCATTTCAAAAGATCTACTACTTTTAAGAAGAGAGAAATGTCTGTTTCAAGATTACATTAAGAAATCAGTAGTTAGGCTCRAATTACCTTTTTGAGCACATTACGGGTGYTATACTYRCCCTGATCACTTTCTGCTTCCCATTTTCAGCAGCACTCACTTGATATGACTGTGAACAACCTGAGGTAGGAGCTACACTACTGTATGCATCAGTTACCTATGTACGGAGCTTGTCACAGTAATCACAATTAACATTAGAGATAGAACCAAAATCAAGTCTTTTGTCCTCACTTTCCCCTGAGGGAAGCAACTGCTTGTTTATGTTGCCTGTCTAAGAGCTACCTGGCTGTTTCTCCTGTAAAACCAATTACTGAAGGGCTGGAAATGTCCAGTAATTCTCTTTCTGTATGATTTACCTGTGTAAATGCCAGAGTCAGAGCCTTTATGCTATGTGTTATGATAGTAAGTATCTCAAGCCCCTTCCCACATAAGAAATCTCTTTCACTGGGAAAGGTGACTTAAAAATAATATCCTTCCAAATGTTAGACAGAGCCCATACCCAGAATYCTCGAGTCCTTTTTCTCAACAGCCTGTGTGTACCACTGCATTATCTCCCAAAGCACACTCAAAGTTTTTCCTTGGRGACACTAATCACCTTTCCATGAGTAGGCCCTAAGATTAACAGCTGCTAGAGAAGGTGTAAAACTCAGGACGACTAAGGATGCATGCTTGAAAGCTCACTCTTGTCTGAACTACTCTCGTCCGAGAGTTCATCTCCATCATAGTTTTGATGGAGAATTTTACTGGTTTTCATAAACTTAAAAAGAAGATATTACTACAGTTTCAGACTTCAATACAAATCTCCCATAATAATTTTTTAAYTTTTTTTTTTATTTTTAATATCGTGGTCCTTTAAAATTTCACTGTCAGATTAACCTCCATTTATGCAATCATAGGTAATATACTGTAAGTCTCCTACTTCAGGCTAAAGAGAAAAAAAAAAAAGGTGTCAAAAGAGCCTATTACCTGGTGTGGCATCTATCCATTGTCAAAAGCAGACATGAATGCTATTAGTCTGTCAGCATTAGTTCTGATTTAAACACTTTACTCTAGATACTTGCATTAACTGTGTTGACACAGCTATATATTACTCACTTAACCTGCACTTGATTGCACTCCTAATGCGCAATCAGGTTTTGCAAACATGAACCTGAATAGAAGGCAGTCGAGGCTGGAGCCTGGGCTGGTGTAAGTCAGAGTATTTTAGTGAAAATAGGCTTCACTAGCCTGTATGAGAATCCAACCCCATCTCTACACCTGCAGATGCAACTATATTTCTTCTTAGAATAGATCCTGAATATGTCTCCATTTTTAGTACAACACCTGGGAGCTATGCTCAGCTCACTTTTCATTGCATTAAAACACTCATTAAAATGAGAATTTGCACTGCTATAGGAAACATAAATTGCCTCTATGCAAGATGCACGAAAACTAAGTGAATAATTCATCTATTTTTCATATACAAATTTATTCATGGAATAATATCATATAATAGCTTCTTTATGGAGATTACAGGCGGTTTCTCCAAAGCGTTCAATAATCAGAAAGCTATGCTGGTTTATTTGCCTGGACACATTGCCCTTACAGGACATCTTTTTCTCATGATTGGACTGTCAGGTTTCTGGCAWGAACATCTGCATTTATCAATTCAGTCCTTACCAGCTTTACAACCCATGAAAATACAGACCACATACTTTCTAAGAAAGCGTCGACAGTAACTTAGTGCAAGCATTACAGAGCACATGGCAGTCCTACTCTCAGTAACCATCATTCTGARGTTTTAGCAAACTTAAATTCCTTGAACAAGCAAACCAGTCCTTGTGCAAACAAGCTGTTATAAGTCCAAGGCMCCGACACCCAAACCTGTCTGTCTAGTGGTTTCTGTGATTTCTTTTTAAGTTAGTTTTGAAAACTCAGAATACCATTAACAATGTATTAAAATAGAAAATATTCACTAATGTCCTTCTCTCCCAGCTAATGAGATTCATAATTATCTCACTTAATAGCAGCTAAGAGAATTTCTTCAGTATTTCCTTCTGTTATTTCTTATATGGTATTTCCTTGATGAAAACAAGGTATAAGTCATCCAAAAGGTGTATTCCTATCTTTAATACACTGGCATTTTCTATTCCCATCTCCAGAAACCTGTATTAGGTTCGCATCTCTTTTAAAAAACATTCTCTAATCAGCCCAGTCTATTTCTGTGCTAATTATCACTATTCTCAGAATGACTATGTTGAATAGATAACCTTAACATATGTAACATGTATTATTCCATTCCAGAAGCCAATTCCATAGGCTTCTGTCTCCCTGCTCATACAGAAGTGTCATTGTAGCTCTGCTGGTGTAATTCTATGGACAGGCTAGGCTTGTAAAGAGAAGTAATATCTTTTATTAGACCAAGAAATATAGTCAGGGGAGAGACCAAGCTTTGAGCTCAGAAATCTAATGAAAGTCCTCTGAGAAAAAAATCTTTCTTGTTTTTCTTCCAGCTGTATTATTTGGTCTTATAAAAGATATAACGTTTTCCCTGTAGGCCTGACTGTCCTTGGTTATAATAGATTACTTAGGATGGAGGTAGGTCAAAAAGGAGTTGTAGGACAACAGGCCAAAAAGACAAAAATACAGTTATGGAAGGCAAACCCATGGCACAGACAAAGAGAAACTGTTTACATAAAATAGTCTGCCCGATAGTCCTGAAGATGGTCTCTTCCACCTCAACACCATGAGAGGATTTCTTGCCAAGACTACTGACCTCTAGACCAAAACACAAGGATCCATTTTTTTGGAGAGAGTGCACAGGTGAGTTGCTAATGGGCACACTGTCAGCTGTCTGCAGGAAGCACGCAGAAAGTTGGATGTTGCTCAAGGGATGTTCTGTGCATCCAGGAGGAGTAAGGATATGAAGGGCTCCCCATGCATATCCATAGCAAAAGGAAGGATATGGAAAATGCTGCTCAATGGGCAGGGGACCCAGAGACAACAAGCACAGAAACAGATGAAGAACATGTTTGCTTTGACTGGATCTTTATTGTTAAGGTCTGTTCCCAGGCTTTCCGGCTCCTGCACCTTGTGTCAAAGTCTGGGGGAATCAATGAGGACATGCCTAAATAAGAAAATGAGTCCACGGAACTGCACTGGTTATAGCTGATAGGGCTGAGGGAGCTACAAATCTCTGATGTTTGAAAAGTCTTAGTGACTGGGAAAGGGCAAACATCACACACATCTTCAGAAAGCACAAGGAAGTGGATCCAGTGAAGCCAAGACTGGCCAATGCAATCTCAGTTCTTTGAGGGATTATGAAGCCCTTTCCATCTAAAGGTGATGCTCTCCGGGGAGCAAGGCAGGACAGCTTGTCCATGTGCTGCACAGGCAGTTGATGCCTTTGAAATGAGAAAGCAAACTTCTGTAAGTAGAGTGAAGAAAAATGGTGGAAAGTTTAAAGCCTCTCCTTCATCGAAGCAATTTCTATCTCTGTCATCTATCCAAACAATCCTCTTTTCCTCTAAGACCCTGATCCTTTGAGTTCCATTTTATCAATTAATCCAGGCTGCTTTTATAGTAGACAACTTCTACTCTAGTCATCTGCAAGTTTTATCAATGATGGTTGTCTAGTTTCTTGAAGATCAATATGAATATTTAAAAGGAAAACAAGCAATTTTCTTGAAAATAAATACACCTCAGAATCAGCAGCAGCTGTAATAGACAATCATAGCATAAATTGGTGTATTCCCAGACAGACATAATACATGGAAGTTTAATCAGTAATTATTGAGGTCACCCTATCATTTCTGCTGTGAAGCATCATTTTTTCGTTTGCTTGATTTGGCAATTTGAACTACATAGGCTTAAGTTTTCCATACCAGATGTCAGTTCAGGATAAAATAAACTATCATAAATCATAAAAACATGTCATTTGAATTACAAAAGATGGTGTTCAAATAAATTGGTAATTTTCTAATTTCTGAGTCGTATTCAACCTCGGAAATGTTTTAAAATCCTTTTTATTTTTTAAGTGAATAATACACTAGCTAGTGTCTTAGCACAACTTTCACCAAGTTCCACTCCTACTATTTTTCAACTTTTTTCACACTTTCTAGCTGGAAAATTTCCAGATTTTGTCTTTGACTGACATTTATTTTTTTTTAAACTAGGGCAAAATTTTTCCAACTCTGCAAAAGAAAGATTGCAGGAAAAAAATGATTCTCAAAATTAAAAAAAAAATCTAAAGGTGTTGACCTACTTTTAATGCTCTTTATGACAGGGAGTTCAATTCAGTAAGGAAACAATCTGTGAAAAGTTTGCATGTGGTAGCTTAACCACTTCTGAGGTAGGCAAACAGATCCATTCACCATTTTCACTTTTATGCTGTCCTACAACTCAGGTGCTAGATGATCTTGGTAATATCTGCTTTAGACAACTTTTAAAATCTCATCAATATGCCTATTCTTGACACAATAGGACAGAAGTCCTAATTCATAGCTCAGGATTAGAGCTATGAATTACTACAATTAGAGCTGTAGAATTTAGCAGGCTTTTTAAAGATTTAAAGATTGTTTTCAGTCATACCACAAAAAGCACTTTTAAGAGAATTAGCACTAGCATTAAAAATCTGAAATTTCCTATGGACTGCATGAAGCTGTTTCTGACAGCTCAGATAATGTCTTGCTACTAATCAGTCATTAAAAAAACCCCAGTCCACAACACTTTTATGGGTTTGGTTTCTGCTGTTTCTTCTTTGATGAAACAATTCTTTGAGCTTCAGGAGTGGCTGTTTGTTCTTTAAAGCAAAGAACTTTTTTTTTTTTAGTAGAGCACGGGGTTCTCATGTAAAAAACTTAAGGAAGAATGTCTCTTTGAATAGGATAAAATTGCCTTTCCTAAAGCAGGCTTGACTCAGTGATTTGTAATTTCTCGAGGCTTCAGGCTGGCTATTTTATTCTAACTCAAACTCTTTCTCTTTGAAATAAATCATAGGTGCACTTCGTAATTTGAATTAATATCTTAAAAGACAACAACACACTCTTCCTTAAATGTAGAGGAACAAAAGACCTAGCAAATTTTGACACTGAAGTAATAACACCTTTTCAATTCTTTAGCTAGTACAGAAATCATATTAAGAAGTAATTTTGCAAACAGCTGTCTTTCACTCAGGTCCCAAATCAAAGACACAAGGAACTGATGACAGTCTACTGACTTCAAGCATCTTTGGATCAGAGTTCTGTGTCTTAGATGCTCAGGCCCATTTTTATTTTGATCTTCTCAAATTCTAAAGGAATGTGGCTGAAAACTTCACTATGAATGAATTATCTCATGGAATGAGCTGCCCCAGTTCCTCGTGATTTGTTCATATCTTCTAGATATTGACAGAATTAATAAAAGACAGAATATGGCAGAGCCTCAGACCATCACTTCAGCATTTCTCTTCTTTGACTGAATATCAGAAACTCTTTATTGTATCCTCTAATAGGAAAAGACTCTGTGTCACATCCTTGGCACAAGTATTTACCAGAGAATTCCTGGCCAAAGAACAAAGGTGAGCTATGATGGATGACTTCAAGCCATCCCCACAGCCCCCCAGCTCTGGGCTGTGCCATGAGCCTGGCAACACACCAGCATTTCTAGCAGCCTGTGTGGCTACAACACTACATGAAATCAAACTAATATCCAAAATTTTTTTTTTTTTGTCATCATATATTGGTTTTAATCCCCGCATCTCTTAGTCCTAGCATTCCTAGACAAAACGCATAAAAAAGACATTCAATGTATTGTTAGAATTTAGAAAATGAGTTAATATGTTAATAAGAGTGGCATTCCATAAGAAACAATGGGTATACAGTGGGACCAAAAAGGATGGGATTAGTCGCAATACARAAACGCTCTCTCCTGATTCTTCTGTTACAATTCTGTAAAACCTCTAATTATTAAAGCACAAGACCTGCAATTAAAAAATGTAGAGTTTACTAAATATCAGGTTTCTTGGATTGGCTTTTGGTCTTATGCCAGGTGGACCCATTTGTTATGGATTTGCTATTCACTTTCTCAGCAGCAGTGAAACAGCACAATGACACCACCACCACAAAAAACCAAACCCCAACAAACCCAGAAAATGACAGAAAAGATACTATGCGTTATTAGAATAATAAAACTCATTGCAGCTGCAGAAAGCAGTATAATATGAGTTCATCTGTAAGTGTAGAGAATGTGTGGAGGGAAAAAAAAAAAAAAATCCCCAAACCAACTCTTCTGGCTCAGAGCCAGGATGCACAACATGTAAGTTTGCTAGTTCTCACAGACCTCTTCCTAAAGCTTACTGCTGCCATATCAGTTACCTACTTAATATTTATAGATAATGGATTAAGTTAATGCCATTTACAATTTTTTCTTGCCTCATTCCAACTACATGAATACTGCAAAGCCCACAAGCGCAAGGGAACTGGATTCATAAAGCATAAGTTAGCAGTGGAGCTAGGATTTTTGCTGTATTAAAACTACTGTCATCTTCCTCCAAAATACAGATAAGATGAACATCAAAACTCTTCCATAGCACAGGAGATTCTGCACTTGCAATGCCTATAGTCCCAAGTGGGATACCTGGGAGAAACTTAGGGTGATGCAGAATTTCCCACTGCCATATTCAACTCCCACTTCCCATATTCAACATCTTGCCCAAATGAACAGAACCAGACAGTAAGGCATATTCTTGCAAAAACTGAAAACATACAAAAAAGCTTCTAAGGAAAAACAATAAAAACAGATGAAGGGGATCCAATTAAGTCTTTGAAAATTCCATGTCTTGACAAAAGTCATCATTTTCTCCATTGATCACCATCTGCCTTTTTATGACCCATTGTAAACCTTAAAGGGTATCACTAGCATCACATTAAAGAATCACTGTCCTCTCTCCACCTCACACACCTCATACTTTTGAAACCATAGGAATATAATGAACCCCTTAAAATGTATATAGTCAAAGGTAAAATGTTGACAGCTGTGATAAGAAGAATGAATTTCCCTTTATCTAAATCGTGCTTTTCAAGCTGCATATATATCTAAGAGGAACATAAATGTTGAATTTCTTCCTTGAYGCAGTGTTCATATAAAACCATCAAATAGACATGGTCGAAGCTGGTGAGAACTGTAGTACAATATAAAGTTTCAACAATTCTTCCATAGGGCTTATCCAAGTGATCTTCAAACACAGTTCAGTAGGAACACATCAGTAGTGATAAGGTTCAAAAGAAAATAAAAATGTAGGAAAAAAATTCTTCTCTTAATGCTGTCCAACACACAAAGATCCCATTTCCGAAGATGAGCTGAGTGATCTCTACTGACTGTCACCGTTCCCAACTATTACATCATCTTGGTCTGTCTTACCAAGGGATTCCAGAATTTGAATGAGCACTGAACTTAGTGCCTGAGTTCTCGTTCTTTAAATTGGGATACATCAGCTACATTACCTCATTAGGGTGCTAGGAGTATAGTTTCGTAAATACCTCTTCACCATTTAAAGGAAATAAGCTTTTACAAATAGCAAAAAGACACAAGTAGTTGATAGATAACTACAGGTCCAAGCTTAAACAGAAACAGTTCAGAATGACCCTCCAGAACTCCCCTTTGTACCAAAATTTTCCATCTTCTTAGAAGTTTGTGAAATTCCAGCACTCCCTTTCCCACAAAATCTGCCCTGAGATGATTCTTAGAGAGCCTGAGCACCCCTTTTCTTCCCATATATATTGACGATTGTAATACTGTCCTCACTACCTTCAGGTACAATCTCTTATTAACCTGACTCAAGCAAACATTCACACAAATACTGTTCACATTCACTGTACAGAGGACTCATGGCAACACCAAACATTCTTTTTTAGGTTATTTCGGTTTCAACCCTGTGGCTTTCAAAATTACGTGGTTTATTACGAGAGACTGAAGGGAGACCTTATCGCAGTCTACAGCTTCCTCACAAAGGGAAGAGGAGAGGCAGGCACTGATCTCTTCTCTGTGGTGCTCAGTGACAGCACACAAGGGATTGGCCCAAAGTTGTGTCAGGGGTAATTTAGGTTGGGTATTAGAAAAAGGTTCTTCACCCAGAGGCTGGCTGGGCACTGGAAAAGGCTCCCCAGGGAAGTGGTCACAGCACCAGCCTGACAGAGTTCAAGAAGTGTTTGGAAAATGCTCTCAGGCACATGGTGTGACTCTTGGGGTGTCCTGTGCAGGGCCAGGTGTTGGACTTGATGATCCTTGTGGGTACCCTCCAAGTCAGGATGTTCTACGATTCTATGATAGCTGTAATATGAGACTAGTCTAAGTGCTATAATGAATAACGCAACAATATTTTAAAAGGGTAAATCAAAATTGTGATAGAACTTTCAGTTCAGTGACTCAATCTGAAATGTGATATAAATACCTGATCTACACAAGATGATATCTATTAAATCTGTACTTCAAAATGCCATAAACTGTAGAGGCCATGAAAATTTCTGAAAGTTTCCAGGGACTGTGGTAATTTTGGCAAGAAGTCAGATACCTTTCTGTGCAGAATTATGACCCATCATCATGCATGAAATCCCAAATAATATGCACCCTCAAAAATAATGATCCAATATGAAATATATAATTTACATACTAAATTACCTGGGAGAATTTTATGTGATTATGAAAGATTATTAATCATATCAAGTTGATTAATTTGAATGTGAAACTCAATAAATCTTAAGAATTTCAGATAGCACTTCTATTTTAACACAGAGATATTGACTAAACTCTATCCTCCACACCCTAAAAATAATAATATTGATGGAGAAAAAAGTCAGGGATCAATATGTATAAAACTGAAGAAAATCATGACCCAGCAACAAATAAGTAGCTGTGCAAAGATGTTGATACCACAAATATCATGAAAATGTAGAATCATAGGAATGAAACACAAGTAAAAAACAGGTTGATATTTTTGTTTGTTTTGCTGTTTTTCTTTTTCCTTTTTTTTTAATATGGACACACTAAATCATTCAAACAAGACCTGAAACTATTTCTTGACTGTATTTTTGACACACAACTGCTTTCTGTGCTTAGAGTTGATACTCTTACTTCAAAGCTTGCTGCAAAAGCAACTAGGATATACTGGGTTTATTTCTCTTTGGAGCTTCTATAAGCGGGTGGAGAAGAATATTATTGGCATGTTTACTGAGACTCTCGTTATTAGAGGCAACCAATAATAGTAGTTTTTATGTAAATTGCTACCTTTGCTATTTATTACGTGGTTGCATTATGATGATTATCGATATTGTGTTTACATACCTAATGAGTGCTAATATTATCATCATAATGGTGACTGGGAGAAGAACTAAAGCTTTCATTTGGTGAATTAAAATATAAGGAGAAATGTCTGTGCCTCAATCATTTTGAGATGTCACTGTCAATCAAGTGCTGCCTTACAGTTCATCTGCTGGAAATATTTTCCTTTCCACTCAAGCTCAGCTGCAGCTCAACCACATTACATTCAACAATGTGAATTTTTAAATTTTTCTCATTCACATTCAGGAAATATTTCATTTATAAAATTAAGATTATTAAGACTCTCCAGTTTCATAAGGGTTATTTAAGGATGACAGTCGGTCACTAGTGCCTTGGACTGGATTCAAATCAGTGACGTAAACACAGGACATTCTGTAATCTGTTATCATTTCCTGAGCAAAGCACAATGATGTTTTACATGTTCACATCAAGGAAAAGCATGTAATTTGATCAAGCTGCAAGTGAAAACTTCTTGGCAGAGCCTGAGGGAAAGCAACGACAACAATAAAATGAATAGGCAGGTTGTCAAGAGAAGTGAAAGTATTTTCAACTGCAAAATTTTTGAAGAAAATCTTGCAGTGGAGACGCTGAAAATATTGTCTGCAACAGTGCCCATGGCTATCCTGGTGGTGAAGGATTAGTTTCTGAACTGGAGATATGCTATTATTAAATGAACTCAGATAAGAGTTAAATTCATTCATTTACTTAACTCTTTTGTTGGAAGGGCAGCGAGTCCTCAGTGATGTGAATTGGAATTGGAGCTATGACAATTTCTAGCATGAGTGTCTGATCCTAGAAGTATTTATTTTGCTTGAAAAAGTAAAGACAGTTTAAATGTAAATGAGATGCAGCTTGCCAGTTCTGTATAATTTGTCAATATGGATGCTAATTTCACAAAGACTGAGCAATATCTATTCTAGAATAATAACAGGATTTGATCCCACCAACTCTTACTTGTAGCAGTAATCTCATTATGGTGGTGAGACTAGAGGAACAGCTGGACACATATCATATGATACTCTCCTTCATACAATTTCTTTGATGTGTTTCCTGGTTTCTTTCAGCCTAATAAGTGATGCTAAGAGCTAAATGAAATACTAGGGCATCTATTAAAAGTCAGCTTTTCCATGGATTTTCAGGGAGTAGTATTTTTTGCAACTGGATATGGCTGTAGGTAAAAATATTACTTTATAGAGAAAATCTGATATCAAAACCACTGCTACCCTTTCTTCTCTTCATTACAAAAGGATTTATGCCTGATGCAGAAAACATTATGGAGCTTAAACCTGTCACATGAAGAGTTTCTTGGGAGAATTTCTCCTCCTGAGAGTTTGAGATATAAATCCAGATTCTCTGATTTATTTCCACTCTTGATAGCACTGGCCTCAATCTGGAGACTTGACTTTTAAGGATTTGAAAAGAGCCTTAAAGCATCTTTAAAAGTGAGAGTGTTCAATCCATTTCAACGTGTCATAAGATCATAATGCAGGCTATAGACATATTTTTCAAAAAGGACACATTTAAAGTGTTTTCTCAGACACAACACTAAATTAAATCACTTCACCTAAGAACTACCAAAAGAAAAAGGTGCAGAAAATTAATAACAGCATAATTCATTTTCATTTCACCTTCTCCTCAAAACATGTGAATTTATTTCATTTTTTCTGACTTAATAAACTTTGATTTACAGATTTTCATTTGACTAACAAACAGATCCATCCAGATTGTAGCATACATGTTGTGAGACTCTTTTGATAATGTTTTCTAATAATGTTTTTTTCAAATAACTTTGCTTGTAATAAAGTCTTTAATAAAAACAATGTATCTTTTGTGTTATGTCTGCATCCTGTGATATAAGTTTAAATTACCTAGAACTCATCTCAATAAAGCTTAGAAGCATCTGTTCTAACGATTATTCTAAACCTCTGTGTTTGAGGCACTAACTTCATTGGGGAATTATTTAACTTACTTAACAGAGTCTTGCTTGGTTTAGCTTTGTTATGTTTATTCCAAATTCTTTTCTACCCTGTCAATATTATTTATGTCCTCTTTGGGGCTATAACCCTATTAATTTTTTATATCCCTTACTCTTTCATTCCGTATTTCCTGCTGTCTGCTAGACATAATCTCTCCACCCCTGCAGAAAGCAATGGATATTATTCAGGAACACAATAAAAGCACACAGTTGGGCTTGGCTCCTATCTACCAAAATGCCATAGATGTTACTGGAATTTTAGCCTGCACTTAAAAATAAGAAAGTGTCAAAAGTCTCAAGTGCTTTTCAGACTGGGATAATCAGAAAATGGTAACCTAGGAATCACAGCAGTAATAACACTTACCTAAACTCAAAAGTCAATTGCCATAACTATAAACAAAGGAGAATGTTAGTTGGCTTTGGATGGAGAAAGGCCAACTTGTACTATACTGACGATATTAAAAATGGACAACCAGTATCTTCCAGAAAAACTTATTTTTCACATTCTTAATGTCACTTTAGTGTTTGCAAGGTCATTTGCCAACACTAAACATGTTTCATTGTTCTACTATTATTTTTAGTAAGGATGAATTTAAGCACGGCCTTAACTGTTTTCTTGAATCTGGCCCTGTATGTATTTACTTCCAACATCCATACTTGAAACTGAAATCCCCCATAAACAGCCTGGTGCCTTCAGAAAAAATGAAACATGAAACATATAATCCAATATCAGATGTCTACCTCAGTGAATGTTAAGTCAAGCTCAAAATCCCGAGGTTTTAAATAAATACTTATTAAAAAGCACCATTATTTCTTTCATTTGTGAGTTGCCTCCTCTTCTTTTCACTGAAAAAGTTGAGGAAGAAATCTCCTTCCCGTCTCAGTTCCTTCTCCCATTGTCTTCCCTTCACTCCAGAAATAAATAAGTAGCACTTATTTCCTCCAGTTTGCTGCACACCTCTCCAGTAGGCTGCTTTTAMATATGCAGCCATGGCATTGCAGAACTTGGAAGAGGAATTTATGAGCCACATTCTCTTTGACAGGGAAAAAGTTAATAGCGTTTAAAAATAAGGGAACATGAGCATCTTATGAAGGAGGATGTAGCTAGAACTTCTACAAGCCATGCCTATGCAAAACCATAAGGATGTAAAACCAGAACTCTGTAGATCTTTACCTAAAGCTATTTTTTATCCCAAATTTATTGTTCMTTACATGAATTTTTATTTCTTAAAGGACTTACTATAATGCTGTCTTAGCAAGCAGCATACACCAAATTTGTGGTCTTCTCTTATGTAAATGTAGGCCATGGACACACACAACATATTTTTTATAGTCACACTTAAAATTTGCAAGCTTTCAGATCTCTGTACCCTTTATTATTCCTGTTATCATCTCAGAATATTTTTATAAGCCAAGACACCTTTTTTTTTTATCACAAGGAATAGAGCCAGAAAATACACCAAAAGTAACATTCACATTTTCCATGACAGAAGTTTCACAGAACACAGATAAAGGTGCCCTTGATGTTTCCAAAATGCATGTTCCCTTGACACTAATGTTTCAGCATCAACTAACTAGGAAATAAAAATGAAAAACCTGATGCTTCTAAAAAGACTTAAAAAATACATATTTGTTGGTCAAAGATATACCTTAGGAAAAACTSTTATCTTACTGAATTTTCCAGTGAATGAAAAAAAAATATAATTTGTCTGCTCTGCCAGGTTATCAGGCAATTCAGTTATCACATTCTCTGATAAATATAACTCTGAAAGAAGAAAAATAACTAAGGAAAAAAATTCCTTCCTTTATATCACACATTTCACCAACATAATGCTATTTGATCATCATGTAAGGAAGTGGAACACAAAATCATGACACAAAAAGCCAAGGAAAAAATAAAAGAAATACAGATACATTTTAATTGACAGTGCTGAGGTTTGTACTTCTGTTACCTTTATAAGAAAGTGACTGACATCTGTGTTTGTAGATGGGGGCATGGAAATGGCTAACAGAGAGTCTAGGCATTATTACTTCTATATAGGTGTCTCTTTCCTTATCCAAAAAACCAACACAAGGTCAAATGTTACCCAGTTTGATTGCAGATAGTGAAATGTAGTTATTTACATATTTAATTTGATTTCTGAGAAGAGACTGAGGTAGACATCCTATATAATGTATATATATGTGTCAAAGACTGAATGTCAGTACTGCATTCTGCTTTTCTCCCTTCTCTCAAAGTTAGTTTGCCTGAATTTCTTTAGGTGCAAGACTTTTCACTTCRCCCCATTGATTTATCTTTTTTCTTAAGTAAACACTGACCTTTCCTTCTACTCCCAACCTTTCCCTCAAGGTGACACAGCCTGTCCTTGGAAAAGTAGACCTGTTAATTTTAGCCAGAAGCAGACAACCTGGCATTTCCCAACAAATGATCTAATCAAACAGCCTCTTAAAGCTAAAACTGTGATGACAGGTAACTTGGTCATTAGTTTAGCTGTTTGCTTGCATTTCTTCTGGCAGGCATTTCAGATCAAGTTAAGAGGCCAGCAGCTCTCCTGATCTGAATAATGCCAGTCAGTTCTGAGCCTGTGTGGGGGATACACAAACAAACCACAAACTGCATCAGAAAATGAAAGGTCAGCCTTCAAATGCTACTGTTTGGAGAGAGTTAAAAGCATAATTTCCAGCACTACATTTGTGTTAGCATACTTTAAACTTTAGCACTATCCACTAACTGTGCACTTATACTGGCTTTTATTTTGTTGAGCTACTATTCGACTGATTTTTGCATTTTACTTTTGAACACAGATTGCTTCAGCATGTCAGCAAGACCTTTTTCTTTTTTGCAAGTAGGAGTAGACTACTTCTTGAACAMTATGTAGAGTAATGACCTAAACAAAGCAAGGGGGTTACAGGTAGGAGTGAAAAATCTCATCTCCAGAGCTTTGATATAGCTGGGTACAAGCTTGTCTGACAGTACATCTGTGCTTTAGGCTCACTCGAATGAGGAGACAGCTTCTGTGTCTAACACCCTTCCTGAAATCAGTTGTCTACAAAAAGATAAGGCAGTAATTTTTGAAGAAAAATGATTTTTTTTTTTTTCTGRTTTAGGTGGGTGGGTATTATCAACCTCTTTTCACAGGCTCCCAGAAACTCATCAAATGGTTGTAATTTCTGCAGTAGGGTCTGAGCCAGGATTTAACCGTAGGCTGAAAGAAAAGCTCATGCTGATATTCTGTCTCTAATACAAAATTCCAATGCACAAGGAAAATGTTCAAGTATATTTCTTGGACTCAGGCTGCCTCCTATTTAGTCAGTGTAAAAATTTGTGAAGTCTCTGGCAGAAAATTCTCTAAGCACTGTGAAAGGAGAGATTTTAAATTTATAGAACCAATAAACCTAAGACAAGTTTACACAATTGCAGTTCTGTCTCACAGTGAAGCATTTAATCCAAAACTATTTAAGGAAAATATATACTATTCTTCATCTACAGTCAGACAAATAAAACTGCATTTACAGTAAACAGGCAGCATAAGATATTTAACAACAATCCAAAAAGAGGCTACAAACCAAACACTTTCAACTTGAATGGAGACAGAAACACTGTGATTTCATGATTTGCCATAAATGCCATGCGGCACGGAGAGTTTCCTTTACAAAAACAAAATGGATCAAAATAAAACACAAAATAATTCAGACCACAGTGAAGACAGGAAAAGATAGTGTAAAAGTAGAGAATCAGATATGCAATTAAAAGACAGACTTCTGGAAAAGGAAATATAGATAGCAGTGTGATCTCAACACAAAACAATGAATCAGCCTGCACAACATCAGGATACCTTAAGACAAGGAAGAAATCACAGCAAGTGCTTTAAGAGGCAGGGAAGCCTGCTCCACTCCACCAGGGCAGAAGCTGTTGGGAACCATCAAAAAAGCTGCAAAAAATGGGACCACTCCAGTGCTTTTCACTCCCCAATAACCTCAATAGCTAGCAGGCATTATAAAGCTTGGATTGCCACATGTCCTCTGTTGAGGTGCAATATCCCTCTCTTGCCAAGCAGGATCTCGCCTAATCCTATTCTAGAGCAGCTGCCAGGCACCTGGGTTTTTTCAGTTTATATTATCTGGTTTTGGATGTCAGTCCAAGACTTACTTATGAACAGAGGTATAGTTGCACCTCCTGCATTCCTGTCCCCCTTCCTCAGACTCTTAACTAGTCACTGCCACACTGCAATCCTTTTCTGGGGGTGGTAGCAGTGAAGCATGCCTACGGTGGAGCTCAGGAGTATTTGGCATCTAGCTGGTGCTCTCTTTCACCCTGCCCTCACTGTGCTGTATACAAACAGGAGAAATCAGCATAGGACATAGATTATCTTCTGAATATCTTATTAGTAAAAGCCGTCTTGCACAGAAGTTAATTCTTTTCACACAGCTCACTAGTGATTATCAGTGCTCAGAATTATATTCTGCCATTATTGCTGGTAGGAAAATGATTGCTGACCACAAACGTGTGTGCAGCAACAAGGGAAAGCAAGGGGAGATAAAACCACATAGTAAGAAATTAGACTTGTGGAATATCAAATTTTGCAACCTATCAGAAATAATTACAGAGCCATGAAGCTCTTTGAGAAAGCAAAATTAATCTACTTGATAACTATATTCCATCCTGCAGCAATAGCAAGTTTTGAAGGTTGTCATTTCAACTGTTTGACTTCAGTCATTCATAAATACGCTGCTAAATCCTGCAGCCAAATATTACACTTATGATTTATGTGAGTAGTTTCAAATGAATGAGGACATTACACACCTACTTCTCATCATACTTGAGCATTTCTGRTGTGCTACATTACAAATGCGTCTTAAAATTAAGAATTAGGGGCAACGCCCCCCTCAATATTTCAAAATCATTTTAATGGAATCTTATATGAATGCACATGTCCATGCACATACACATATAGATATATTTATACACATTTGATGAACATGASAAAGTCAAAGACCTTTGCTTACGAACAAGGCCACAGATTTTGAGTACATACATTTCCAGCTACTCAAATTTCCACAATCAAGGTCTGATTTTTTTATAGTTCCATGAATAGACAAGATCAACTGAAATCAATGTCTCATTAGATCAGCTCTTACTGGGTAATACAATTCAATCACTTTACATCCAGAGGACAAAACATAAAGTTTTTTGACCTGTAAAAAAGCCCTGAAAAACTCTGTGTCCACAGGTTTGTAGTTCGAATTTTGTCTAGAATAAGCACGGAACAAGCAAGACACAGTGCAGAGGTCAAGTGAACTTGGGAATATGGTATCCACAGAGACAAATTTCTCCTACCTTTCTTCTACCCATGTCATTTAGGCGGAACTCACATCCAGGAATTAGGGAAAAGGAAGAGGCCAAGTTGTCAGTAACCAGGAGAAAAAGAAAGAGATAGAAAGATTATTCCCTGCCTAAGCATTGAGGGAGCTAAAGAAGAAACAACTGAAGAAAGAACTGGAAGGCCACCTAAATTCACCAGATTTATAAGGCAAAGGTAATCGTAGCTAGTCAAACTCTAAAGACAGACTTTTGGCTCATATGAATGTATCAAATCATCATATTCCCATGCTAAGCAAACTACAATTCACCACCAGATTACAACGTGAGGCATTTTATTTTAAATCTCTCTGTGGTCTTATTGAATGAAGGGGTTGGCTTCTGGCTGTTAAAACCAGACACATCTACTTTAAATACAAGTCAAGGGAGTTTAGAGCATTCTGTGCCTGGGTGCACTGAGCAGCAAGGAAAAATATTCTTTGGGGTTTTTTTTTCTACCTGGGTGTTTGTTTTTAGTGTCTTTTCTCACTAAGTGCAAATCTGTATTGACTGTGTGCTTTTCCTCCTATGATTTCATCCATTAGAGAAATCACAATCAAAACCACACTGGGCATAGTTCCTTCTCATAGAGCACAATATTCCAATCAGATGAATGGAAACATCTACRTGAATCAGGCTTCCATATTAAAACACTTCATTCAGTTAACAGGAACACATTAATTGATTTATTATAGTCCCATGGCACATCAGTAGCCCACAAATGTCATGTTACAATATTTAACAAAAGATATACTATTAAATAAAGTATTTGTGAATAAACCAGCAGTGATTTATCTGCAATGTCTACATACAAGAAAAGAATTTGGCTGCCGACTTTTGGTGTAGGATACAATTGCAAAATATATTTTTAAATCTTCAATTATGTTGCAAGTTGCAGAGTTTGTCATTGGCATTATTAAGCTGACATTTATCCCTTTTTTCAAATAGCTTTGCCTAATAAAATTCCCTATCTTTTTTTTAACTACATAGCTCTCCTTTACACTTGAGGCTTTAAATGTATTTTAAATATTAAAAAAGTTTTCATTAAAATGCAGAAACAAGGGTGGGGAAGCTACTAAAAAAGGCTTTACTCTGTCTCCTTCAGTTTTATGTGGAAGTATTAATCAAAACCTTCATTAATATTGTATGAATCCAGAGCCTTTGCACAACTGGAATGCACATTACTTCTTATTTACAATATTTTTATTGTAAGGTAGTACATTTAACAAAAAAATTAGGAGTCTGAAGATATTTATGCACACATAGAAAGTGCTATATTGCAGAACTCATGTTCCAGGCAAACTTCTGGATTTACAAAATGGAAAACGGGAATTCTGTAGGAATCTCAAGTATTTTTTCCAAAAATCTGCATTTGATACGACAACTCCAGCTCTGCGAGTGACTGATTAGTGAGTGCTCAAGATTTATGGTTGAGGTTTCCTTTTTGCCTTCCAAGACTTGGGGTGAAGAAATGTGCACTGTTCACAGACAGAAACACCCACAGTCTACAGGAAACTGYGTGAGGTTAAACGGAATTATCAGCTGTGCTGCTAAATACATAATTATGGGGGGAAACAACATGACTGTTACAGATTAAAGTCACAAATAGCAGAAACTCTCATGGCATGTAAAGGAAAATTCTTTTCTAGATAACCAGTGTAAAAGGACAGAAATGATAAGAAGAAAGAAACAGTTTCATATCAGCAGGATATTACTAATATCCTGGTATCTGTGCTGATCTCTTGTGCTGTTTGACATATTCATGCAGTGTCACGAAAGGCTGATGAACAGCAGAGTGACAAAGTTTGTGTATTGTGCTAAATAATTCAATTGAGTAAACATGAAAATGAACAACAAAGAATTCAAATAGATCTCCTGGTACTGAGTGACTATGGTACAATAACAGATGACGTTCAATTTTGATAAACGTGAAGTAATGTATGTGGGAAAGAACTATTTTAACCATAACAGGACAAAAAAAGGAGGGCAGGGTGGTGTCCCAGATTTGCATTAATATCAAAACCTTAAAAGGCTTCAAAAAGCATGAAGAAAAATCCATTAATCCATGTTTGTTTAACACAAAGGCACTATCTTAGCATAAGAAGCCTTTAAAACTTGCACTGCTAGAAGGTGTGATGGTTTATGGAGAGACTAAAATGTTTTTCTGTTCTGCCTTAGGCATTCACCATCAGACTTCAACAAAGTGTATTAGACTAGAGGACCCTCCCAACCCCTTCTTACACTATCTGAAATAGAGTCATTGCAGTGAAAATCAAACCTCTCCGATTCATTATGAAATACTGCCATTACCTTGTTGTGATAACAATATTACACTGCAAAACACTAAAAAAATATGTGCAAATACTCACACTTTCCCTTCCTCCCATTAATACAACTCCATTTATTTCTCCTACATACTGGCTCCTCTCCCATGCCTACAACCCTTGCATACCCAGATAAAAGCTTCACAAATGGAAAAGGTTTCTTTTCTTTGGACAAAATTGGTTCTACTAGATTAGTCCAGCTCTACGTATGAAGAAAAAGTCAGAAATTACTTTTAGAAAAATACCACCTAGAAAAATAGCATCCTGTGGGAATAACTTCATTGAGACCAAAATTTCACTTGTGGATTCAAACAGGTAGTTAAGAGTTTCACTAAAAGGCTTTTCAGAATCAAAGGAAGGAGAGGACTTGAGATCAGGCTTTTAACTGGAGAAAAAAGATTGCATAGCAGACAATTTCTACAAGATAAGTAGAATGCAGCAAAACTTTCATGAAGTTGCATAATTTTTTTTCCCTAATAGGACTTACTAAAATCTTTTGGCTATGATGTTTCAAATTCCAAGYAGCAACATAAAAATGAATAGATAAATATGAAACTCAGAACTAATCTGTGAGCTCCAGTCAATATTGTGACTGTACTGAGTGAACCAAATTACACAAGTAAGCATATTAAAGTTATATTCCTGGGTCACTTGCATGGTGTTGACTTACCATTAATTGCTTTGTGAATTTTATAAACAGTGGGTCCAGTTATTTGCCTCTGCTAGAAACCCACTTGAGCATTTTCATTATATGTATYACACTCAATGAAATTAAAGGATTTTTTAACATTTACCTTAAGTGTCATCTTATGGGGATACAGAGCATTGAATTTTAAGTATTTTTTACTTGTTTTTGTCAATTCTCTAAATACATAAAGTACAAAGCTGACCTATATTTACACCAGATGATGTAAGGCAGCTGTTTAGCTCATGCCTTTTCCAGGTCTTTTACAAAGAATAAAGTTTATGTAGTTTGGGTTTCACTGCACTTGGATATTTTTCAGTTCAGAATGAGTTTATATTTGTCTACAAGCCTACACTGCAAACATGACAATAAAATCTCCATCCCAGAAAGCACAAAAGAAACTAACTTTTCCTCTTGAAAAAATGAGCTATTATGTTACTGTGAATAAGACTAAGAGAAAATTTAGAACCTAATAACATGGTTTAGATTTATATAATTTGTCTTATTTTTACAAAATATAAATGAAACTTTCCTACCCAAAAGCATCACCACACTCTATAATACCTGAAATACATTAAATCCACTTTGTAATTTCTAAGTTATGGCCATCTGTCTTCTAATGCAGATATCCAAGGTGGTAAATTTGCAGGCAGTAACTTTAAATTTTAGTGTAGGAACATATCCAAGTACCATGTGTGCTGAAAATTAAACTGAAAATGTCTTATAAAGCATGTTTGGTTGTATAAAATCTGCAGATTTTTTTCATTTGAGGTTGTTTGTGCAGCCTTCACATCAGAAGTTCCTCTAATCCAAGGTATACCCTATTGCTGATATTGGGGGTGGAGAGGCTGTGTTTCGAGAMGAGACAAGACAGCAAAGCACCTTAAATTTATTCTAATAAAACTACTCACATTCTGTAGATACGAAATCAAAAGGAGATTGAGGAGGCCATTTGTCTGAAGAAGGTACTAACCTCGAGGGGAACAATCAGTGTCATGGTCCGGGTCAAGCTTCTCCCTTTACCTCATTATGCCCATCTGTTTAGAGTTAACTATTTGGGAGCCCATTTCCTGCTGTCTTTGTAATTACACATCAGAGCCCCAGTGGTAATGAGATACCAATTATGCATTTAAAAGCAYCTCTGTGTTTAGTGACAGTCTAGCAGGCTGAGAAATGAAGTTAAAATAGGGAATGTTAAAAAGAGAGGTACAATGCTAGGATTTAGGAAAGATGTATTACACTAAAATAGAGGCAATTTCTTTCTCCWTTTAGAATGAAAATAYATAAAAGTATATTCTTATGGYAAATAAAYATCAAGAGCTATAAACACTAAGGCTAAGAAATATGAAGAAGTAATCCTATTTATTTGTGTGTACAGATATATTAAACAGGTTGCAGGTATCAATGAAGATATGTGCATGGATCTGGTGCACAAAAGTTCATATTGTGAATTATGGGAAACATGAAATCTACACTACCTAGGGAATTTCAAAGCTCCCATTTTTCTAGAATCAAAGCACAAAAAGGAAATTTGTCCATTCCAAGCTGCTGTACTACCTGAACTTGATGCTGAGGATGTTGCTTATACCATTTGATGCCTCAATTTATACCTCTGATACTGCTGTGCAGATACTAACACTCTTACTACTGCAGGACTTACAATTTTTTCAGTTTTCTCTCTATATACAGCAGATATCTTGGCTTGTCCTTACAACCCATGAATGCCTTAGCYGTATAGATGGCCTTTGCCAGTTATTCAAGGTTTTACTATACATACAACAGACTTAACAGGTAACACCGAATTATCAGGCAAGATAATTTCAGGCTCAGTTCCTTAAAAAGAATAATAATAAGAATAAGAAAAAAGACAATTTCTATCGAGGTGTTAAGCTGCATAGAAATTGGAGCGCAATAGAAGGACAAGAATAGGATTGATTAGGAGCTATGATATGTTCACAGATCATGCTGGGAATCTCTGGTAAGCACAATGCATCTTTAATGCAAATCAATATAGACAGTCAGACGATGGCCCTTGAGAAAGGAAGAGCAATCAAGCCGCTGCTCCAAAAGACAGAGCCGGTCTAGCAGTGAGCTCACGGGTTCTCTCTGCACAGCATCTACAGGAGCGAAGAATTCGTCTGATAATTAGAGCGGTTCAAATGATTTCTGCTGTTAAGTAGGCTGTGAAATTCAGGAAGGTATTCTGGGTTTTGCCTTATAATGGCACAATTACTCATTGACAGGGCACAGCAGCACCATTGTGGAGAGCGGCTAGCAAACATCAGCCTCATGAGCTGCAGACGATGCATAATTTGAACAGAAGTTGTAAAGTTTCCCCCAGATCGTCTTGGGAGCTTCAAAAACTYGCTTTCAGAGCCATGGAGTTTTGCAGTAGGTTTTTTAGAGAGAGAAGGTACAAAATGAAGGCACGTGTATACCTCCAACCCCCCCCAGTCTTAGATGCTCATCTGTAATCTTGTAGGCCCTATTCACCAAAGAACAGTAGGTGGGTAGTAATTTCTACAAAATTCACTCATTTATTTCAACATGGTGTCTAGAGTTGAAAGGAAAAATTGAAAGGAAAAAAAAAAGGAAGCATACTGCACCCTAATAATTACATTTCTGCCTGAAAACAACGATTTCTTAAAGGTATTTCAATGAGATTTCAAATGCCACCAACTCTATCTGGGCACACATTTGGCAGGAAGCTCGACTTCTGCAGATTAAGGAGGAGATGAGAAGGCTCGCAGCAACCCTTCTGAGGGATGCTCATGGTGATTAACTGACCCTGTCCTTTTGTCYCCTCGCCTGAGTGAGTGTGGTTGGGGTCAGGAGCCAGGAGGGGCACCTCTGAAACCACTTCACACAGGTCCAGTGTGAATGGTTCAAACCAATTTGTTGAGCCCAGGCCCTCACGTGGTGAAGAGCTGTGCAAAGAGTGGCATAACCCCCGAAGCAGCTGGAATGAGCAGAAAGCTTCCTAGGACAGCACTGAGCCTGCTCTCTGCACACCATGGATCTTCACTGGAAGAAACACACAGGGAGAGAGCAAAGTTAACTGTTACCTCAAGAACTAAAACTCACTCCTTGTTATCTTTGAGACCAGGGSCTACAGTTCCCCTTTGGTTTTTCCAACATACTACACCGGGTTTCATCTGGTGAGGTGTCTGAAGATGTCAGACACCCAATTTCACATGAAATTTTGTTGCTACCAGAAAGCACATTTCCTTTTAAGCAGGTGCTTTTTTTCAAATCCAAACAAAATCAGTCAAATAACCAAAAAATCACAAATCAGTATATAGTGCTTAAAATTCACATGGATAAATCATCCTTGGAACTTAATTGAGCATACAGTTCTGAACATATTGTTAAATGGAATAAATACCTGTAAAGTAGTAAAAATGGCTTAGATGTTATTACATCTGCACCTAAATTTAGAAACTTAAATCTTTAATTGGCCATATAAATCTAAGCACTTTCATCTTCTGAGACGCTTAAGATTCTTAGCTCCCAATAACTTTGTGAATTTAGATATCTAACCCCTACTAAGCAACAACAATTTTGCATGCTTCTAATGTTTTCATCAAGTATACTTTTAGTTTGGAATGATATTTCCCTCTCTGAGGAACAATTATATAAATAAAATTAACATATATGTATTTATTCACATTACACACTTAAAAATTGCTTTTATAATGCACTGCTTTATCTTAAAATCTTACAGTTTAATGATTAACACACTTTTTTTTTCTTTTTTTCCATTAATGATGGGCTGCTTTTATAAATATCCTACCACAAGAAGAATGGGAACTTTGTCTGTATGGGCTTTATTATTTAGTGTACAATCCACCATACCATTTCTAAAGTTCCCCAAGAGCCATACATGAAAATTTATACCTAAAAGGAGTCTAACATAAGTAAGGGATAAAAGCAGCTTTTCTGAATTTTCTGCAGATAATTTAGTCTTGTTGGAATTTAAAAAAATGGAATCAAGCATTTCAGCAAAAAGTGTACACATGTATGTGTATGTATATCTATGTATGTATTTGTGTGTGTGAAGAAGAATTCTACGTAGTCTGCATGAAGATACAAATAATTTCCAGTGAAGAGAATCTATCACACAGAATAACTCAAGCCAACAGAAAAATCAATCTAATATGCTACAGATAAAGCATGCAGTCTAACAAATCCRCTAGTGCTTAAACATCAGGAATAAAATGTGAAGTGTAAAGATCAGGAGTGCTACATGGCAGAAAAAAACAAATCCAAAGCAAGATAGAAATGAACATAATAAGTGATACCCAATCATGACCAGAGACCAGACCATGACTTAAGAGCATAAAATAAAATCGTCTCCTACTCATAAATCTGTTGTCAGGACTCATGGTATTTCTAATAAACTGCTCCATCAAAGCCTAAAACCAAAAATAAAAGGCAAGTGACCCTCTTCTAATTTCCCATCCAAGTCACTTGGCTCATTACACACTTACATTAGAGTGATAAAAGTCTGGTGAGTGATTCATTCATTTGTCAGATGAAGAAGAAAATACAATTTGATAGCTTCCCTGAGTCTATCTATCATCATGTTAGGGAGGGGCAAAAAAAGGAAAAAACCTGATGACAAGAATATTAAGAGTTAAGACTGTAAGGACGAGTGTGCTGGAGGTTAAGAAGAAAAGAGAAACCAAGAGGTAAAATGGCTCCCTGTGAAGCCATTAATCTCCGAAGTTAAACCACCAGCACAATTTCCTATGACTGTCCCAGCATAAAGTATTAATTATTGCTTTAAATACTGCTCTGCACTTACCACCGGCACTTGGGAAGAGAGGAGCTGGGGTGACTTTCCATTCAAAGAGGGCTCAATGACAAGGATAGGAGTGAAAACAAAGAAAGGCCAATAATACATACTACTTTCCACAAGCAACCCATGAGTCTTTTGCAGACCTGAAGCAAGTGATCCCTTCTAGGAACTTAGGCACTCTCTGAAACTTTCCAAGATTTCCAAAAGATATATGATCTCCAGGTGGGAAAAGCCTCAGGGCTTTAGAAATAGATAGAAAGAACTGGAGTCAGAAGTCCATCTCACCTTTGGGGCATTAAGGATATCTGAACTTCCTGTATTTGAGGCCAGTCAATCTATTTTCCCACAGAGAGCTCTGTGGCCTAGGGCTTCATAGGAAAACTGGAGGCCAGCAGCTTCTGTGTGCATGCACCTACACGTTTGCATGTAAACACACATACATATTAATGAGCTTCTCTTTGAACTTAAAATAAAATTGACCTCAGCCAAAATTTTTTCTCAGCTATCCCAGGTCTTCCTAGGGCTCTGTGCTTTAAGAGATGGGTCCAGTTTAAAGACACTACAGCCATTTCTACATAAATAAGATAAACAAATAGTTAAAAATTACAAGCAGGCACTGCACTGGGAATTCTTTTCACTTGTTGAATTACAGGGAGAAATCTGACAGCAGTGGCAAAAAGCTACAAGTAAATTTTTCTTCCCAATTAGTTTTTCAACTTATTAGGAAGTCAGTAGGAAAAACTCGACACTGAGCTTATAACTGTAAAGAGGAACAGAGCGGATCTGTGTCCAGCTTTTGCCATTTCACACTGACCACATGAACTTGGAACACTTGGGCACCAAAAACAAAGCAAGAGAAACAACACGGAAAGCCAGGATAGGAGCAACTGTATTCATTCCCTTCCCACACTTCTCCCAAAACAGTGTTTCTTTCTCTCAACTCTTCTGTTCCCACATTGCTGAGGGCACATGAAAATGAACATCCTTGCTATTGTTTCACCCAGTGATATCAGAAACCAAAAGCAAAGAGGAAAAGATGTCATTCCACAACACTATTAAAGGGCTTCATGCTATCATTCACCTTGAGCTCCTGTGTGCTTGCCCCACACTCACATCTCTGATTTGCACCAGTTCTCAGTCTAAAACCCACCTCCAAGGGGTGACTGACCAGACTAGTCAAACCCCAGACATGGAGAAATGGAGACATGGAGAAATGCATCAGCCAGCCAGGTTTGTACTTTTAAGTTAAAATGTTGGCCTCTCCACTAATAAAGAAATAGTCAGTAGAGAATTCCAGCTATTTGTGAGTCTGTCTCCTTCAAAATTGCAGTAGGGGATGGGATGTATCCCACAAGACTGACTTGAAATAACAGCTACACAAGAAAGAAGGCAGGGAACTGCGTGGCAGCCCCGAGGCACTTCACAACACTGTGTACCAAGATTGCTGCATCAAATACATTGCATTTTTAAAACGTGTCATGATTCCTCTTTTCTGCTGTGTTGAAAGAGATATGATGTTCCCCTTTTCAGTAAAGACACAGGCAAAAAAACTTTAATAACTATCTCTCAACCTGGTTCTTGAACTGTTTTTGCTACTTCTAATTTCCTGTCAAAGTATGTAGTCAGTTTGCAAGGTGACATTTGCAGAAGCTCCTTACAGATTGATTGGCTAAACTGCCGGGAAGCCGAGAGAATTCACATAGAGAACGACCTTCGTCCATCACAAAGTCAGACCTGCTGATATTGCTGCGTGCCAGAAAAGTCCAGCCATTCCCCACACGTTTCTCAGGGAGGGCCACTGATGGATGCAGATCACAAGCAGGACAGCAAACAAGAGGCTGGATGATCTGCAGAGCTCCTGACAACCCTTTAGTGAAAACCCAGGTCATGGTGCCGCCTACTGCATGCTAGACAGGAAAGGAAAAGAGCAATCTTTTCTTGGAAGACATCCTGCATAGTAACAAAGAGTTGCTTGGAGGGTGATAGTGACTTCAGACAGTATATATGCAGATCCTTTCCTTTCGTGAGCATCAGGAGGCTCTCCTTGTCTGTCCATCATGACTTACCTCCCTTTCAGACTTTTTCTTGAAAGTTGCTGTGCTCTTGGCATAGCTCAAACTTTTTAGCACTGACACATCTAATCCTTCACCCTTTCCAACCGGGGCCACTTGCCAAATTTGCATTTGGTACAGAAAAATCTGTATAAAAACATCTAACATGGATTAATAACTTTGTCATTCTACCAATAACAG
This sequence comes from Amblyornis subalaris, assembly GCA_018881555.1. Lineage (NCBI taxonomy): Eukaryota > Metazoa > Chordata > Aves > Passeriformes > Ptilonorhynchidae > Amblyornis > Amblyornis subalaris. The sequence continues at coordinate 14,669,286 of JACAXG010000007.1, read as the reverse complement.
CTGTTTGTGTTTTAAGTATTTCTCAGCACAAAGAATCATCTCTGTGCTTTGAAAACAGAACAGATGCTGAACTGTTTGTGTGGCTTTGGACACACCACATTTCTGTTTTCTTTCACTTTGGCTTGAAAAAACACGTCGAAAGACAAGACTTATTGGTTTATTTTCTCCCATTCACTCCTTTGTAAATATTGCCATAACATAGACTTCCAGAAGTATATGGTGAAACACAACTCATCAAAAACTTCCCTTTGGGAGTTACAAGTTATATATACAAAATCTGTGTCATTTTTAAATTATAGCCCCTCCTGTAGTATAAAATCCCAGCCTTCCTGAACTAATAATGCTATCTTCAAAGAATTTGATTGATTCCTTTGAAGTAAAACACAGGATTGACTGAAGTTTAACTATACTCCTTGATTTGACTTAATCAGATTTAATCATGGCATGCCAATCAAAGCTCGTGTTTTTCTGATATGTTTTACAAAATAATGGCACGAGGTTAGAAAATCAGTCGTGGTTTATGGCTCCACATATGACCGCTCAGTTCTCCCAAATATCAGGGATCAGTTCGGGGGTAACTCAGGGAGCTTGCAAATCTCCATCTTTTTACAGAGCTTTGGAGGAGGGAAGTTTTTGTAAGCTTTGAAAGAAAACTGTTTGGAAGAAATTAGGTAGCAAATATTTCCAGGTACCTTCTGCAGTTCTGAACTGCCTTCTAGGGCAGCACCTCCCTCTACATGTTTTAGAGGGAGATTACTCGTTAACACATGCCCCTGAATTAAGTGCCTAAAATTGACAGGTTTTAATAATATAGTGTCTAGCTAATTATTCCAGCAAGCAATTAAAATGTCATTAGCTTTTTCACTGCTCACAAGACACACAAACTTTGTTTAAGTATTTTTAACAAATTTTTTAAATATTCGTGTACAATTATGGAAAAAGATATATTGTCATGATGTTTRCATAAGTTCGAATACATAAATAAATATTCCTAAACATATATGTCCACACGTCATAGAACAAACCAGTAAGCTCACTCACAAACAAGCTGAAATAAGCAGTACAACCAACACAACTTCATGGATAATTATTAATCCACAATATTCAACTTGCTGTGATTTCCTAGCAAAAAAACACTTGCAACAAAGGAAACATCCCTTTTGCTCCTTAGTTAAGGTTTGTGAAAAAGAGGCCAGTTTTAACTCTCACCAAGAGAGGGCAGTGACATATCTCAAATTATTAGAAAATCCCATACAAGAGCCATATACCTTTATAGTAAGCATGATAGCAAATAATCTCTGCAGACATTTAATTTTAAATTCTGTGGAGCATTCAGCTGATGCTGTATTATTTTTAATTAACATCCTCCCACTCTTGAGTAAGGGTACTGTTGTGTTTGAAACTGGAAAAAAATAGAAAGAGATCATGGATAAAACTGTGAGGCCTTATGAAATAAGATTTTTTTTTTCTTTTACAAACAAGTTTTTCAAAGTAGAATATTAAGAAACACCTGCCTTCTACTATGAACCAGGTTCATAGCAGTGTGTAAGCTTTATGTTCAGTTTCAACTGACTTCTCCAGAATGTGAGGACTTTACCACTTAGCTCTATCCCATACTTTCTGTTATTTAAAAACCCAAAATGGCAAGTTAGAGGGCTGCTTTTGTTCCCAACTCTCAAAAGATCTTGTTACAGGTAAGCAGCTGTACTAGGCTGTTCAGGACAACTGATTTATTTAAAATAAGCTGGTATATCCATTTCTTTGCTCAAGGTTACCTTGAAACTCTTGGATTGAGAAGCTCAAATTGTCCTATTCCAAAACCTTTCATTAAAATATGTCGTAAGTCCACTATTTTTGGTCTCCAAAGGACTGCAACACTTTCAAGTCCATGGCATCTTGCAATTCCAAAGCTACATCTATTCCCAAAGTTCAAAAAATACATCTGTGAAAAAGCCAGCACCTTTCTCTTTTTCACAGCCTTTCAATGGATAGATGTAATCCACAGGAAAATGTTCTGTCTTCTACAGAAAGATTTTGGGGTTTAACACGGTTTAAGAGAGATCACACTGATGACAGAACCTGTCCAATCTAGCACATGGGTATATATGATCTTCTTTGCACTTTCCAAGGCATCTTTCAAAACATATGGAAAGGAGGGAGGAGAGAAGGAAAAAGAGAGAGARAGAGAAGTACACTTCATTTTGTCTATGGTCTTTGGAGGTTTAGAGCAGTTCGAAACTCCTTTTTAAAATGGAATTTAACTGGACCAGATGCTTTAATAAGGCAAATGGAATGAATAAGAAGACACAAAATAAAATAATGATGYGGACAAACATTTCTTTAACAAGGTATCATAACATTCTCTTACTGATATTTTCTTTATTAATGTTTTAATTTTCTCTTGCAGAAATGATTTGTCTCAATATGCTAGAGTGTCACAACAAACTAGAAAGCAGCTTCTAATGACTAATGGACTGACTGACAATTTAGATGTTACAAACCTGTTAGAAAAGAGCTTAGAAAGAATATAAAACTGGAACAAAAAAAAATTTGAAGGAATTGATCTGTAATAAAGGTGGAGTATGATGTTACACACCAAGCACATTAGAGAAAGCAGCATATGGCACACTATTAGAAAAAGTTCATGAGAATTTCCTATTAACACTTCCTGTCATATTTGTCATCACACCACGTACATACASCCACACCCTCACACCCCCCATTGTAAAAGCAGTATAAAAACATCCACCACAAAATCAGCTTGGTGTTAAATTCACTCCTCTTTGGACTGAACAGAAATGCCTCAGTATGTACAGATGCTAAAAACATTTGTATTCAGTGCACCAGGCCTTGTTCAAGGCAATCTGTTGGTGGCCTACAGTCACAGAGCACACAAAGATTGTATTCTCATGTGGGAAGATATCCATCACTTAGCTGGTCTTGTCATATCTGCTTTCCTGCAGACACAATGAGCAGCAGAGGTAAAAGCAAGCAGGGTGTAAGGTCTTCAGTAGTAAGGTGAGTAGCAAGAGAGGACAATAACTTTCACTTACTGTTCAGTGTACACCAAGCCCCAAGGCCAAACAGGAAATCAATTCAACTATCCAGAATCAAATGTATCAAGAGACTCACTATAACTTTACTGTAGACCAAACTAGCTGTGAATTATTCCAGTCCTTCAAACATATTTGAAAAAGTAATTTGTGAACAGATAGGTCACAAAAAACTGTGCAAACACAATTTACCTTAGTCTATACTGACCAAAACGCTGTACTTCAAACTCTTCCTGCTAGCAAGCAAACATGTTAGCAATCCAAGTACTGTAGACTGAGCTTTGGATAAAATATTTCTATGTAGCCTCACCATCATAGAAAAGAAAGTTATCTTATCTGTTCCTTGATAAAAGACTGTTACAGAGATAACATAAAAATCCATTCATGTGGCACTTCGTTTTCCAAATTGTAGGCTCATGCTGGAATAAACTTTACAGAATTATACCCACTGACCCCCATCACTAGCTACAGTCTATCTGTGAACAGAACTGCTCAGACAATAGACTGGAACCGCTCTCTAATTCAAGAGATTCAAAGACTACCTTTCCTGTAATCTTTTCTGAGCAGGTTTTCTGGTGTGCAAACGAACTTTTCATGCTTTTTAAGCCATTGCCTACATCCCAGGAACAAAGCATACAATTCTCAGACKTTATTCTTTGCTAATGAAACATCACTCCTGACGCACTTTGCAAGCAAAGCAGGCTCCAACGTCAGAAGCAGAACTTGTAATTTGTGGAAAATAAATGAACGAARCAGCAAGAAATAGCAGCAGGCCTGGAGAGCTGGTCCAGGGATTGCAAGGCAAGGTAGGAAAAGAGTTTATAATGTTGTTTAACCCCCCTGGCATGAGTAGAACTGATACTCCCTTTTAAGTAGTTAATAGGTATTTTGAAAAAATTGCATTAATTGACACGGTTCCTGCGAGTAGTAGGAGTGGTTTAATAATGGATTTATGCTATTTAACCAGATCTTAATTAAAAGACTTATTTTCTTACTTTATGTTAATGAAAAACATTTGTCTCAAGTAATATAATACACAGCTTAAAATAAACTGACTAATGAGATCTCAGACATGCACATTCAATGGGGAAATCACACATTTTATCAGTAGTTAATAAATTTACAGAGCTAAGAGTACCTGAGCTCTAATTCAGAACACTAATGTTTAGAATACCGAAATGTGCTAGAGCCAACCTGATGCAAAACACCAGCATTAAGGCTTTAAAACAAAATCTATTATTTTTAAAGGCAATCAAGTTATAATGCAAAATCAGTAGAGGTGTATAGAAACTGCATGTTGCATTAAAAGATTCATATAAAACACTTATGGCTCATTATTAAGGCACTCCATTAGAATGCATACTTTAAATCAGATTTTTATGAACTCTAAGTGCATTATTTATTATAAAATTGTGTTTAAAACAAACAAACAAAACCCTAAAATCAAATCCAGCATTTCAGACTAATAACTTTGTGACTAGATAAGCTTCAGAAGCAGACTGGTTGAACACTGSTCAGGAAAATATGTTAAAGTTATTAGTTTACATTGAAGTGTTATCAACTTCAAAGTACTTTTAAACTCCAATGTATAAGTTCTGATGTATTATGTTGTATTTTTCTAAACCAATTAAAAAAATTGATTTACATATATGACCAAAATTAATTTGAGCTCAAATTTCAACAGAACATCTTCTGCAATTTATCCCATTCTATCCTTTTCTGTTTACACGAGAAAAATATTCTATCTACTGCTGTACTTCAGCAAGAAATGTCTACAATATTTTTCATAGGTTTTGAGAAATGGAGAGAAGTAGTGTTGGAATAATGATGAGACTATTTTCTAACTGACATCTGCCACAGGTGCCAGACACACCTTGCCAAATTCCTTAGAACATGTTCATCCCCATTTACTACTAGCCTAAAGAGTTTCAAAGTCTTGTTAGTGTGTACAATTTCCTCAAAAGCTTTGCTTTTCAGAAAAAAAGAGGTTCTATCACACAAAATTAATTCTGTTTATCAAAATGAGAATGTAAAGTATTTGAGACTTCATACATTTCACTTTTTCTATTTCTCCTGCTGTGCATTTTAAAGCAGGAGTACACCATGACAAGAATATTTATTAATAAATTCTATTGTAACTTACCCTTTGATTAAGGCATTATATTATAACTTTAGAACAGGCAAAAATCTGAGCACTGTAATTTTAAGGCTGAATCATAAAAACCTTCCAAGACTACGAAGGGACTATAAATATTATGAAGTCATTGAAAGCTTCACCATCCTCATTTTTATTATTTGCAAAGATCTCAAAAGGTACAAAGAGGTGTCCCTAAACAATTACGCAGAGGTAACTTTTTATCTCTGGAAATCAATTTTAAGATTCTTTTAATTGCAGGATACAGCCGTAACCACTTTATGGGAAACAAATCTTAGCATTGCCATAAATGCAATATTGAGACAAAACGATGTATCAKTCCTACTCCTGAAGTTCTTTTGGCAGATAAGAAGACTTAAATGAAAACTTTTACTTTAAAAATGGATTTATGCATAGTAAACTCTGTCACAKTTTGAAACACATGAGCTGAGTTATTTAGTAGGAAAATACAGTACATTATAAACAAAGCATCCAGGTTGAAACCACAGGGATGGTTCTCTTTGTCTTCTCAAGTTACCATTTGTTTATCGGTCTTAAAAACAGCACAATGAACAAAGGTTTACTGTACTTTCAGCTGTGTTGTGCAAAGAGCACTGGAATGCAATTTCCACCGTTTAACGTTTCATTTCTCCTCTTTCTCTTTAGCCAACTGTTGTACGCCACATGTGTTTTCTGGTCCAACCCAAAGATGAGACTCCCCATGGACTCGAGCTGCTCTTCTTGGTGGGCAGCACCTCCTCTCGTCAGCTGACAGCTGACCCTTGACTCTTTGCTAACACAGCCCTTTCTGACACTTGCCTACAGATGTCTACATCCTTCTGAAGAATTTGGGAGCCTTTAGCAGCTTCATGGATGTTTTCACATTTGTGCCTGCTGTAAATCTGCTCCCACAGCTCTGAAGGCTGAGGGTGGTAGATATTACACACATATATATAAAAATAGATATATAGAGGGTGTTCTCAGTGGGAATCTACAATCACCATTTCCCAATCAGCTTATGACTTGTCTAGCTCCTCTAGATCCCACAGTCTGCGCGGGAAGGACTAAAGGGATTAAATGTTTGTGTTTGAGTTCTCCCTCCTTCAGTAGAAAGTCACACTGAATATTTTATGGCCACAGAGGCAAAGCTCACTGGGCTTACTAGGGTTGCTTACCCCACTGCAGGAAAATAGTGCCTACTACTGTCAACGAAGTTATCATTCAGCATCGTGGTCAATGAAATACAGCCTTTCCACAAAACAAAGAAACAACCAACAACAACAAAAAAATCCCCCCAAAACAACCAAACACACACAGAAAAAAAATCCCCCCCCTCAAAAAACCCAAAACAAGTAAACAAAAAATAAACCAACTTTTGTCTCTGATACAYGTGAATATTCAATGTCTAAAAAGACACATTTTCACGTTTTTCTGCTAATAGGCCAACTTGGAACAAAGAGCTCTTTCTGCAAAAGAATATACTTCTGCCTACTTTTAAAGTTGTATTAGCAACATTTTGATTAATATAAGCATTCCAGGCCTTTCAGATGTACCACAGGGGCTCACCCAACTTATCAGCCGACAAGACCACACAGCCTGCAAGGAGAAGCCCTTCACGAAACGTGCAAATTAGAAACTATTCATTGAAATGTTGAACCAGGTCATCTTTGAAGTCCAACTTGGACTGTTGTACAATTCTATGATTTATATATGGGATTATCATGGGATGTGGTTTGCAGAACACAGCAGGCCATATAACTGTGTCAGTCTTTGCTTGTGGTTCTTGAAGAAAAAGACAATTTCTCAAATTCAAATCTTGTTAAATGGCCCAGGTGGCCAAAAAGGCCAATGGCATCCTGGCCTCTATCAGCAATATTGTGGCCAGCAGGACCAGGGCGGTGATTCTTGCCTCTCCACTCAGCACTGGTGGGGCCACACCCTCTATACTGGGTTCAGTTTTGGCCTCTCACTACAAGAAGGACATTGAGGTACTGGAGCCAGTCCAGAGAAGGGCAACAGAGCTGGGGAAGGGTCTGGAGCACAAGTCTGATGAGAGTAGCTGAGGGAGCTGAGGGTGTTTAGCCTGGAGAAATCACTCTCTACAACTTCCTGAAAGGAGACGGTATGTAGTGAGATGGAGGGTTCTTCACGGAAAGGATGGTCAAGCACTGGAACAGGCTGCCCAGGGAAGTGGTGGAGTCACCATTTCTGGAAGTGTTCAAAAAGCTGCTTGGAGACATAGAATTAGTGGTAGGCCTGGCATTGGACTCAATGATCTTAAAGGTCTTTTCCAACCTCAACACTTCTATGATTCTAAATCTGTGTAGATCTATTTTCACGTATTATGGACTAAGATGCGCATCATAACCCTCAGAGATGTATCAGCCCTCCTAAGGCTGCGCATTGAGCCCTTAATTCTGAGAACTGAACCCTTCACCACKCTCAAAAGCTAAAACTAAATGACCCATTTTGTACTAGCATCTCTTCATGCCTCCTGTTAGAAGAAGCAGTTCAATCTTTTACCATTCCTCTCTTCTGTCCACATGGTTTTCCAGCTATTGTGGATTTTTGACTAGATACCAAATTTACATCCAAATTTGGGTGGAAATATTTACCTTACCGGAGATATTATTACTGGAGTTATTATCTCCCTCTTCACGTGATAAATTAGCTACTACACCTCCATTCTTTTAGACTAATGGAGGGTTAAACACACCTGTTACTTCTTCCTACTCCTGGAAAATATATGTTTGTTCCAGTTAGAAGCATTTCTGAAATTAAGTAATTTTCATCAGATAATAGCCCTGACTGAAAACCAAGCAGCTCTAAAGAGCAAAAGACAAGCATAAAAAACTTTAATTCTAAAAAGAACCTATAATCCATTGAGACTGTCCATCTTAAGTAATTCCAAGTTGAGCTAAGTGTTTTATCCTACTAATTTCAAGGATGATGAACCATGTTCTTGAAGCAGCACCCACTGAGTACTGTCTTAAAGGTGAAGAGAAGTCCCTAATGGGATTTCCAAAATCACATAGAAGCATTACTGCCTGAGAGGTCAATGAAGCATTAAGTCCATTCTTAAATAATACACAGTTCCTTCTGACATTATTCAAAATGTCAGTTTTGAGGCACTTCAAAGTTTCCAAGCACTTCAGATCTCTGAAGTGAATTACAAAGCTAATTTGCTCAGCCGAAGCATTTGAGGATAAAAATTCAAAACTTGCCAGCCAGTTCTGCAGACCCATGTTCACCAGGAGGCTTTCACGGCTACTCAAGCAGAAGAAAAAGCCACAGAACCATAGTAAAGGTATTTCAAGAGCAGCCGAACCAATCATACTGAAAACTGTAAAGGGTTTTGCCAATATCAAGTTCGGAAAAGCAAAAGTGATCTAATCCTTTGGCCTGGTTGACCTGAGCCATCTGTGAGCAATCCAAGAGGAAGAGAGGAACCCAAAAATGAAGGAAAAATATTTAACAGACACAAATCAAGTTTTATATGCTACATAAACCTGAACAACATGCAAATCCAAATTTTCTTTCCCAATGTACATATTAAACCATACTATTYCTGCTATTCAGAATTTTTCAGGACAAAAAAAAATCTCTGCTGCAAAAATGAATGAAGTTCTGTGTCATTCTTCGCTCTTATGCCCATTTTGAAACACAGAATAATCACACAGGAGCCTCTGTGGTTTGGCACTTGCCTAGCAGCATCAACAGAAAACAGGAGTTGCTGTTCCCAGCTTTTTTTTTAATTATTATTAATTTTTGACTGATCTTTCTCAAGTTTCCATTGTCAGAACAAGATACGAATGGAAATTAAAAACACAGCCTTGAAAGTGGAAAATATTTCTCCTGTTCTTTTGCTGTCAAGACAACTATATTTTCTACAGGAGATGGGTAAAATGTAACCTCTTTTCCAGATTAACAAAAATGAATAAAATGCATGAAACTATATAATTTAAAGTGCATAAAAAAGATTTGTCTCTCTCTGATGAAAGCAATCAGTCAAAATAGGCAGTTCCCAAAGCACTGAAAACATTTTTCACTAAGAACATTCTTATCAGTTTTGACAGGAATGGATATTCTGAGCAAAAGAGAGATGGGCTCCTCCCTGCCAAAACTGTGAAGAGAAATACTACAGAGCACCAAGATCCCAAGGGGAATTTCTGTTTGACATCAATGCTTCTCCCCAGGATTCCACTGCATTCTCCCGTTCTGCCATCCCACATTTTACCTTTCTCCCCATACTGTTCCCAATGCAGGAGCAAGCCCCTTTTCACTCCAGAGAGCTGGAGTTACTCAGAGCCTTGAAAGGCTTTTTTTTTTGTTTCAAATCCCACTCCCCTAGCCCTGTAAGTCTCTGTTAAGAGCCATCCAACCTGTATGCTGGAAACTGGATAAACCTGTATCTTAATTACTTGAGTTCAATTTTCACAAAGGCACTTAACCTTATTATTCTAGACTGGGGGATCTGGACACCTACTTGTCTTACAGCCTAAAATAATTTTTCTGTTTTACAACAGGTCCCGCTATGCTCAAACGCCTGAACATGCTGGAGCTCAGCAGACACGGCTGACTGTTCTGCCAAGAAGAAATAGGTTGGATAATGCCTCTCTACCGCACTATGCTTGCCTTGGCTCTGTGGGCGTTAGTTGGGACTTTGACTTCTGGGTTGTTTTGCTCATGCACCCGATCCTGGCTCTCAAGTATTACTGGTGGATGTCTTGATCCACAGGTGAATAATCCACRTGGAGTGGGTTGCTCTGCATTTATCAGTGATCACTAGAAGGAGACTTGAACCTTGGTCTTCTGTGTTCCTGGGGCAGCATCCACCTAGCCACCAAATCCATCTCTGGCTTGTTTACTTTGCACTTATTACAAGCAATGAAATACTCACTCATCCAGACAGAGTGCCCAAAGTCAGGGCAGGCAGCTGGGCAGTCCAGCACCAAGAATTAGATTTCACTCCCCCCCCATCYGAATCAGAGAGTCCAAAACCTGACAAATTCTTCAAATGCTACACCATTTATTACTTGGAGTCAGTCTGCCTCTCTTTCTGCAGCCTCAGATTTTAAAATAAAATGCTCCATTCAAAAGCAGAGAGGGAATTTTTTTTAAGACTTTTAAATTTTTTAAAACTCAGGAATACAATTATGGAGGGATACTTTTTTTCCATTTTCTGTTAGACTGAAGTATGCATTTAGTTTGGCTTTTAAGCTGAACTGAAGTACATTTCCAAGTAAAACACAGTTCTATATTAACACTAGTTTCATTGTGATACCATGCAAATCCCCAACACTTCGCAGCCAAATTAAATTTCACTGAAATTTGACAAAAGATTTGCAGAAGCTACCAGAAAGTAAAGAATCACTCACTGTATCTTAATCTATTTATTGCATAGCACTAAATGAAGGAAAAAATTGTACTCTTCAGCAGCCTTACAGCAAAATTTAAGTATTGTGCTGAACTGGAACAGCAGGTCTTGGTTCACCAAGGTATTTAATTACCTCTTTATCTTTAGTATTAAGTAGTTTACTTCATTGCTAGCAGGCTGATTAAGTATTTAAAGTTGCTTTAGAAAGAGTATCATGTTGGTACTGTGCCAGGTCCATCTTTTCCATCAACACTAAAGGCAAAACAGTCAGACACAGCAACATTTATTTCAACTCACTAGAAAATACACCATCAATAATTGCAAGGGTATTTTTCAGTCACATCATAAATTGTATGCCAACCTTTAGAAACATCTGCACAGGTCACAGCTTAAAGTACCAGGTGCTAATACATATACATTTTTAAAATCATATTACACAGCTCTACCTTTGATACTGGTCACAATGGGAACAGGTGAACCCATAATTTACCTCGAATAGCTAACCAAAAAACTAACCAAGTAGGAAATACTTAATGGGCTCTTGGTTATTAAATGTGGTTAGTTAGTAAGGTGTCAGCAGAGCCATATAACTTCTCATTTTACCTAATAGAACAAAAGGGAATAAGAGATAAAGGATGCAGAGAATAAGTTTTAACTTTATGAGAATAGACAGCAACTTCCTGAAGTTCAAAATACATGCTTGAAACGTTGCTCCGTGAGGCAAATGTAAGAAAAAAATTATATAGTGTATTACAAAGAAATGCCACTACTGTGATCAACAAGTGTTTCCATTTCAGATGAAGTGGAAGTAGCAATTATTTTACTAGAATGAATATAAAACCCACAAAACAGCTTTCCCAACTCTGAACAAATAGCACAGCTAAGGAATGTTGCACTTAACCCTTAGTAATCTGTGAGATAAAAACCTGTATGCATTGACTCCACAGGGAAGGTCCTGCCATTTGGACTGGCAGAAGTAGAGAGGAACAATGTGTCCCTCAGGTTTCAATCCCTCTTCGATCAAGAAATGCTTGGCGCTACAGATCTCCCTCAGATTAAAACAGATAATATTTCCTCCTTAAGAGAAATCAAAATTATTTAGGACTGAATGCTACAGTCCTAAYGGACAAATGCAGATGGCTTGAAGCATCCTGGGTTACCTAGGTGTCCCCTGGCTACCTATTTTCCTGGATGCTCACAGCTCCATCCTTCCCACTACGTGTCCTGAATGCAAAGAAAACCTTGACATGGACATCCTGGTGCAGAGAAGAATTGATGCTAGAGCCTGGTATGTCATCTTGCTCCCTCACTGTGAGGAAACAACCTGAAACATCTTCAGAAGAGAGGAGAAACACAGAGGTGGGTGTATGCTAATAGGGATATGGAGGTAGAACAAAATGCAACACCATCTTCAAATGTCCACATGTGGTAAGAAAACCTGCATGGAGACAGAAAGAAAGTCCTCTAAACTTCAAAAGATGTAGCACAGAGCCTTTGAGGATGAGCCCACTCTGAATTACAAGGAGCACTAGAAGAAACATGAAAAATATAGTTATTTCTGCAGTGCTGTTTTCTACACCACTAAGATGTGAGACGGTACTCTGAGCTATCATCTCCCTTTTGTTCGTTTGTTTGTTGGCTGGTTATTCACAGGAATGGCAGCTTTTATTTCAGCAGTATAGATAAGAGTATTGCACTGAAATTTAAATGTCAAAGAATACATACTCAAATGTCAAACACCAACAGACAAATGCCAACAGAGAAATGTCAGAAATACGCCCATGTCTCCCACTGAATATAACTACATCTGCACAAATGCAAGCCACAGTACGATGTGTAAAAATGAGGTTTTCTTCAGTTCCTTCGGGGCTGCAATACCACTAGCGTCAATAAAACCAGTATCTGGCAGCAATCTGACTGTCTTACTCCAAGTACCCAACCCTGGCAAAAAGTATGGGCTAAGTGATCCCTGGTCTGCAAGGTGATGGATAACATTTACAGTCATAATGGTACAAAATTGCTATTTCAGGCAAATCCCACTACGGAATTTGCAAACTCATCACTAGATGACGGAACCCAACACAGTGGTCTTTCACATGAATTCTCCCACTGCTTTCCAGGTATGACATGTAGCCCATGAAAGTTGAAGGAGGGGACGTGAAGACAGTTATCTCTAGATATATGGCTTAATTTGTCCAAATACAGCACACATAAACATGAATTCTTGATGTATCCTAAACTATTTGCTTTTTTGAGTCCTAGGAATAAACACCCAAAAATGTAAGTGAAATTTGTGGGAGTATAAATGACTCCAGAACCCAAGCAGAACTGACTCCAAGCAGAATTTGGACTCCTGAGAAATGTGAGTATGTTTTAAAATTTTACTTGCTTTATTAAAATCTATTGAATGTTCCTCAGGAAAACAAAATAGCAATTCTTTACACAATCGACTTGATGGGAATCTCTGGTCCCAATGACTTCAATGGGCCTTTTGTAATGATTTTACCCTTCATTATCTCCTATAAAAGTACTTGAAAATATGTTGATTAGAGAAGATGCATTAGCTTAGAAATTTGAGTCAGTCTGCTAATTGCAGCTGCTTCTACTAGAGTTGAGAAATAAAAGTGCTTAGGTAGTTYTGCAGTCAGATCACTAAATACATGAAAATCTGAAGTGTACTTTAATTAGTGTAGTTAACAAAAATATATCTGACTCCTGTAATTACTGTGATTTGCTTCCAACACTAGTAGCTTATACGTTGTAAAGTAAAACCAAATCAGAGGTAAAAGATGTGAACTTTTGTCAAATAGTAAAACCCTCTAAAAATTTCCTTCTCTGTCTCCGAAGTGATTGTTTTAGGAAACCCATCTTGTTTTTTTAACTCTGTGACATTGACTAGAAATGCCATATTTATTTTAAATTCTTTTGTTATTCAATTTATTTWAAAAAAAATACAATAATTTATTGAATTTTTTTTTTTTTTCCTGAAAGACGCTTCTGACAACAATTATCACATTCTCAGAATATACGCAGAAATTTTTTTCTAAAGAAAGTTCCTTTTTGTACACCAGGACTCTTTCTAAAGAAATGCTGTTTAGAAAAAAAAAAAATGGGAACAGTTTCAATCTGTTCTGCTCTGGACACTTTTTTCTTTTTAACCAGCTGCAGAGCATCACAAAACGCTACAGACAGGCATTTACTGACTGTCTTTTTCAACAGGAAAGTTTTCTTATAATATCCATATTTATTTTAATTTTAAATGCTCATCCTGGCAAATGTAAAAAAACCCACATACTTTCAGTATCTTACTTCTAAACTTTGCTGTTCTTGTGAGCAGGGTTTTATGGTGCTGAGTTTCATCATCTAATTACAATCTGAGCAAAGCCGTATTCTCTTTGACCAACTTCAAATCCATTTCCTTTCAAAAACAGTGAATATTTCTTTGTTCTTGAACTATCATAAATAGTAAACAAGGAAGGTTCAAAAAGCCTGTTTGTATTATTCCACTGTTTTGCTCAAGTTAGGTGCGCCAACGGTCATTAAAATCTGTTTTAAAATTAAACTGTACCATAGCTTAAATTAGSACTACAATTCTCAATAACATCATCAAAAAAGAGTTAGAAAATCTAGTAAGTCTTTTTGTACTTCTATATTTCCAAGACCTTTCTGTGAGTCTTTCTTTCTTTGCTATCTTTTTGGGAATGAAAGAACACAATTTAGTGCTTCACTCAGGCATTCACCCAGACAGGCCTGAAGTCAAAAAAACCCCAGTCAGAGTCAACCAGTTAAATTAAAAGAAGAGATACAGATTTGTCTTAYGAAGGACTACCTGGTAGCTCTAAAGAATAAATACCTCCTCAGTGCAGAGCATGGAAAATAAATCAAGTCAAAATATGTTGAAACAGATGGAACTTAAAGGTAAGGGAATAAGGACTTATCCAACATTCTGGTCTTCTAAAGACTTTGTGAAGTACCTCCAAATATCAACAAGATCCAGTTCTGTCTAGTTTCTGAAGCATCTGTCAGGATGTCTGCTCAAAGTGACGTAACTATAGACGTGTGTRTACATCAGGCTACTGACAAGAGACGAAACAGCGGGAATAGAATAACAATTCCAATGAAAAGTGGAGGAGAAATTTCAAGTTTTAGACACTTCAGACTTCTTATTTATCTCTTCCCTCCTTCAGAGCACTTATCTGTTGCTCCAGAAGGTATGCAGACAAATGATGTACTTCATCATATAGTGATACTGACACATGGAACCAGTTTACACATATTAAGAAAACTCTATCATTTGCTTTCAGACAATCACTTCAGGTTCCTCCTATATAAAACCCAGTATGATGTGATACACTAAATGAAGAGATCTTGGTATTTTTCAGGAAGTCTGTCTTTGAAGGAGAGTTGCTCCTGGAAAAGCCTAGTCTTTTATTATTCTTTTATTCACCTATGAAGCACCATACGATTTTTGCCATACCAGAAGGGCAGTTGTTCAAAGTGAAGAATATGCATTGCAAATAGAGACCAGTTTCCACCATTTCTTACACAGGGCTTAAATTTAGTTTGAGATTGGCAAAACACAAATATCAAGAGAGAGTAATTTTGCTGGAGATGTACACCATTCCCTGTAACAATCCAAGTGGAAGCATTTGGACTGTGCCTGGCAGCTGAATACATAACATTAACTCATTCTGTAAAAGTTAATTCCTACTAAAACACCACGTCCTTATTTCATGAAGAGACTACACAAGTTTTATCTATACTACAACAGATTTTCTCTTTCCATAACTGTGAATTTTAATCATCTAGCAGGTGGAGCATCCTGCTTTGACCATAAGTATCAAGGACCAATCTGGGTGCTCTAAGCATAATTCAATGTAAAATTTGCTATTTTGAAAATGGGTTGCAAGGGTTACAAAACAACAGCTTTCACTGCCCTTTTGGAACAGTTGACCATCAGCTTAACACATTCGGTATTACACATGACACCTTGATCAACACAACCTGCCCCAAGGCCTCTTTGAAATAATAAAATAGATGGGCATCTCGAAGTTCAAGGCTTTTCTCCCATCTCTTACTCCTTTAACAATACAGAACACCATGTTATCTGTCATCAAATACTCTTCTATTAACACAAAACACAAGAAAGGTTTTAAAAAAAATCAGCAAAAATAGTCTCTTGTTTGAATATATGTAGCCTCACCTTGCGGATGCCTCTGCCAAGATCTTCTCCATAGTTTGTCCCCAAAATTTCAAAATGCACGTTGGGATTCCCCCCATTTTCTGCAAATTCCAGTTCTCCAGTCAAGCCATTCACTCCACCCTATTGGAAAAAAAAAAAGGAAAATGGAATGAAAACTCCTAAATGGGTAATTTTAATAAGCTTTCGTTTCTCAAAGGGATTTATGCAGAATACATAGGTAACTACCAGAACTAGGACAGTTTTCCAAAGACCACGTTTCCATAAAAACTCTGAAGCTTAAATTATTCCTGTGTCATTTAAGTTTTTCATAGAAGAATTACACTCAGCAATGCTAAGCAGTTGGAATGCAAGCAATAGTCTTATTCTCAGCATATATGCACTCCAATTTTTGTTCTTTGACCCATTAGCATATATATATATTGACACTCTAACCCTAACAAATTAAGAAAAAAAACATTGGCAACTAATTGTAGAGGAAGAAAAGCTAAACACAAATATATAAAAGAAATTGCACAAAAATTAGTTTTGTTTGTTGATTTTTGCTTTCTCCTCACAAATGTTTCTCCCCCGTGAAAGATTTCCGTGTAAGGGCACGCTGAGTTTTAGATAAATTTACACGCTTTTTGTGCTCCGTATATGTGATTTGCACAATTGAAGAAGGGCTTGTCTAGCTGAATGCAGTTATTTTTCCTCCACAATTGTTCTTCACTACTAGGAATACATGACATGGGGACAGTGCAGCGTATTTTCAAGCTTGCTTTAACTTTTTTACATTTTTGCTGGCGGGGGTTAAATATACTAGAGATGAAACAGTGAATAATTCCTACAAAGAACTAGAGTTGAAAGTGCCACAGCCATATTCAAAGTGTATTCCAGAGTTAATTCAACAYGACACACATTTCAGTTTTGTATAAGAACTGTGATGACCTGAACTATAAAATCAACAGAACCATGTGAAATGCTGATAATGAAAACCTTTACCCTTAAAAACATTTTTCCAGTTTACAGATACAGGGAAAATTAGATGTTCAATCCTCTACCTCAATAAAGAGGTGAAAAATATTTTAAGTATGTATCAAAAAAACCGCCAAAACCTGCCTCGGATGTAAAACCATATGAAATGCGTAGCTTTTCCCCAAAAYATAACACAAGAATTTTGCAGTTGTGATTGCTGTTTCACTTAAGAGCTTTATTATTTGAACTGGAAAAACTTGCAATATAAACTACCTAGCTAAGCACATGAGCCCTGCTGAGTCATGATATTAAAAGCTATTCTTACATCTCCAGTTTGGAGAAAATCCAGGAAGGAATGCAAAATTTGCATCTCCATTGCAGATTGTTGTGAACTAACAGACTGTTTGCCTCCTTTTATAAAACATTACTATAACAAAAGTAGTGAAATTGATCATTGAAATAATACCTTTAGAATGTACTTGACTGCTAGAAACTAGTACAATCAGGGAATAATACAAAATATTTATATATTAAAATAATAATACAAATATTTAATGAAGTGCCATTTGCAGTTAAAACCAAGACAATACTTTGTGTATATACATTTTTTATAATTTTTTWAAAAATTTCCATAATATTTACATTTTTATTCCATACTAGACAAAAATAAATTAAAAAAAGAAAAAAAAGGAAAAAAACCACTATCCTGAATAAGGGTATTTTRCAGGAAGACTCTGGCAATTGCAAACCAGGCAATTTTGACACATGTTGCTGTGGTTTAGCTTGAATACAATCCTGTAATAACCACACCTTCATGGCCTTTAGATTGGGGTTAGCATACCTCTGGCTGGTTCAGAGTAAAGACAGAGTGAGCTTGTGTTTACCTGCAAAATCATTTGAACATAGCCTCTGGTAAATAATCGAGTTTCACAAATATAAACCTTTTCCACTAGCTTAAATTTGACTTCATCCTACTTGTGAACCAGAAGCAGAAACCTGTTCCACATACCCTTCCTCTCATATGGTCTTATTTGGCTTTTCAATTATCTGAGGCCAAATTTCACAGAAAACAGAATGTGGAAATGCCACTTTGCCTGCAAAAGTGGAAGAGTTGGGATGCCCAGCTGACCACTCAAAGCCTCCATCTGGCTGACTCGCCCTCTCTGATCTGTTCCTAGTCCTGCACCACTCTGRCCCCTTACCAGATGCTGATTTGGTTATATTACACTTAATATTTCCTATATTACTTCCTAAAAATTTCCCCCACACTGGGGGTCTGAGGTAGGTAAAGCATGAAAATTAATTAAACTCTTATAGACCACTTGAGCAGCACCACGATTTCAACTGAGCCACAAGCAGGACCTGGAAAAAGGAAGGGAAAACTCTGGAAAAAAAATGGTAGAAGAAAGGAAATGCAGAATATAGAATTTTCAATCTAGAAAATGAAAGTGATTTTATTTTCCAGATTGAGAGTATTCCCAATACTTTAAGGAACATGAAGATCAGAATCAAGTCTAAAATGTAAGTGATTTTTTGAGGCTTGAGATAACAATTTAAAATTTTAGTTAACCTTTTTCATTATGTTTTATAACCTTTGTCCTTATTTGAGCAAATATGATTATGAAATAATTTAAAGAATCATTTAACTTCAATGTCATTTGAAGGAATCAAATCAATTTCTTAAGAAAACACAGAATTTTTGGAAATACATGTCCTATACTGTACATGAACTACAGGTTAATGGTTTTAGCTAACATATTTTGGAATTTGATCTCTGTCCAGAAACATTGTATAAGTTTATTCACCTTGATTTTTAAATGGCAGTAATTGTCAGGGCAAGATACAAACTGTAAGTCTGTCAGCTTTATTTGTCTGGAATCCAATCTTAACCATAACAACCTTATTTCTCATTTGTCTATTTTGGCAATTCTATCAGTCTTTGAAAATTTCTCACGTAGGATTGTCTTAATCAGAGCTTCCTCTCCTAGACTGTGCACTTATGAAAATAATGTAATAAGAGCTCAGATTAGATGGGAATGCTGTTGGCTTGAGAAGGGCAAAGGCAGAGAAGAACCACCCATATAATACCAATAACAATACTAAATTTATAGGAAATTTCTTGGAGGTCCTGGTTTCTTCTCCCTTCCTGAGACCGATCTTGTTGGACTGCAGGCCATGTAATCCWGTTATTGCTCTCTACTACTCCTCATTGTCCCACACAGCCTTTTTACAAGGCTTACACAAATCTGGTTTGTTGCTCAGGGCTGATAGAGTGGAACGGGATATTGCCTAGGAAGATTTTCAGGATGCTGCTCCAATTTTTATGCATAGTCTTTCACAGTGTGGATAACTCTGAAACACTTACTTGATTTATGACATGTGTTTTATCCCTCTGCTAATGCATAGTGGAAGGACATCACAGAGGAAATGACCATCTGTGTGACAGCCACTGATCCAGTAACTTCCTGATGAGATTTTTGCAAGTGATTTTAGTGTTAATTACGATAACGGGTAAGAGTAAAAAAAAATTTTTCAGTCCATTTAACTTACAGAAACAATGTTATTTAGGGAAAAATGAAGATACATTTGTTATCTATCTTCTCAAATTCTTCTAAGGTTGAGCTTGCACCCATGCAATTTCCTGACACGTATAAAATTGAACAGTGAAATGTCAGTTGTCAGGACAAAAATGTTTTACTTATGATTCTGATCACTGCTCTGGGCTTTGCAGAGCTGTTATAAAGCTTGGCAATATAATTAAAGCCTACTTGAGTCCCATCTAGACTGGCAAGATAAACTACAGTTTATATATGCTTAGGCACTAGTACTGTAAGTCCCTGAAGAAAGCACTATTTACCTAGCAGTCAGGACCTCACTTGGGAATGTCAGCTTGCCAATCATAAACTATAAAACATTGTACTTGCTCTCRCAGTTTCTGTTCAAATTTCCTCTTTTATTTTTTTTCAAAATACGGTTATTTTCAGATACTAGCCATTTTGCAATTAAGGATAAAAATTCTATAGACATTAAATATGAGTTTCACATTTTAATCTTGAAAAAACYTGATCTTTACAACCTTGTTGAGTTTTCAACTCAACACACCATCTTTAGCTGCTAGCACAGTTCAATCTACTACCTGGAAAACAATTTGGCATCTTTTTTGGAAGTCACCACTGAATGTCACTGACATTTCTGAGACCAGAACTAGTTGACAATTTCACCTATGATTCATGAAACAGCACGAGGTACAGCTCATTCCCCACGAAGGGATAGGCTCGATGTTGCTGCTAGCACTAAAATTTGCTCTTAGTGAGCTGAACAAATTTGACTGGGAAGAGACCCRAGATGTGTGAGAGAAGGTGTATGCAGAAACTTGATGTCATCTTGCTGAGTTGATCCTCCCTATATACATTTGATCCCTATATACAGTTGATCCTCCTACATACATTTATTCCCAGGCTATTCAGGAAGATTAATTTTTTCCCCCAGTAGAATTATTTTCTAGTGATACTTATTCCTCCAACTGTGAAATAGCTTTACTGAGAAATAAACAAGTAAGCATGTGTTTAGGGATCATTCCTATTACAGAAGTGAATTTAAACTAATTGCTAGAGCTGGCCAAATTCATTAGAAGGATTGTATTTCCTGATGAATTTAACTGTTTATTCAGCTCCAGAATGGGTAGAAAGATATACTAGATTTAAATAATTGTGGTGGGCTTAAAATGTTTTCTTTAGGTTTTGTCCAATCAGCTGAATTTACAAAGAAAAAAACAGTTTTTGTAGTTGTTTGTAGAAATAGCGATGCACAAATCAAATGTTCAAGAAAGTAACAAATGATAATAAGGAATGATTTAGACAGCTATTTTACCATTTTAAAAGGTGTTTGAAACTCTAATTTCCTCTCATTCCCTACTCTCCCCTAGTAGCTCATTAACCATAAAGGAACCAAGTTATTTACCACCAGAGTTCCATTTTTAACAACTGCTGAAGGTAGAACAGCAGCATCCCTTTTTCTTACCTTCTTCAGTGAGTAGCTTTATAAAGATTTCCCAACACTTTTCTTATTTGCCCCCCCCCCCCCCAGAAATCAAAGAGAGATTTCCCTCTGCAGCCAAAACACTGCCAAATGTTCCTGTTTCTGGATCTTGAACTCTAAAAGACAGATATTCCTTCTAGAAAAGCTTCCTCTAGAACTAGTTTTTTCTTGCCTTTCTTTTTTCCCCTTCTTTTAGCAGCAAAAGCCCAGTGGTGCTTCTGCTTTGCGGCTGCCACTTCAGTTGCTGGTCCTCTCCTAAGGCAGGCAGCCTGAAAGAAGACATCTCTTCCTCAGGTTTTTTTTCCCTCCACAAACATACTTGGCTACAATTTGACTCCCAGTGAGACTACACTGAGAGCAGATGATGATTTCAACTCTTACAATACCTCATGAAGGGAGAATTAAGGTGTTGCAAAGGACAAAAGTTCTTTTTCCAGGAGTACTTAAGAAATCTCAGAATGTATTTTCACCCTGAACTACATCAGTATCTTCTGGTGATATTCCATTATATGCTACATCTTTGAAACAGTGGTGATTTCAAAATGAAAATGCAGAACTTTTTATTCACAAACTATTTTAATACCACGTGGTAACTTTTTCCTGTTTTCTTTCAAAATTAAGGAAAACTGGTATGTTTTTGAGAAAAAAAACTGTATTTCAGTTGATTTTAGAGGATTCTCCAAGACAACAGGAGAGAAAAGATGTTTAAGGAATAAGGCAAGATGGGAAAGAGAAGCATTCTCAAGAAGAGACATTAAGTGGGGGTTATTTTTCCTTCACTACTTTTTGATTTTATTGTTTTTCTGATACCTCATCAGGCATTCACCAATGCCAAATTTTTAGTTTCAAAAGTACAGATCTGTGATCCTGAAGTTCTTCTACACAAGTGCTTCAGTGAAAGTAGAAGGAAAATAGGCCACAAAACTATAGCAGAATTCCTGTTCTGGTGCAATTCCCTCAGCTGCAATCTTTAGCTTTCCCCCACCCACAGAYTGAGATGCTACTGACATACACACACAGGAAATTTCTTTATTTCATTTGGATTAAATTTTGACTTTCAATTTCAGCATGTTACTTCCAGAAAATCATCTCTGTCAGCACAATGCGACGTAAGGAGTATTTGGATTATTCAGTTTACACCAATAAATGGTTTCTTATCAAAGCCATCTAATTGAAATAGCAGAGAAATCCAGAAGTGACAGCATGAAAGTGTGGTTAGCTGTACAGATCAGGAATTTCTTTGGCATTCAATTCATTTTTTAGCAAGATAACAACAACTCCAGAATTTTCACTTGCTCCTGCCTTCTTGAATGCTTTCGTAATTCTCCTGCCCAATTTAATGAAAAAGTGTGCAACAGTATTTACAAAATCCAAAGTGAGAGGAGAACCAGCCTTGCCTGAAACATAGCTCAAAATACACAGGACTGCCAAATGTGAATTTGAAATTGCTCTGATAGGTTAAGAGCAATACAGTTTAGAGTCCCTTAAAGCCATATCCTGCCCCTGAAATAAGAAATGTGTCCTGGATTATCCTTGCAGTCTCATGACTTCAAACTGTTAGAACGGAAAGTGGAAACAGATACCAAAGCAAGCCTTGAACTATCATTTTGGAGCTAATGCAGATTAACCTGGGACTGGGTAAAATATAAGCAGTGCTCAAAGGAGTCTTACATTTTGCCTGCATCATCATAATTTCTGGTATAGCTAAATGCCTAATGCAGAATGGCAACTTCTCGAGACAACACTATATTTTAAATTATTTTTATATCCTTTAGTGAAAGCCATAAATAAAGCACCATTTTTAATTTTTTTTTTTTTTTTTCTCCAGCTTTTTTCTGTATTTACAACGCAGGCACTGCCAGCACTTTAAATGTAAGTATACACTACCAGGAAGTATATGCAGACAAATGAGAAGACATTTTTATGAAAGACATCAATAAGACGAATGRGGTGAATAAGTTACAGGGAAGGGTAAACTGTGAACCTGTTAATACTGACTAAATATTGACCCGGGAGGCTGAGATATTTGTCTATAAGTATGTGGAGCCTGTAGACATCRCAAAGAAATGAAATAACTACAAAAAATCATCTTTGAAGACTGGAGAACAGAAAAAGCATCTTGGGCATGAGCATGATGAAGGTATGAAATAATCACCACAGGGAATCAGCAGGAGTTTGGCACTGGATAAAGCTCTGTAGAGACTGTAACAGGGACAGTTCTGCAGAGGCAGGATACCAGCCTAGATAACTTAGGGCTTTTCTTACTCTCATTTCTATGATTTCACTATATTAACACCAACAGCAGTGTAATGGTGGATTCCACAGAACGATATCAAGGGTAATTCTGCAACTTTTCTTTTTTCTTTTACAAATAAAATAATAAATTTATTTGCTTTACTTCCTAACCCACGACATTTTTTCAACATTGACACTTTTTCACCTGTGATGCTTCTTCTTACTTGACCATCCTACTGGTTTGGTAGTTTTGGTTAAAAAACTCACTGAATTTGTATCAATATGATTATAATGACATGGAAAAAACGCAAACAACCACAAACAACCCAAACCAAATGAAGACTACTTTCATTTAGAAACTGTAAATATATAAAAAACTACACTGCTGGTACTGAGAAGAGTAATATGCACCCCAGGAGGAAATATTCCCTAATGTAAGTATTTTAGAAACCAAACAGGAGGAAATACAGGGAAAAACTACCTTCTTGATGGTTTCCAACATTGATCGTCCTCCTTGCCAGGGTTTAGAGTTCTTCCTGATGCAGGTGAGGCTGGCCATGCTGTGCCACTTCCTGTCCTCCAGCTTCTTGTGAAAGGCATTTGCCAGCAGGAGGACAGTGTCATATATATACAGGTTTGAAATCTGTAAAGAGATCAAAAGGGAAGCATTAGCATTATTGTTTGTAGTCTCCTACCAGCAGCCAGAATTTATCCTTTKTTCTGCCTCACCCATAATCCTCTGGTCATTAAATGCTCTATTTGGTGTTAGGAAGAACCTGTAAGGGGCCAAATGTCACACCTTTGGGCTCTGGTAAATTCTGCAGCTGGGGGCTGTAATGCTACATGGGATTTGCAGCAACAAACTACACACACATGAGAAGTACAGGCAGTCCAATCACTGGCACAGCTCCACTTGCCAGATTCAAAGATCTACTTATGATTGTAAATAGACTTTCTTTTATTTTTAACCAGTTGCTTTTGAGACTCAGTTTTTCAGTCACCATATACTGGGACACCATCAAATTATCTTCAAGGCTGTTTTTCTCTTTTGAGAAGCAARAACTCTGAAAATTTAAAACAAATAATTTCATTGTGGTTTTTTGCCCCTGATTTGTGCAGTCAATTCTGATTGAGGCACTTTCTGGCATGAAATATGACTCAATGAAATCTTTGTCAGTGTACAGTGTGCAATCGCATGTTGATTCTGCAATTTATAGTGGTTCCTGTCAGAGTATTTGACATTGGCTGTTAATTCCTTGCAGGGCAAAACTCTTAGAGAAAATGTGTCTGTTTCACTGTGAGCATGGCTGCATACAGTGAGAGGAAGTTCCAGTTTGGGATCAAAGACAGAACAGTGGAACTCAAGAAGAGTAATCACTTATGCCCCACTTCCACTTTATCGTGTTCTATTTCTATGTACATACTTTTAAATGTACACAATGCAAAGTCAGATGTGAAAGATACAATTAAATGTAAAAGTACAGAAGCTCAGAATTCATGAACACTTCTGAAACAAGTAATTTACAATGTAGTTTTATATCAGTCTTTTCTGTCCTCAAATGGCAGGAACATTTAAGTTACTGACAGTATCATAAAAAGAAACCTCAGCTGTCCTGAACAGAAGTTCTCATGAAGAAAAATTATGTTCAGAAATGAAAAGGACTTTTGGGAATATTATTTTTAGATAACCTATTGGTCATTTGGAGTTAYTGAGGGGAACTCAGTTTCCTCAGCTGCATGATAAAGGGGTCTGTAGAGCATTCCTAGTGCCTGATAACAAATTAGCCAGTGGCAATTTGAGCAAGGTTGCTGGGTTTTTTCTCCATCAGTCACAGACAAGCCAAAAGACATTTCCTCAGATTTGTGAAATATGTTGACTGCTCTCTGTAAGGGTTTATTACACAGATACAGATGGTGTGCTCAAAATCTTAAGAAGGAAGCTTACAACAGGRAAGTATGGAAACTTAGTGGAGAATGCCCCTATTCTGCTTTTTGAATATATCTAAAGACAAGGAAACAAGATAATGCTGAAGATCTGAGACACTAATTGGCAAATCCATGTGTCACCCTAGAAAATGGAAATAAAGAATTTTAAAAAGCACCTCTCTTCCTACTCTTTTTCGTATAACCTATTTGCTTGTGTCATCCACAACCTGCTCTATACTCTTTCCAGGAAGGTTTTGTGAGAGATTCCTTCCCTGCATGGCATCCAGGAAAGAAGTACTCTTTCTCCTTACCTTGCCAGAATTACTTAAGGCATTTTGACTTCCCAATTTTATCAAAGGAAGTCTAACGATCTGCTGCTTCCCTTCTGACAAACTCCTGGAATCCCCCATTACTTTTCCAACTCTACATTGTTTGTACCACAGATGCACAGAACYTCTGATCCTTATTGCTCTGATCCCTTTTTCTTTAAATGATCCTTCATGCTGTCTTTCCGAAAGAGGCTTCTTTACTCTTACTCGAGCTTCTCCAGTGACTCYAGCGGCTATGACCATTTCCATTTCAGTATTTACCCAGGAGCAAATTTACTTTCTGCAAATGCAGAGGCCAGGCATCACTGTGCACGTCAGGATTAAAAGCATGGATTGAGGATCTGGGTTCAGGTTAATCAAGCATTTTTAAAACAAGTTGGATGATTTGCCTGTGCATTGTAAACCTACAAAGAATTCAAAGCATTTCAGCTAAAACTGTGTTTCCTGAAGGAAGTCAGCACTAGAGGGACATTTTTTGGAGCAGAGACGGAAGGAATTATCACTATGCTATAGGCAAGGTTCTTTTTTATGTAGGTCTTTGCCAAAGGGAAAAAAAAAACCCACATCACCTCTGGAAAGCAGAGGGAATAAGGTCACTAATGAGACTAAATTGGTACATGAAGGGCTATGGATGCCAACTCATCATTTCCCAACAAAATGACATTGCTTTCAAGGTAACGTCTGTAACCTACTATCATGGGAATAGAAGACAATTGTCACAGTTCATGAGGAAGGATGCACTCACTAATCTAAGAGTAATATAGCTGGGCCTTCATCAACTATTAACAGGTCTCAGGAGGACAGAGTTCAGCAATTATTAAGCATTGTTATTCCTTCACTAATAGTTGAGCTTAACATTTACAGCAATCAATCACTGATAATGCAATGATAAAGACACTACAATTAATTCCTACTTCTCAAAATCACCCTTYCCTGTCACTACCAGAAGCATGCTTCGTTAATAACTGTCCTGATGAACAGAAGGGGATTGTAATTTAAAGTCACTTTACACCTTTATTAATTTCCCACGTAAATTTACTGGGGCGTTTATGCATTGCCTGGTATCCGTTACTGATCCTTCATTTATTCCAAGTCTGTTAGACTAATGGCTGGACACTTGCATAACCAAGTAGTATTTACCTGCATAACTTTCTGTTGATGCAATTCAAAATTCTTGTTCCAGACTGTGGAAGAATGGTATTTAGCAACCAGATTAAGGATGAGTAAATAATCTGTATTATCAGTGTCTATTTTATATATACCTACAATATTGCACATAGTTTTTAGACAAAGGGGTTACAGTACTAAATTCTTCTGTGAATCCAGTTTTAACTTTCTGCCTTCAAAATGATAAGAATTTATAGAATTTGCTTCAACTAGGCCAGTTCCAAAGACACAATGAGACATCTTCAGTAGAATATTTTTCAATGTTTTAACAAACATGCTGAAAAAAATTAATTATTCACACAGACTTTAGGGGGAGTAATTCAGAAAAAAATAAATCAAGAAATTCACCCTTAYAATTTCCAGAGAATGTTTCTGATTAGTCACACTTCGATGTCGTAAAAAAAAAAAAGCATTAGCAATTTCAATTTATAAACTGTTCCAACTCCCCACTGGATTAGAAACTAATTTATAATATTGTTGGGTAGAACAAAGAAGCAGCAAACAAACCCCACAGCTACTCAAAGGACTGTGCATCATATGAAGACACAGGGGAAATTGTGTCAGTTTTCCTTCCTTTCAGTCTCTAATGCTGTCTCACTCAGCTAACAATGAAGTACAGCCATCTCGGGGAAAGCAGGAAAAAAGCAACTCAGTTGTGCAGTACAATTAAACCACTCAAACCTCCATCACTCCTTCGGACCAAAACGCTATGAAAGCTTTCAGTAGGAATATTATAGCTCCCCAAGCTACAGGTTGATCATGAAGCAGAGGTTAAGGTATAAGATCCGATCTAAAAAATTAAATGGAATTTGCCAATTTGTAGAGAATAAACTTTGAATTCTAGACCTTATCTTTCCTAGAGTCAGTCAACTGTTGACTTTTTCCTCTCACTCTTCTCTTTCAGAATCATGAGATAGCTGCTTTTAGCTGCTAGGTCAGATATGCTCCTCCTCCACTGCTAAAAATAATAATATGCAGTCATCTTCTACGACTGTATAAATGATCACAGAAAAAAAACCTCAAAAGTAAAATCAACATCTTAAGCTGATTTCACACTCCTGATTTGCTATAGCTTTGTCACGATGGAGCCTAATGAGAGAGAAAGAGGAAATTTTCTTGGAAAAACTACGTGAAGTCAGGAGGACAGGGATCCTGTTGCTGAATTCAAGTGGTAGGAAGACTTTTCTAGTTTAATTGTAATTTGTGACTGACAACCCATAAAACAGGGCCCCTTTGTTACTTAGACATCGATTGAGATGTGTACACTAAGACGCTTGAAACAGATGATGTAGGTGCTCCCCAGGAAGACTTTCTTATTGACAACATATTCGAGGCTTAGAGAAGCACAGCAGCTCAGGAGACATTGACTACAGCGAGGAAATTTTTCTTGGTGAGATGACAAAAATTAAAATTTAGCAGGGCAACAAAAGGACTACTCCACTACCTGGAGATCAGGTGGCTTTTTTGGACGTTTATCTCTATTGCTGTGGAGCAGGAAAGTTGTTGTTCTCCATCAGACACATTCCTGTCCCCCTACTCCAAGAATTTTCTTGTCATGCCATAAGCCATTAAACTACATGTCAGAGAGGACATGAAAAATAACATTAAGTTACACTCAGCCCCTGGGGAAAAATTTAGAACTTATCTAGAAAGACAGTTCCCAGGTGGGGATAGACTGGTATATGAACTACCTCCATGCTTTGGGAGAAAGGGTCCTTCGGATCACACAGTGATGAAGATATTCTGTGGTTGCCACGGAAACAGCGCTGACTTATGTTTTGGGGGACTGGAAATGTCTGTCGAATAATTGTTAGCCTTCCAATTGACCTTCTCACCAGCTCCTGCACGTCCACATCATTTATTTCCTGAAAGATAAGGCAAGGGAGAGAATATGCATGAGAGTTAAAATTCAGAGATGTGACCACCAGATTATAAACAAAAAAGAAACTGAGTGCACCGAGAGGCCTGTGGTTGACACAYAGCTGTTGTCAAACTCTGCCATAGCTTCAAAACAATATGTGCATGCTCAATAAAACAACTGACATACCACCCTCTACTGCAAAACTTTAAAGTTTACTGTGCTCAAACCTCATCAAATATTTGGAGATTTAACAGGGCCTAGCTGTTTCATTTGGGGTTTTCTCTGCCTCTCCTTTTACCTCTTCTGATCTTTTATTTAAAAGTGTTTCACAGTATCCTTGACAGATAATGTGTAAATCAGTAGGAAGCCGCGCCATGATGTATTTCTGAGTGTAGCTTGCTTAGGAGCTGTGAAGCTAGAGACAATTTTTCAGACCTTAAGTGTTCATTTCCTAGAAACAGAATATCAAGAACCTATAAACAATGTGCAAGTTAGCAAACATCATTTACCAAAAGGGCAAAGAAAATGCATAAGAGCATTATAGGTGTGAATGTGCTTGTTTATAGCAAGACCTAATTTAAAACCAAATTTTTATTCCACAGAGTACCTATTAAGGCTTATAGCTGAACACTCAGCTCTACAGACAAATACCTTAAAGAAAAAAATAACTAAGTAAATACATTAATACGTGAAATACTAAGCTTAAAATATTAACTTTAAGACAGGTTAGGGAAATCAGAAACACAGTTTTTTATATAGCATAAATTCCTGCAGTTTGGGAACATGGTGTTATACATTGTTGAATGGTGAGTCCCTCAGGGAATGTGGAGTAAGAGGAACATGGGCTCCCAAGCAACAGCAACTGACTCCAATCTTCACATAAGAACTTGAATTTTAGTTAAACATTTTTTTTTTTTTTTTTGGTAACTCAGGGCCATCTGGTAGCTTTCAAGTTCATTCTGTGTCTGTACTTTTCTGTAAAATAGTAGAAATAATCTAAACTTTGTACAGTCTTTTTTACCAGGATCTATTTTTCATCATGCTGAACTGTCTGATCTGTCTTAATTACAGAATTTGATGCCCCAAACGTTTTAGACATTTAAAATTGTGGATATGCCCCCAGGAAGGGAGGTGATGCAGAGRCTCCTACTAGCAGCCTACATTTAACATTCCCTTGCATACAGCCACAGTTTATGGAATATTTTTGATTCCTACTGGTGTATTTATAGATTTTTGTTTTTCAAAGGATGCAGCACATCTGCATTGTTATACCTGTAATGAAATGCCTTGAGCTTCCTGGTCTACAATCATATTCAAGAACTTAGGAGCTAGCAGGAGATAGACTTGATCTCAAATTATGAACTCTTTCTTGTGGAAAGGAAGCCAAGCTTTTAGAAAAAGCTGCTTTCCAAATGTTAAGACAACCATCCTAGTTATTTTGGCTTTTTTTGCTGTTTCAGTATAATATCCTTTCATTATTTTGAAGCAACTTCTTTGGACATACTGGTATTTGTTTATTTCCCTTAAATTTTGAAAGAAAAATATGTGAGATGTAAATTATAACTGCTACTCTCTTGACTACAGTAAAAGTATTTTATTTGCCTTCACAGATTACCATAGTTTCTGAATTCATCTGTTATTAATGTTCTTTATGAAATATAGATTTTTTTCTGCAAAGAGAAATAACAGCATCAGCTGTGTTCAGTGTAATATCTTGCATTTCTGGTCAATTAATTCTTAATGTACCACAGATAACGGTTTATCTCAGCTTAAGATGYCGCCTTTTCATTTAGCCTGTATCATTTCACCAGCTGTGAGGCAAAAAAAATAATATATATATAATGCTGTTTTAGCAAAATATATACCTTTTTTTATAATACTTTCAATATAATCATAAAGGAGAGCTCAAGAAACTTCTTACCTTGATTTTAAATTATATCCTTTCTCAGAGAATGTTAAAAAGTTTGCCTGGTTTCATTATACAGCATGCCTAAACTGTAACACCWAGATTATTAGACTCGCTCTAATAATGTAAAAATAGATACTTTCATGGCCACATTATATTGCCAAACACCACTTTAAAAGATATTTCGACTTTCAAATCCTTAAGCATTTATCTTTTCTGCCATAAAAGTGTATTTATGTTTTCTGTATTCAGCATTTTTGGGTGCATTTTAAATAGCAGGTTCTCATTTTAACCTCTGGGTTACTACCTCATATTTTTTATACATCACCTGGGAAATAATAATAGAATTCAAACACCAAAGTMATTTTTGTGTGGTTGCCAAGGAAGTATATACATCTATAGATTAATGACAGCTATTATTTTAAATGCTGTGAATTCCACTGATTATATCATAAATTCAGATTTTAGATTGATAACAAAGCAATGCCATGCAAACCCAAATTCAACATTAGTCATTTGCTATGTATTTCTTTGTCATTTTTTTCAATACTTGGCATTGACTGAGCGACAAGCCTTTTATATAATGACTCTCCAATATCATCTCTCATTCTTGAATTTTGGATCTGACTTAAGAAAACTATATAAAGCAACTATTGTATAAGAGGAAACAATTTTCATTTGCACTTCAAAGGAGGATACAGTGTAATGAAGGATGGCAGATGATCTATTATACAAGCATCGAATGTAAAAAAAATTAGAAATTTGGCCAAGTTGAACTGAGTTGGCACCTGTATAAATTTAGGCTAGGTTATGTGGGGTTGTTTGTGTGTTTTTTTTCTTTTTTACATCAGAAGTTCACTATATAGTTCCAAGCCTTTCTTTTGTTTGTCTGAACTTGGAACAAAGGGGAGACTGTCCTGTCACAAATGGAACAAGGATAAAAWTAGATGTACATTTCATCTGAGTAGGAAAATATAGAAAAAAATAAATGCTGTTTTAAATTAATAACTCTTCACAGCTGAATTAGGAAAAGAGAACTGAAGAGGATCATCTTGACACTTAAGGTGGAGCACTCCAACAGGAATCAAGGCTATATACTGGACACTTAATGTATATTGCCATTCAGATTTTTCCATTATTTTAAGATAAGCAGCCCAGCCAGAGATTTACTATTCACCACAGAGCAATTGTCCCAGTAGTGAGAGATATGGGGGAAAAAAAATTATGTACATGCTCCTGTAATAAGTCCCAAATAAAGGTAGCAATACCTTTTCTTATGGAAACATCGTAACTTCGGGCCAAGAAGATGATTCGACTATTTATAATATAGTGGACATGCCCTATTTTCCAGTGCATGTCAAGACTTCATCACACAAAATCATGACACTCAGAGAGGAGAGTGTTTCTTCCTCATCCAAAAGCCAGTAGAGGACAGAGGGGAAAAAGATGGCCTTGAGGCCTCTGGGCTGCCACTGCCCATACCAGAGCACATTTTGCAGTGCCCTTCCTGAATTTCTCAGCACTTTCCAAAGAGGAGTAGTTGAGGGAAAGAATAACTAGATAAAGCTGCAAGACAAGGAAAAAGAGATTTTGAACTGGATCATCATTTGCTCCATTGTATCTCCCTTAGGTTTCTTGGACTTTGCAGAGGAGGATGAATAAAACCTGATAGGACAAGGAGAAATTAATTTTTAGCTTTCACAGAGAAAAAAACCCAAGAGCAGGGTTCAGTCCACATGCCCACTAGCTCTCACTAATGCCAAGAGCTGGCAACTTGGTTTCCCACCTGTTCCAAAGAGGGTGTCATTTCTCTTCRGACCCACCGACCCACTGGAAAATGTAAGGGTTGAAATGAAGCCCTAACACTATTATTAATCATTATCCATATGGAAATGTGCAACTATRTGGGCTTCTGGGACTGAGCTGTGATTATAGGACCTGGACTAACCGCTTGAGCTGAAAACATAGTTAAGCTCTGTGCTTTTCTTCGTGGTGAAGTGCATTGGGCTGAAACACAAAGGAACAATATGAATACACAGGCCAAGGGCTGTGTAAAGCCCTCTCCTAGGAAAAACAGATTCATCAGAAAATAGCTTTAGAGTACAACCTTACGGGTSCCCCAGTGCTATGATGGGCAAACCTGTTGGACCTTTTTCCATGAACTGGTCTTTAAAAGAGTTTGGAGGTTTTTTTCATTCTTTCATCAAAGAAGGCGTTTTTCCAGACTCTGATGCCTGTGGTAATTAGAAACCTTTTACCAACTTTTGACCTCAGTTTACTCATGGACAAATTGAACTCATTTGTTCTTGTGTCAACCTTGTCCTGTAGCTCTTGGCAATGATGCATTTATTCACACTCTGTAAGTGTTTATAAACAGAGAGCACATCCTCTTTCAATCTTTGCTTTCATAGGCTAATCAACCAACCTTTCCAGTCTCTTCTTACACAAATCAGCTTTTCTGYGCACTCATTCCATTCTAATTCTAATAGAGCTGGTCATAATTGTGCACATTATTGCAGATGAAATCCAAACAACCTTTTGTAAAGTAGCACTAATATTTTGACCTCCTGTATTGTAACTGTAGGCAGTGTGTTTGGGGCTGTCCTTGAGTAAACAATAGTAACAGAACTGGTGTCAGCCTTGGGAATAGCAAGATAATAGTAAGATAACCCTGAATGTTTTAACAAAGGAAAATTCTTGAGAGAGACATGATTTAAAATGGAAAAAAGGACATTTCTTTCATTTAAAAAGAGCAAGGGAAAGTGATGAAAATCATACAAATGCACCTTCTTCAGTTCCACTAAATAAAATCTAAGATTACCATACACTTGTGATTTAAGAGTCATGAAAGAAATATAATTTTTCTATCCTGGGATTTTTGAAGCTATATTTACTATTGTGCAGGGGAAATGAAGCAAGCAAAGACAGATAGACAGAGGAGGAGAGAGTGTGAGAAATCCATTCTCACATTTTGTTAAGGCATATTTGATCATGACTCCATTCAAATCTATGACTCCTGCAAATTTTAAATAAAGAATTGTAGCATCTGCTTTAAGGCCCTGAAGAAATAGGAACATTTATTTGGAGAGTGTTTCCTCAGCTGACTACACCAATCAGAAGAGATTTGTATTATTTGCTGTGGTCTAATATGATGCATTATGTTTCAGCAAATTGTGACTTCTTTCATTTTATGGGAACAAACCCCCTCCTCCCACACATACATTCCCATTATGATACACAGTCTTCAAGAAAATTTGCTGTATTACATAAACTAGCAACTAATGGGACAATAAAAATTAAGGAACTCTTTGCAGGCATTATAGCATTTAGAGTGAGCAATTAAAATAGCAGCTGTTACCCCACAAAGCCTAAGAAGATTCCTGATCACAAAACTGAAAGTGGTTGCTTCTGTATTACTATAGTGAATGTTGTACTCCCTTGGCACARTGACGGAAAAGGAAAGACAATTCCATCTTATTTTGGTATCTCAGTGMAAGGAATTATTTGAATCATATGCAGAATTTTCAAAACAATGCATTTTTACTGTCATAGATCATCTCAGAATTTCAAATTAGGAGGCCAGAGAAGCAGTGTTAGAGTTACTTATTTGATAGTGTGATTGAGCCGATATAGGCACTCAAACACAGATGCCTGAGCTGTCACAAAAGATTCACATAAGGAACAAAATGGGCAGAGAACATTTCACAGTCAAATGGAAGTACCGTGGTCATCAACAGGTAATGGACAACCACCTCAAATGGAATTGGATATAAAGATAGCYGTTTTACAGACCACACAGAAAGGGGCCCAAAAATCGCTGCATTTCCAGATCTTGCACTGCCAAATAGAGGCATTGCAATCTCCTTACTGAACTGGCAAAATGTTGAAACAAGCAAGTGATGTTACCCAACATTCACCATTCAGAAAATATGCAAATTTCTGATGTAATTTGAACACAGTGATAAGGAAAAACTGGGCAAAACAGAACTCTTGCCATATTATTATTTACCAAACTGCTAATATTGCTAATCTGATTTCTGCATCCACAAAATGTTGAGATTATTAGCATTTTTAAACAAACAGAGCTTTGAAGTTACCTAAGTGGGAATATGGATTTAGGTCCAGAAGCAGATTTAGCTGAGATAACGCTAAAYGTATTCACCTTCTCTAAAACAGAAAACAGGAATGATTGAACGAGATACAGATTTTAATGACTGTGGTTTAAAGCACAGTTTATCAGAATGAACTCAGTCACAGCTTCCACTCTTTTCATTTACAAGGCTATAAAACTAAGAAGGGACGATGCACATTTCTCTGGGAAGATCATTCAGCTTTCCTCACTGCTGGGACTGCATTCCAGAGAAAGAGTGCTGGGTTGCAAAAGGCAGCTGAGGGGTAACCACTTTGATTGCTCTGCCATTTCATCTGCTGCAATGTGCAAGTAACAATGCTTAGAAAGCAGATGTTTTTTTCCACGGGGSCACTAGTTTCCGAATAAAAAGCAAAGAGAAAGCGTGAATCCTAGGAATGGATCCTTGGTGCTGTCTTGGGGTTTTGAGGCTGAAGGAGGTGAAACAGCTAAAAGCAAGCACCTTCTTCTGAACTTTTGGAAAGTATATAACATTCAAATTAAAACAACAATGGCAGTGTCTTTAACTTGACCAGCAAGTAAAAATCTGAGCTTTGTCTAAGAAACTGCTGTCCAATCTACTGATACAGAGGATGGCTTTAGATTCAGTTAATGCTCTTTTTAGAACACTGAATGTTAACTCTGAAGTGAATTCTAGTTTGATCTGACACGAAAAAGAAAACACATATGTTGTTCACATGACCATCTGTAGTTTAAAGCTGCATCCTCTCTCARCAAGGCCCCATTCCATGCTGGAAAACACACACATCACTGGTCAGGAGCAATGCAGGGCCCAAACTAATAAGTTATGCTGGGCCTGGTTTGTCTTCACAGCGCTTTCTGAGATATATTTTTCCGCAGGAAAAACTGGCTAAAAATCCACTTGTTTAGCACGGCATACTAATGAAAATCTAATAATTAAGTATGACAACAGATATGTACAGTAAATTCAAACAGTAAGACATGGAATTTACATGCAATATTTTCAAGCGATTTTTTGTCCTGAGAACATGCAGGAGTTGCACAATCTACATGTTAGGAGAGAGTCATCTACTCCAGCTATCCTGGACTTACATTATTTTTCAAAGAACAGAAGAAAAACCTGAATGCTGTCAAATCTAAGAAGTGGAGTGTTCAATGTTTTATACACAGAACTGCTTCTCATATTGACTTGTCATGTTTTAACTGACAAGCTTTCATGGAGGAACTTATTTCACAGTGTAAAAACAGGATCTCAATGAAACTTTCTTTTTTTGCCTTATGAACATGCATATATGACCTAATCCAGAAGTCTACCAAAAAGCCTCCCACTAATACCAACAGGATTGGACATCAACTATGATGGAATCTTTTGAGAATTCTTAAAGGAAAASGAAATATGGGATTTTATTATTATTGTTTAGATTATTAAGAAAAACAACTTTAAAATAAAAGCAAAATGCAAGGACTCCACTACAAAAGATTACATGTTTAAAAAAAAAGACTTTGAAAAGACCCTATAAAAACAGTCAGCTCAAATGTGAAATCTTAAGATACTCAGAAATAAAGGGGATTTTAAAATTTTATTTTCCATTTATTCATTCAGGGACTTTAGTTKAAAACAGGCAGGACAAAACAGCAAAGTCCAAGAACATGTCATTCTACTTTTATTAAGCCACATCTACTCCCTCAGTGTGCTTGAACTTTGTCATAGCTACTGCTTCCTGTTGGCAGAGTGAGAATCAGCATGAATATTGTCAGTAAGGCTGAAAACAGGATTCATGGTTCACAACAATGTTCACTTGACAGTTACCTCATTTATAATGATCCAGTGACAGTCAAAAGCAACCAAATTAGTCTCCACGACCTGAAATAGAGAACAAACCAGCTATCAGTCAGCTTGCTTGTGAAAGCCAGAAAAAAAAAATTTAAATAGATGCTCTCTGCAAATGACGAAAAGCAAAGCACATGCTCTCTAGGACTTTTGCTATTGAGCTGAGGATAGAGAACCTTTAGCACAATTCTGCAGAAGGATTTGTGTTATTGTTTGACTTGCCAATTAAACTTGGAAAATACATTTCATTGCCAGCATCACAGGAAAGAATATGTTTCAGCTGACTGAGGAGAAAATGAAAACATTTTTGCCTTGGTATTGTGTGTTGAGAGGAAGCAACAGAGAGGAAGGCAGAAAATGAGTATCAAGTAACTCTTGTCAGATTTCTGTATTTCCTGCTTCTAAGGCCTTTCCAGCATATAGCTACCCTGAAAGCCTCTGAATTAAAGAAAAATGAAACAAACCCAAACAAAACCACCCCACACCACAAATGCTGGAGTTCACAGAAGGGCAAAGAGCAGGAAGGAAAGGGTTCTCCTGAGAAAGAGGGCTGTCACAGGGATGGATGAATTATAGCCGGTCCCAGGTTCCATGCACAGAAGGCCTCTCATCCTGCTCTCATACATCTTCTCCTCTCCTTTGTCAAAAATTATTCCAGGATCTGCCTTCATGCTGGACTGAACATGTGCTTCCTAACTCATCTTTCATCCAGTACTTTCCCTCTTTGAATCCACTACACTTTTGTGGCAAGTCATGCCTGAATCAATGTCACAGTGGACATGAAGAGGGTAAAAATACATTTGTTCTACCTTCATTAGGTAGGAAAGAAATCATCAATGGATGGGAAGCCAGAAACAAACTATAGAAAAGGCTGGACACTTTTAATTTTTTTTCTTAAATGAAATTGAATTAATATTAACATGGAAATAGTTTTAAACACAAATTAATTCCATTTTATTTTTATAGTTACTGTGCTCATCTTGACTCACAATTCATAGCTACTGGATACTCAAAACTGTATTGAACCCCCTCTAAAACAAAAGAAAAAAGACAAAGACAAAACCAGAAACAAGCCTTGTAACTTACAGTGTTTAAATGTCCAATTAGGTGGCTATTTCTGGGCTGTTATTACTTGGAACATTGCACAGTAGTCATGTTTGGCTTCTAATGATGACCAACAGAAACAGCACTTGCCAAGCAAGGATGGTGGCGATTTATACCGTGCCATGTCCAAATGAGAACAATTTAACTGGCCACAAATCTTAGGAGCATCAAAAAACCCCCATACTGATAAACTCCATCATTAATTCAAAGGCTATTAGAATTGGGGTCACTGATTGGTTAGCAGAATGATAGGCAGGATTGGAAATTCTGGTCTGGAGAGACTTGGGTGAGGGGAAATCAAGATCAGCAGTATATGACTGATTTCTTATTTGAAACTCACACAGCACCGATTAGAAACGAGGGGGAATGAAAGCCATAGCTGCTAATGTGCTCCTGGAAACTTCCAATATTATTAGCAGTAGGAGTCAGGGTCCTCATTTTATGTGGAGTTCAGACTCGCTACTCAACAACAACATCATATTTTGTTGTGTTGCTTTGACGTTTTCTTGCATTCTCCACTGTAGGAGTTCCCACAGCACATATAAAAGAACAGGATGGAAACAGAGTGACTGTGGTAGGAGGCAGCACAACAGACTGAGCCAGGACGCTTGAACTGGAGCATGACTCGCTCATAACAAACCAGTTGGAGTACAAACACCCAGGAAGGTTAAAAGAGGACAGAACAGTAACAAAGTTATCAATGGAGCATTTGCTCCTTATATAAAGTTCCAAAGCAAAGAAAGTTTGTCCCATTTACAACATAAGCTATGTCATTGGAATTTTCCATAAAACAGAGCAAATCAAAGCCTTACTAAAGCAGGAACAATTCTGCCAGTCAATCTACATACAGTTCTGCTGAAAGCAAACAGAATTAAACAAACAAACAAACAAAAATAAAAGAGGCAGCACAGTTGACATGTTTTCCGGTTTCTTGTCAGGTTCCTAGCAACCTTGTCCCTCCTAAGTATTGGCTCCAGGATGTCCTGCTGGGAACGTCTGCCTTGCTGCAACTGCTGTGCTCCGGATGAGGTCCCACAAGGTTCCTGTGGCTCCAAGGCAATGTGCCAGAGTGACACCCTCGAGTCAAGTCTCCCAGCGGTGGTAGGGAAATTACAATAACTGTGTTCCACAAAGGGCTCCTAAGCTCTTTCTCTGCTTCCAAATGGCAGTCAACCGAAACTTCAGATTTAAGGAATCCACAAAATAAAAATTCACATTTTCTGTTCACTTTTTATTAACATGTTACGAGTGGGCTAGATAACTTTTTGTGCCTGAAGCTTCAGCTGATCAGACTTTAATGCATTCTATCTCCCATTAAAACTTTGATTTCAGTTCATTTAGTTTCTTTATAAATATTTGGTTTGGAGTACGTATTTCGCCCATATTCTCAGATTTCGATCAGACAACACCTTTTCAACAGAATATGGTTTTAAGTGTCACTGTTTTTATTATGTAGCACTCACAGATCACTTAAGCCAATCTCTGTAAGAGGCTGACTGGTTTCACAAGTCACTCTCATTATTTCAAACAGCTCAGGCTACCTGTGACAGATTTATTCACAATTTGCAAATAACAAGATAAAATGCACCCATTTTTTAGTTACAGTTGAAAGTCCTCAGCAGAAAGATCATGTTTTATCCATTAAAGTTTATGCATTCATGAATCTACTTMATATTAAAAACATTTTCAAAAAGCTTATGTGGAATTGAGATGAACTTGCACTCAGGGACACTCAAACTAATACATTCCAAGTTTAGATGGGCTACAAATAGACCCTGATTTAAAAATTCACTTTACCTTTCAGCTAGCCAGAAGCTGCTTTTTGGCATTTTCCTTAGCCCATCCACCAAAAGCATCCAAAAGCTTGCTCTAGTATTGACAGTTGTTGATTAAAAAGATAGCTGATGATTCCCTGAGAAAGTTGCTAGATTGTTCTTCTTTTTGCTCTTAACATTTTATTTCATTTGACAAAGTACAGATTTACATCTGAATTGGGACTCAGAATTAGGCTGGGATTTCAAGGCCATATTTTCATCCTTGGGTCATCCAGTCTTCTCACTCACAAAAGAGCTGTTCATTTCAGCAGCATCAAAATGCTGCATCTCAGTCTCTCCCCTCTTAACATCTCTTCTGCCAGCGTTGACTTTATTGTCCATTTAACCGACTTTAAAGTTGGCAGAACACATTCTGACTATGTCTGTAAGATTTGCAGGGCACTATAATATTATCATCATCATTAATAACCTTCCAATATTTTCCAATTATTGTGCTCCTTACGTTTTTCAGCATAGAAGAATACACTGGCACATCCACTGTTTCACAGAAAAGAAATAAATACAGTGTTGTGTAAACCTTCAGTTTTGATGCTTGAGGGAAAAAGTTGCTCAATCCTAAAGTTTTTTTCAAAAGCTAAGAGTAATCATATGCATAATCTCACAGTCAGAAGATTATCTCCATCAGCAGTTCTCAAGCACTAGTTTACAAGGCTAYATTAAATCAGTTAAAAAAAACAAAACCCAAAGTATCTAAAGTCAGCAGCAACACAACCTAGATCCAATTATTCATCAGTCCAGCAGTCATTATTTGCACACAGCAGGCCTTTACAGCCATGACACAATGTTCCAGAATGCCCTTCTCTATCTACTGCGTTTGCCATTCTGCTCACTTTAAAAAGCCATTGCATTTTCACTTGGAAAAGATGATAACAAATAAGATTAAAGTGAAAAAACCAAAGAGTGCATGGCTAGGTCTGCTTAAAATTGACCATAACCTAAAAAGCACATATAGCACAGCTTCAACAGAAGTATACAATGCAGTTGTGTAGAAGGTTTTTATGCCTGATATGCTCAGAATGGTAAAACACGTCTTTGTTATCTGAGTGATGATCTTTTTCTGGTTGAAATTCATATCTGCATGCTTATCAAGTGAGCTGGAGTGAACTTGTGTTCTGTGCCAGACAAAAACGAATGTAGAGAACAATGCTTGCAAGCGCATAAGGGCAGCGATGAAAAAGAAATCTGAAATC
This sequence comes from Amblyornis subalaris, assembly GCA_018881555.1. Classification (NCBI taxonomy): domain Eukaryota; kingdom Metazoa; phylum Chordata; class Aves; order Passeriformes; family Ptilonorhynchidae; genus Amblyornis; species Amblyornis subalaris. The sequence continues at coordinate 14,629,032 of JACAXG010000007.1, read as the reverse complement.
CTGGATTTTAGAAGCAATACAACAATTTGATAGGGGCGTGTAGGAGGCAGGGGCTTCAAGACCTCAAGCACGTGAATACAATGCAAGTTTCAGATTCATCCGCTGGTTCTGCTGGCTCTGCGACAGGAGGCAGCCCTGTTCCCTCCCGAAAGGTAAGGGGCAGATTGGAAATTTCCATACAAGGCAGAAGGCAGGTGAACCTATTGTTTATGCAGCTCACCTCTTAAGCTAAAACTGAGAAGAAGTAGAGTGTGCATTCATAATAAGGGCTGAACACCAAAATTCTACACAGATATTAAATGGAGGAGAATTGACACTTTCCAAAACAAAGAAAACCATGCACATATTTAACAAATTCTCATTTCACACTTCCTCTAGGGGAAATCATACATGCTGTGGGTTAGTAAACACACAAATCTATAGGTCAATGCAGAAAGCTCTCTGAAGCTAAGCACAGCTGCTAGCTGGGAGAGCAGTGGGAGACGGGATCATATATCCCTACCCTGTTCCTACTGCTGCCTTAGGCATTCGAACCACCTTTGGGGGTAGGACACTGAAATAGTCTTTGGTCTCATCCAAGGTGGCTGCTTTTGTGCTTCTAAATATAAATTGCTTTGTTAACTGTGATGAATTGGATTAGCAATAGTTGAGGGAAGCAGAATGTATTAATTCTGTAYTAACTGTTGTGCAGTTCAGACTGTTTTTATTTACTGAAAGGAGAAATGTTTGAAAGAATTCCCCTCAAAAAAGCATTCTGTGCTTTTGAGGTGTCATTTCTGCTATGTTATTGAGTACCTCACAGTGCAAGAACATATATAAGCAGAGCTCCAGGGTGAACTAGGGAGCTGTTTCAATCTGGTACCCAAAGCCACTGACACCTTCCTGTCTCAGACAACTAAATCGGTGCCAGAGAACAAGCAGAGGACAGCCTACTAACCAGCTCCTTCAGAGAACTATTTTTCTGAATTCAGCATTTTTCCATCTACAGACTGTTAGTATTCAATTATTTATAATGCCAGTTCACATAATTCTCCGTTACTAAGATTCAAAGCAGCAAGTTAGCAGGCCAGCTCTGAAATAGACTTTATGAAAACGTGGAAAAACTGAAAAAGAAAAGCACTATCTACTCACTCAGCCATTGCTCAGACTGAGAGTTCACACTCGAGCATTTGAAAACATTGTCGTTAGTTGCACAAATCCMGCAGCAAAGGATACAGCCTGTCAAGTACGCAGTGCCATTCATGCACCGTCATAGAAATCCACAGCAATAGATACAAAAGATCATTCTTAATATCTTTGTAACTTTAGAAATGTGTTCATGTCAAACTCCAGCAGTTCTCCTAACACGCTATTAAAATAAATCAGACTTATGCTTCATGAGGAAGGTGTTTCACTTAGYGGAGCACGGGTGCTATTGAACTGATGAGCACGAACACGGATGAAATGGGAACTAATTTTCTTTTTCTAAAGAATTCAGCTACACACTGAGGGAGATTTTGCAGAGAGCACAGAAACGCTGCCAAGATGACAACTGATGAGCAAGGACAAATCATCTGTCACTGGCAGTAGCTCCAGAACTTCTGAATCTTTGGAAGAGCCTGGCAATTTATCATAACTATTTCTATTGTTCACACTCAAACCTTCAAATGGCCTAAATGCAAGGCAATCTAAAGCAAATAAAGCAGTAGTAGTGCCAGCATGCAAGCTTTTCCCATGTGCCATAGTAAGCAAGCAAGAAAAAAAGTTTCTCGACAAAAACGACAAGTAATTTAATGGAAAACGACATCAAAAATTATCTACAACTCTTCTTCTTTACAGATATGGGCCCACAAGTGCGATAGACCTCTTGGAGTCACCACTGCTGTTTTACAGGTGAACATACATCTTAACCTAATTTTCTCTCCCAGGGACATAGCAATTTGCTGATCACTAAGATATGATAAAAAACAGGCTTCCAGTACACGTGTGAGACAGGAAGCCACTCCAATCCAACCCTGCCCCCATTCCCGCCCCTGCCCCCTCAAAAAGACAACCTAACCCAAAAACTGATGACCAATCAAACAGAAGAAATCAGAGGCCATTTATTAACGTCTCCTTTAACTAAGAGATGTGATTTGACTAATTTGAGCACCTAGAGCAGTCTCCGACAGTACAGATGCCTCCTCAAGCACTGGTATGTAAAACAAAATAAGAAAGTTAAAGACTATTAAAAGCTCATTTACAGGTAGTACTAAAAAAGTTAAGTGATAAACTGAAGACTACCTGAGAGTTGTACTGTTTAATATGTTGTACTATATCAAACACTGCAGGACTTGTTCATCGAGATCCTCCAAGTTTGTTGGTTTTTACTTTTTTTTCCTTCTAGCTGCTAGTTCATTGAACCACCACCACTTCATCAGGCTATTTGTACCATTCCTTCCCGCTGGTGCCACAGCAAGATCTTCCTGTGTCTCCACTCTTAGCCTTTGAGCTTCTCAGTAGGGAAATTGGTTGCTGATTTATAAGGCTCATTCTCACACACCAGAAACTAAAGCTCATAAAAATCTCTCTTCACCAAAGGCAATATTTTTGGGATCTAATTTTAATCTCTACCCCTTTCCACTCCTGAGAGAGAAAAAAAAACCCAAACCACACAAGGCCATACTTATTTTTATTCTTCTGGACAATCATCTCGTTCTGGGATTCCTTTCCCTGATGTTTCTTCTAAGCAAAAAAACCCCAAACGAAACAGAATACATGGTGAAACCTGACAGAGAAGTCTCTAGGTCAGTAGTCATCTATTTACCAAGGACTGGAAAGCACGTTTCTACAGCATTTTGGGGAGGGGGGGGAATTGTCTTCTAGTCTCCTCCTAAGGATGGGTGATATGACTGACATATGCTTGTCTCATGAAAATGCGTTTCTTTTAAAAAGAAATAAGTAGTTGAAGCACTTGATGACTTTTCCACTTTTTCAGATTTATTTCAGAAGATGATACTTTTAAACTAAAAGTATTGGGTTATTCCACTGAATAATTAGTTTTATATTGACTTGGCTTGCCATCCTAACTACATATGAAACAAGTCAAGCTTCAGGGAACACTTTATCTCTCTTGTCCTAAAGTTTTAAGGAATGGAGGCCGTTAAAGTGCAGGAACCAGCCTCATGCTAAAGAAAAGGAGTCAACTGTTAAATATTCAACACAAGTGAATAAACACAGYGTTAATACTTCAGTGAGTTTGACCACAGGCTTGTATTGAGAATACAMAATAAAAACACATTCTATCTGGTAGAAATGGCCATTTTAAATGATTCATTACCTCAATCGTTGAGAAAAGGTAATCATGTGTTTATTTTATAGATATCTAAACCCGTGCATCTTCCTCTGAGGTCAGCCTGTAGACTGTAAGTTTAAAACAAAATATTTGTAAGTAATTTCAGCATCTTTCATTTTAAGGATTATTTTATTCTTACAGGCAGTTTTCTTGTTTCCAAATTTATGCTTTGATTTATATTCTGATTATCCTCATGAAAAGTGTTTGTAATAACCACTCTGGGAAAAAAAAAAAGCCAATCCAAAACTAAAACCAAAAAAAAAAAAGGCCACAGATTTTCTCACAAGTTCTGAAACTACTTGGCGTTAACACAGACCCGTGAGCACATTACGCTACCTGCAAGACAGTTGCAAGAAAGCAGAATAATAGTATTCTTAATGAACAATAGAAACTGTTACCACCTAGAAACTGTTTATTTCAAAGTAACAAAATGATCCAAACCACCATGTAACTGCAGAAATTCGGATTCATTACTGTTGAGTGGTTGCCTGTACCTGTCTTTCTTGATAAGAATGAGATTTTGTTTACTGTGATAGTACTAAATTGATTCCTGAAGATCTCTTGTTCTTCATCTGTTACTTTTTTTTTTTTTTTTAAGTTGAATTCCATTTGGAAGCCTGAAATCTAAGCAGAAAACTTGAGTATTTGGGTTGGACAAGGGCTTTGAATCAAAGCGGTTGTCATCACCTTTGAAGGGGAAGACCCAAACATAAGAAGCCTAAATCTACACTAAAGTATTAAAATTTCCTCATCATYATGGATTAAGAGCTGGAGCCTAAGATTTCTCCCAGCTGTGGTGTTTGTTCTATACACCTCACCATCTCCTACACTCAGACATATTCAGGAGCTACTTTTTCAGTGAACTCCCTYTATATTGAATAACTCCTCCAATAGATGGAAAATAATTGCCTTGCTGATTTTGATGCCTTTGCAACCACCTTCACCAGGGCCAGAATCTCTCCTCAACAGTGAAAGCCAGGGATTAACGAAACTTTGTCATAGATTTACCTTTACTCTGTCTGCACATATAATTATTTTTCTAAGAAGAATAAAARGTTCAATTCCTACTTTTAACCTGTTACAGACTTTATAGGTAACAGCTGACTTATTCCAAGCCTTACTGATATGAAGAAAGCTTTCAAACTGTTAATGTGACATGAGAAGCTCAGACAAATAGTCATTAACTCTGGGCTTTAACTTGTAAGGAAAAAAGGAATGCCAGTCTGACAATCATTCCTAATGTCTGCTTTAGGTAATTAGGCTGCTAGTGAAGAGAGCTTTGGAGGCTACAGAAAAAAAAATACAGATGATAAAAAGGTATCTGTCATAATTTCAATGTATGTTCTTTTGGTAGCTAATATAAAAATATGCAAATTCATATTTGCTTCCTCTTTAAACATATACATAATGTTTCTAATTGAGAATCATGATTAACCAAAGTTACCACTTTAGTAAGGCAGTGAACAGTTAAGACTGAAGAAAAATACACTTGTGAGGCACAAGATTCCTTCCCATCGAGCATTACTATGGGTTAACTGCACTCAGCAAAAGGAATACTGATTCAAATAAAACTTGTAAAAGAATCACGTAAAGGTTGTATTCTAAATAACCTTTCCCTTCTCATCCATACTTGGTTTTATACCTCAGTACTTCTACAGATTATAGTACTCTTTCTTTACACCAGTTTAAATTAAAAGAATATTTATTTAGGATGGAAATCACTGTCAGAAACAGAGTGAAAAACACAGTGTTTGAGGAAAAACCTGAAGTTTTGAAGTGGAGAACAGCAACAGCAGAATAGGATGATTTCTTCAGAAGGCTATTTGGTAGCGTGAACAGATACTTTTAGACTGCTATTGCTTAAAAGCAAGCAAACAGAAAAAACAAAGACAAAACACCGGTTTTCTTAATAGCAGCCTTTTTCCATAAGAAAGCTTCCTGTCTACCCCAGGTACGAGCAATCCAAACTAATAAAACTAAAAATACTGATTAAATTTAAAATAGTCAATTTGGCCCATTCTTGTCGATTGTTTTCTGATACTARGTGTTGGTGCTGTTGTTTTTAAAGGTTTGAATGAATTTTAAGAACTACTAAACATCTAGATTGACTTTATATCTTCAAACAGAAAACACAGGGCTTAGTTCACCTTTTTCTCTTCTTTTTCCAAGAATATCACGTGAACACTTTAGGGCCAGACCATCTGAATTGCTCAGCATACATAAGTTAGTCAGATTTTCCTCAACAGGGGCTGCAAGATGCTGAGTGCTTTTGAAAATTTGCCCATTCCATTCAGGTTTTTAAATACAAGTTGAGTGCCTTGAAAATCCAGCCCTGATTATGCTGGCAGCATGTTGTTTATTTTATTAGCGATACRGAAATGTGGTTTCAACTCCTTTTGCATCTGTTAGTAAACTCAAAATTTAGTCTGACTGCATATCAGGAAAAATGTTAAACTTCATACACTACAGAAAATAACAGTGCTGCTCTTTTTCCTTCTTTGCTGTCTGCCTTAAAAGCAATTTTTGCCAAGCATCAGATTGACATTACTGAAACAGAAAGTATTTCATTTTCCTATCACAGGCATTATTAACAAAGGTCACCGTTCAAGTGACAAAATATCACTAAAGCCATCAGCTCTTTTTGCTCTTCAGCTTTATGGTGATGCCTCTCCTGTCATTTCACATATCTGTAGAGAACAGTGGCAGAGGTTCAAGTGAGATAGCCCTGCATTTCTGACTTGCACATAAACTTGGCATTCAGCTCCTCTCCAAGCATGCAGGCTGAAAGCATTTCTTCTGGTAACAGGACTGCAAGAATCAAGAGCGGTTTAATAGAGTTCTAACCGGCTGCAGGATTGAAGCTCCCCACGAAAAATATCCTCTCAGAAGCACGTGTACGAAGACAGAATCTATTCTAAACATATTGTAAACATTCTGATCACCGAATTGCRATACCAGATTCAAAGCCCAGTGGTCATTTTTGCTTCTGTGCTTCACAAGAGATGAACAAAATGGGCCACTCTTACTAAAGGTCCAAAGGCATTGCAGGCCCAGATGATCTGCACAGAGAGCATGGATTGAAACTGCAGGCTTTTCTAAAGGTTCTAAATTTTCCTAACAGAGTACCTCTAAACTTTGGGAAGTTCTGCTTTTATTTCTGAAAGTGGTTCAGTCAGTCAACTACATGAACCTAATTTAAAGATTTTTAATATTACCACAAAAATTTTTTTGATAAGCAACCTCTCTCCTAAAATCAACCATGCAACACGGTTCAGATTCACTTTTTCAACAAAAACCTGCTGGCCAGAAATCTGCTTGCAGACATKCAATCTCAAATCCTTCATATATGTCATAGAAGCTTATTAAAAAAGTAATGTTCAAGGTGAATACAAAGTACTCTCTGCATTACACATTCCTCTAGCTGCTAATGGTTAAGCTAACAGAAATATGACAACTTAGCAGAAACTGATACAGGTTAAATTGTTTTCCAGCTCTATAAAGAAAGAAAAATACATATATTTTTCATCATTGTTTGATGCTGGTTTGAAAGCTGGTTCCACACAGTAAATGCATCTGGATCCAAAGAGTCCAAGCAGCATCTATGCCACAGACACTGGGGACACAAACATGCCAGAACTACAGGCTCAAGCACACCTGAAACACAACTGCAGCTAGGACAGCAGCTCAGCTCTAAAATGGGACAGACCCTAACAGACTGCAAAGAACTTTATCACTTTATCACAACACAGGCCAATATGTGTTCATTTACAGAAAAAGATAAAACTTTCTAGCCATCAAGTATGATTATTCGAAACCACTTTGGTTTGTTATCAAAAACAAAATACAGAGGTATTGCAGGAAAGGCAAATGTTGCAACCACAGGAAAGCAGAAAGCTAACAGCATTTAACACCCTCAGCGTAGTTTGCACCACTCTGTACAGTTCTTTAATAATTTATAGGGATTAAGTTGCTAGGAATTGTTTCTCAAATTTTCATTGTGGAACAGTTGCCCATTTGTTTTGGCTCACTGAACAAAGAGGCTTAAATTAGATCCTTGCTATCATCTTTTAAAAAYAAATTGGAAAGCTTTGATGGAGAAAAGTGAAAACAGTGGAAGAACTTTAAGAGGATTTGCACATTCCAGAAAAGGAAAAATAGAATGTATTTTGTTAAAAATACAATTAGTTCTGCATTTTAAGTTTGCGAAAGTAAAGACAGCCTTAGCAAAATGAGCTATATAGAAAAATGAASGCCTTTTCAACTTTTGGAAAAAGAACTATTGAAGACCATTCTATCTAAGCCCATATTACAACTTTATTTTTTTAAATGGAAAATAAGGCAAACACATAGTTTTAATTGTCTTCTTTTTTTTTTTTTTTTAGTATAGATCGATATACAGCAGTAACTTGACTCATGGTAACAATTCCTCTAAAGTCAGTGTGATTACTCAGCTGACAAAATTACTCATGTGAGGAAAATAACTCATATGTATAAAAGATTACTGGCACAGGTACCTTGACGTAAGTTATGAAAGACACATTACAGAGTGTCATAATTTTTCTAGCAACACATTTCTTTTCTCCACAGGTACTGTCAAACATCTTTTTACCTTTAAGCACTGCATTTTTGTAGCATTCTTTCAATCATCTTTTTGACTAACTTGAACCAGAACAGTGATATATCTCTCCTATTCCAACTATTCATATTATGGGCACATGGACTTTGCTTTTCAATGGTGATAGAAGCAAACTGACAGAACCAATATCCAGACAATCCTTGAAGTGATACATGAGCTTTACACAAGAATGATCAACAAGATAGAGCACTATTCTCTCCAGACTGATTGATAGGAAAAACAAGTTGGCTATAAGGCTGTATTTTCAGCTGAAAGCAAGTACATCAGAAGTCCTCTGTGGGCCTGGGCATATACAAAGTACAAAGCTTCTCCAGTCAGGAGAATAAAAATTAATAAAAAGGAAGAAATACACATCTGTCATGAAGACCTAAGCAAAATTCTGAATGTGTGAACATAATTATGGACCATCTGAAGCCCAGTTAAATCCCAATTTACCTGGGACAGACAGGCTGGCACAGCTCAGTAGAGCTGTGTCAAATGTCAGGTGACTTCCTGAGCCATTTCCAGAGCTAAGCCAGGGACAGGAAGAGGGAAAACCCCTCTCGTGTACCCCAGCCAGGAACTTCACACCTGTAAGAAGGGAATGTGATCGCTGCACACTGCCTTGGAATTAAACACAACTGCCTAGGCACTGCTAAATACCTGCACCTGACTGCATCTCTGCAGCTGCTTTTAGGGGCACACTGCACTCCCTCTATGTGCTTCACACATGGCACTGCCTACTCTGGGGACGGGCACTTATGTCCTCATCAGCCCCAGATCTCTGCCTGGAGTCTCCGTGCTTTCTCATCCGCCAGTGCCTCCTGTGATCTCCATCACCAAAGCACCACCAGGATCAGAAAAAACATTTCAGAGGCAGAGCAGAACCACACCAGCAGAGCCCTTGCTGGATATTTTACTGCTTTGCCTGGATATTCCCCTCCTGTGTATTTTTCAACCTTCCTGGCTGCTGGCCCCTTCCCGAGTGAGACGCCATCTCCGGCTGTCACAGAGAGAGTAGACATTTGATCCCACTTCTTGCCACTTGAATAGGCAGTGCCTTTGTACCACAGCTTTTTAGTGTGCTTCTCTTACGTGAGCACTAAGAATTTTGTCTAGAGGAGTCAAGAGAATTATTTAAAAAAATAAAAAAGATGAAAAAATCCAAAGTAAAATCTCATCTCCCATCAACCAGAAAATCAGAGAAGAGAAGGGACTTCTATAGTTTTGCATTAATGTTCATGAGAGACAGATATGGATTAAAGCTCAGTAAGAGAGACAAAAGCTCTAAGTAATCGTAAGAAATTCATGTTCAAATCATCTTCTGCGCTGGCATCTTGCAAACATATTAAAAACCTTCATTACTGCAGTGTCAGATGCTTGCTACATAGGCTACAAACTACAGCTATCTGGAAACTAAACAAAAGGAGCTTATTTTCCTCTTGTCCTACAATCCACAGTTTGTGTATACATATATGCATGCACCACAAATTTATTCCTATTTGTTTCATCTACCATGTCATGTCTTATACCCTGTCAGCTTTTCCTGAGAGATCAGAGATGTATCTCTGTACATGTGAAAATGAGTTATAATCCAGCCCCTAAATTCATTTCCCAAACCAGGCATTTCACAGGATCCTGCAATAGAGAAAATTTTCTTCGTAAACATCATAGAAAATTCATTCCACTGAAAAAGATTCTAACTTTGATCCATGACCCTCTGCACTCGATAACATGTCTGCAAAATGGAAGAGAGGCCATCAAAATTGCTTAATGTGTATCTATTTCACTCTCCCCTGGGCAAAAGAAGATAAAAGCAGAGTGGTACCATGTTTCTGCCAAAATATGAATCTTGCTGGATGTATGTAGCAATAGCTAATAGATGATTTTTTTTTTTATATATATGTATTTATGGCAATAAAAGACATTTTTATCACTATGGTTCTGCGCTTGTATGGTGTCTAACAATGGCATCCTGGCACGTGACTGAGCAATAACTGAAACAAATGGGGTATCTTCCGCAGCAAGAAGTCACCCCTGTTCTTATGATAATACTTTGACATTTTAAAGAACTTAATATAATTTTGCCTTTGCTTTGAGAACAGATACAACACAAAATTCGGAATCAATAACATTGTGATCACATTTTTTTAATGCTCTTCCTCTGGTCCTACAGAGAAGTGGAAAACACAGCAAGGTGTCAACACCACGCTCACACACCGAGCTCGTATTTACATGCCCCACGTTCCCTCCTGCTGTGTTTGAGGCAGGGCAGTGCCTTGCAGATATACAGGAATGCTGAACATGCACCAGACCTCTTGTGCATTAGCTGTGGGTGCTCTTTGCACTGAGGCGTGGAGCCTGGGCTTTACACCACTGGCAAGTGGCACAAGCCATCACTGAGACTCTCGGAAAGGCTCTGTGTAAAGGTGCTGGCTTCCTAYCGGCCACGTCAGATTCTGTCCCATTATCCCCTTACCAATAAAGGCACCTAAAAATGGGTGAGAGGAAGGAGGATGTATGGCTTTACCTTCCTTTCCAGGAGCAGGTAATATTGAAAAGGACAATTACGAAATGTGCTACAATAGTTACATGGAATATAATGTAACAGGGAAATTTTAAAGTAATTTTTAACACAATTTTGTCCTCAATGGGCTTCTGGTCCTAGACTCAGTCCAGCACTGCTGCAGCTGAGCTGGTGGGTGCATGTGAGCACTTAAACAGCATTCAACCCTTATTAATGCAGACTGAACACTGCCTGAGGCCTGTTTACACTAGAGCAAGTATTGGTCTTAGAATGCACCTACAACAGTACTAAATCAGATAATAAAGTGACCAACACTGATTCATTTTAACCTGAAAAAATTTCTTTATAATCTCAAGCACTTTAATTAGCTCTAATTTTGCCACCTCTGCTGCATAAGCATGGAGGAAACCTGAAGAAAGCCGTAAGAAAAAGAACAAGAAGAAAAGGGACCACAGAGTCATCACGCTACTCTGGATTGAATGGACACASTAACAAAAACCCAATAGCTGTTCTATATAAGCACTATTGAAATACCATTATTCAGTACCTGTAGCAAGTGCCACTAACTACAGACATGAAATAATACATAAAAAATATATCTGCTTTTAAAAATGTGACCTATAAAATGAAGCAAAATTGACATCCTCCTAAAGGGAAGGAAATGACAAGAGAATTCTGTGGATATTGAATTGCAGAGCATTGAGACTCAGACAACAAAAAACCTCAGAGAAAGGGAAGAATCATTTGCACTTTACACCTACTTGGCTTGTCTTGCATTGTGTTTCAATCTCACTAAGGGAACACATATCTTTTAAGTCTGTACTTTATTTTTCAACCCTCTGCCTTCCTCTTTGCTCAAAATGGTGATATAAATGCAATAGAAAAATATAACCATATTAAATTTGGTTCCAAATTACATCCCTTGKAAAGATGATTTTACAAAGCTTTTATTTACACTAAAAAAAATGATGTTGTTTCCATGACAGCACAACAAAACCTAGTGAAAGGAGCTTACATTATGTGTATTATTTATGACAGTGTCCAAAACTTTGAAGTGAAGGATCTATGCTGGCTAGTGAGATAATGAAGCCAATATAAACTGATCTAGCTGTTGTCCTTAAATAATTCAGAAATCTGCTGTGTAATGGTCATTTAATCATTACCACAGTACTGTGCTGTAAAATAGGTCCAATAAGCTAAAGTTTTCCCATCTGAGCTTCTGTCCCTCCAAAAAAGAGCGAAGTTAGCAGCCCTCTGGCAGTTTATACTTATAGGTCTTTGACACCTAGCTTTTCATATGTGTGGTTAAAATGGAATAAGATTTTATTATTTTGTATTTCATATTTTTCAAAAGTAGATTCAAGAAAATACTTCCCCTAAAGCTCCATTTGCTTCCTCAATCCTAAAGGTAGACACACAAAGTTTTATCTATAGCCTCAGGACCTCTGGCCCTGCTTCATGCAGAGGAAGCTGTTTTCAGCCAATTGCTGTTATTTGCCAGTGCTCTCACTTCATTTCCAGAATAATGGAATTATATTAGGGATCTAGTAAGGCAGAAGCAGCACAACTTGCTCATGGGAATGAAGCAACAGTGTCTCTGAAATAATGATGTAGAGATGGTTAAAAAGACTTTTTCAAGTAATCTTATAAAAAATAGTTTCAATATGAAGGGCTCTTGTCTACCCTTGTTTGGTGACAGTGATATTTTTCCATGCTGAGAAACTCACCTTCCTAGGGTTATCGTCTCTTTTCTTCACAGGTGAATATCAATGCAAATGACTAATGATATAGGGGACTACAATGATTAATTTCTCAAAATGTTTCTAGCTCTGTAATTAAGGCAGGTAAAGCATGTAACAAATACTGACAAAGAAAAGTGAGACTCTACTGAGCTTATTTTAAATAAATAAATAAAAAGCAGTCCCAGGCATACAYATCCTCACATGATCCTTTCACATTTTATTAGATTCCTGCTTTTTCATGGTTTATCCGGTGTCATGTAGAAGGCACCAAATTCCTGTGGTCCAATGCTCTGAGACAAATGGTGGTACAAAATTACCCCTCCCCATTGCCTCATAAATTGTGAAAACTTATTCTTACATTTAAATCAGATCACCTATAAGTGCTACAGCGAAAAAGGCAGCTTTCTTACAGTGACCACAATTGGTCCGAATTTAAGACCCCAGATGGAATATGATATTCCCTACGAACCTTTTGTCGACAAGATTTGAAGCTGCGTGTGAACTTTGAATTCAATAAGCAAACACTCTGGCTCGTGGATTGCAGGAAGTCACACATCAGAGCCCAGAACAGTATCAACAAACCAGTTCAAATCTTACAAAATAAATCAAGATCACACCTTCTCCTTCTGAGCACATTAATTACTGATGTAACATGGCAATGCTTGGGAGACATAAGGAGAACAGAGGTTTGGGCACAAGCTGCATTAAGACCTGAATTAGTTGAAGTTATTCTGTCTTTCCTATYCAATCAGTTACTGTGCTAAACAAAGTCCTTGGGGTGAAGCATTTACAGTTAATTATGGAACTGGTATAATCTGTCTTGCTTTCAAATTAACAATTTATCATAGTGACAAATTAATTCCCCCCCTCCCTTTTTTTTTTTTTCCCCAGCATATTAGCACATCAACCACAGTGGCTAGCCTCATTTCACTCCCACTATTAAGACAGTTTTTCCTTTTAATTTATACAAAGCATGAAATTTTACAACCAGATCTAAAACCCAGCTATTAATAACTTACTGAGAAAATTTTACATTTCAAATACAAAAWGAGCTACATAAATGTAACCAAGGCTAAGCCACTGTACACCGTCCTGGTCATGAAACCATTAACTTTTTGGATAACAGAGAGGGTTTTTTATTTACTACTTTCTCAGTTGCTACTTCCATACAATACTAGTGATTCCAATAAACAGACGATCAACAGTTCTCCTAAWAATATGTTTCATTATGATACTTTTCAAAAACTAATTCCCTTTAAAATCTGTAGTGTTCGTTATTCATGAAAAAAATTATTACAGCAAAAATATAAGGCTACATAGAAGTACCTAAGATAGCCCAACTAAATATTAATGAACATATTAATGATAATTATGTTTGCTGATACAAGCATGTTAATATGTTGCCAGAATCTGCTCACAGGCAGTATGCACAGATGTCCTGCAAAACTATGTTTGAAGAAGTGTTTTGTCTTAGAAATCGAAGTATTATGTTCTTTAGGTATATAGAGAAACTGAGCTTTTCCCAGGATAAATYGTAACTATTTAATCCTAATTTTACAGCTGAATGCTTTTGAAGAAAACTTTTCAGCTACAGAGAAAAAAAGTAGCTCTGCATATATGTATATATAGATGCATTTTACGCTAACCAATACATTTTCTGTAGAATTCTAGCAGCAGAAATGGAGAAAAGACAGAGGAATAAAAGAAGAATTTAATGAAGAACTATGTGAATGAAGCATAAAAACCAAAAATCTCACAGGCACCCATATACCCTTCCATTCAGGGATCTGGCTGAGACCATAACCCAAAATRAGTTATACACACAGTCCTATATTCCATAGGAATGGAATCCTACATTACACCTGCCCTACACTCTATAGTTACACTGAATTCTCACARCATTTGGCAAATTTACATTTAAGAATACATTATCAGTGGAGTTTACTTTAATATTTCTGACAATTTAAAGCAAGAAGAGAAGAAAGCAAAGACAGACACCTCTGTTGGCCCAAAGCCTGAAACAAAACTCCATTAATTACATAAAATGACTCTTCCCTTGGCCTACCCATTCTTTTATAGCCACAACCCCCTCTGGCTGCTAAGCCCCTCTCTTACTTCCTCCAACCACCATGCTGCACTTCCATGTCAAATTATAGATATTCAGAAAGTTCGTTCCATAACACTTTTAACACATATAAGCTTTCAAAGGGCATCTTAAATTAAACGACCTTCAAAATGAGAAATAAAATGCTATGATATACATACTCAGATGGTTCCACAACCACACGCAAGAATATGTGCACCTGCCTTGACACACACACAAAACAGCTAAACTTCCAATAACGGAGCAATGGGAAAACATCAGAGGTATGGTCAGCACACTCTCAAATTACCAAGTCCCTTGCCCCCTTAGCTAGCCTAAACAAAATCAAATATCAAAACACAGAAAAGAGGAAACAAAGCAACAACTGATAAGAAAGCAAGACATGAGCCATCTGTGACACTGACCAACTAAAAAGGAGGAACAACTTGTGCTTTTATGATCTACTTGCATGCAATAATTCCTATAGGTTTGTTAATAAACAACAATATTGTTAGATAGTCCCCAGTGACACATATTTCTATATTTATGGAGATGATTACAAACTGCTGGATGCCTTTAATCACTGCAGTGATGCTCTCCCCTCCACCTCAGAGCTGATATTAGAAACAGACAGGCAAGCAGGAGAAGCTCAGCAGAGGAGATGAGCATAATTGTGTGGCATCTCAAAGCTGCCCCTTGTACCTTCCAACCTTTGCTCTTTTCCTTACTATTTTCTATTAGTTACCCTTGCTGTGCTTTTCCTGAACTCCAGCTCAGCATAAAATCTCATTACCAAAATGTCAAGGCAATAACCGTATCTTTATCTCTCTCCTTCCTTTTTTTTTTTTTTTCCCCCTGCAAAACATGGGGAAGATGTTATTATGGGTTTATTATTTTAGGTAATTAATAAGTCCAGTTCAGGGTAGGCATCAATTATGCTCCATATTCAGTAGTGCACACTAAGAGCTCGTAGTCCATATTAACATACAATGTACCTCACCAATTTATGTCAATCATACAGTTGGTATTCAGTGGAGAAATAGGGAAAGAAGAGTATGGCTACTATGAGGTTACTTAAGAATCCTAAACCTTATCTAAACAATACCAGGTACAATTCAAATGCTTAAATGTAAGTTTATTTGCTGGACTAGACAATTACGAAAACTGACTTCTTGTGCTTTGTCTTAGACACTCAACACAACTTGATAAAAACCTGTAACAGGTCKTCTTCTTTTTTTTTTTTCAGGAGAAAGGACCGTTCTGGTGGTCAGTGGAAAGCTCTCATCATTCCTCACACACACACACACACACATATCCTGCTGGTTGCAATTCATTATACCTCCACATACAATCCCAATTTTTCTGTGATACTGATAATTGACAATTACGGCATGGGGAGGTTCCCATCTGGCTGCTCTGTCACAKTGAAGCACCTGCCCATGAACCCACCCTGTTCACCTGTGAGAAAGACCCTCCTGCAGCGCCTCCCCCCATCCTTATTTGGTGAGCAGGCAGAACTGATTCAGGTTTAAAACGATCACAGAACTCTTCCTGTGCAATTTCTAAGCAATCAGTCCTTGTTGTTGCAGTGAACTTTTACATCTTTTCTCTACACGACAGGTGCTTGGGGATCTGCAGGCAGAGACTGCATTGGTCAGGAGYAAATGGAAGAGCAGACAAGCCCAGGTCAGTGTATATAGATCTGTATATATAGATCTATACCATATACAAAGTCACATCAACTTCTACTGTTCCATAAACACATAGCACTACAAGAAGTGCAGCATACAAAAAGCAGGAATCCAGAAAGGGRTATGTCTGTCCACCAAGGACAGAATATGTGCGGGTTTCTTAATGTATTTCTCTATACCACAGCTTTTAGCACTGAAATAAGAAACAGATTACAGCCAATTTTAGTGCTCATTAGTCAGATGTCCAGGCATCAGAAATGAAAGCTTTTCAGGTAGGGAGTATTTTCTCCCTTTCTCTTTTTTCAAGTAATGGATGGGTCCCTGAATTCCCTCCAAAACAAGTTGCCTCACTCAGTACAAGGAACTTGTATAAAATTCTGCTTGGAAACACACAGACACACCTTTGTTACAAAGCACCTCTGCTGCCTGGTGAACAAAGACAAAACCCCCAAACCAGGGACAAACTGTTACTGAGGATCAGTGATACTATTTTTCTGGCTTTCTTTGCACATTACAGACAGAGAGCAAGTCCCTTCATGCTTTCAAAACGACAGAATAAGCACGTCTCAGAGTAAGGCAAAGAGCCAGAGTACCAAATCTGTCATTCCTTATTTAAAAAAAAACCCAAACAATTAAGTAAATAAATCAGGATAAAGTCTGAAGGATTTAATTTTTTATTTTGAGACAGGCTTGCCATGTCGAGATTGAAACACTGTTCTGTGCCAGACTACCTACCTGCAAGTCCTTTAAGCAGTGTGAATTGACACCTCTGCCCCCAACTCCAAATATCAGTGTCAAAAAATACTGCTCTTGAAGGTCTAGCCAGCAGCACTGTAATGTGGAATAAGAACRAAATCCCTGAGTGATCCACTTCTCCTTTCAAACCCATGGTTTCTTTGTCTTTGCCTGCAAAAAAGGAACCATTGCTGGTCCTCCAATGCAAAATCCTTGGTGAGTGGCTCTGGCCCTCTGCGGGCTGTGACACCCTCTCAGAAATGCGGCCCTCCCTTGAGAGGGCAAGGGGAAATGAAGTCACCAAGGCCTGCAGACTTCACTGCCTGCTCTCAGCACTGTTTGTATTTTCCAAAAACCAAATGTTGCATCAAATTTATTACGCAAAATGACAGCTGGACAACTGAGCATCTCCTTTCTCCTCACTGAGTTGATAGCATGAGACACACGAGCCACTGCAGGGCACAGCCTGCTTGGTGACTGATTTCAGCCTCTGCTTTAGACATTACTTGTATTTTTAAGGTTAAAAGGCTGTCACAGTGCAGAGACTATGCCATTCTTTGCATCTTGAATAGAACCTGAAGTTGGCAGTAAATTAAGCACAAGGACAGGGAGAGGCTGTTGTCAAAAGCCTCACCTCTTCTGTTAGAAAAATACAAAAACAACGCAAAACCAAAAAACACACACACACCTGCACATTTGTTTTAAACCACTTCTTTTCATTTTCTGTTATGATCTTTAGAGATCATACACATCTCGTAGCCTCAGTCTCTCAGCTGACATGTTCCTAATGAGACCRCTGATACAATCCATATTAAAGCTAAATTGTTTCAAGACACCAGGAAAACAAATAGAACTGCAAAACGGTGATAAAAATAGGTCATACAACTTCAAGGGACCAGCAAAATTTGTGCCTCTAATGTATGTTTATGAAAATTCACCTCAATTCCCATTCTCTCCTATATCTTTCCTAGCACGCTCTTTGAATCATAAATGCCAGCAAGAAGCAAAATTACTTTTCCAGGGAACAAGGAGGAATCCTCAGTAGCAACAGTGATTTCTTTCACTTCCCTGACTCATTAAGATTTTCTTCTGAATATCCATAGACCACACTCAGAAGAATGTCTAAGAGGAGAGAGTTTAAAATAAGCAATGGCGGAGCTGTTACACCAGTTAAAGAGGTGCCTTGAAGCCTATATGTGACCAATTCCCACAGTATGCCACTGGAATTTACAGTGATTTCTAGGATCAGACCTTTTACTATTAGAAACCACAAGCTATTAGAATTTTGAAGAAAGTAATAGTAAACAAAAACTTTCAAAGAGTTTATTCTGTTTAATGGGGCGATGCTTGTTTAAACTATTCAGGACAGGGCACCTCAGAAGCCCTATTCCCTGGCCAATTTAAAGCAATTGTGAAAGTCTGTTCCCATATTCCCAAGAACTTTAGTTCACTAATTCCTAGCTTTTGTAGTGAAAGCAAGCTGGGAAGAACTTTCATAAAACGCTTAGAAAGCTGACTGGAAAAAACTCCCAGATTTCAGAAAGCAGACCAGTGTCAGAAGGAAAGAAGCAGTTTAACAGCACAAGTACTAGCCATAAATGATAAAAAGAGGAAGGCAGTTATTTAAAAAGCCATATTAAGGGAAATTTAAGAAAAGTTTGGAATTGACATTAAACTTTCATATAGGGTGAGATAATTTCATGTGCACTTACACTGATAAAGTTGGTATATGTACAGGCATTAGTTTCTCATATGTTCTAAGACTCAAATTTGTTTCCACAGCCAAAGTCCTAAAGTGACCTAAAATTAAAGTTTCTTGCAGTTTAAGATAAGTTGACCCAGTTCAATATAATGAAATAGCCAAGCATGAACAAAAGTGAGGCCCAAGAAAATACAAATTTGTGTAATTATATCTCAAATGTAATGGCTTCAATATTTTTATAAAAAGCAAACAGATACTTTTTCTCAGAACAACTGTAAGAGTTAAGCCCATGATATGTGTCTTCATCTTTGGTTTCATCAGGAACCTTTGCTTTCAGAGAGAATTATTTTTTAACAGAATAAAACATTCTACTCCAAGTGGAAAAGTGAATTGTAGAGCAATCATTCCAGAAGAGCTTTTCCAGAACAACCGTATGGATTGAAAAATCCTCATTTTTCTCTCATGCAAACTACTCCACTACCTTCCCCTCTTACATTTTCTCTTGACTTAGTCTCAACTGAGTAAAAGATATGGACTATGAAAGTAAAACTAAGCAGAGTGGCTTCAGATGTAAATGACAGGAGGCAAAAATACAGAATTTGCCCGCTAAAAGTATTTCTCAGCTTTAACTATAGCTATACAAATAAATAAGAAAGTTGAGGAAAAAAAATGAGAAGGCAAGAAAGAGTTGTAAATTCTGTAGGTTCTTGAGAAAACCCAGAAAATTCCTTTGGCAATCAGACAGAAACTCAGAATGGTGAAAAGGGCGTTTCATGTAATAAGAGAATGCTCCTGCATTTACTTTACTGAACTGATCCCCAGGGAGAGAGAGTGAGRTATGAGGAGCATGAGGGTAGGTGTGGTGTGCTGAACAAAATACCCCACGTCAGTATCTTAGTTCTGTCAGGCACAATATCATATTATAGTTCATTGATATTGACTATTCAGATCTGGAGTAGATCTCTTGCTGGTCCATTTTTTTCCCCCCAAAGCAGTATCCTGAATTTTTCCAAGAAAACCAAAACAAACCAAAAACCAACCAACCAAAAAGCCACCAAAAAATCAACCCCCCCTCTGTTCTTCCCATCCTGATCATAATAGAGCATTTCCAAAGGTACAGTAAGAAATCAACCGAGGATGGTAGCCTGAGAATGATGATAAAATCAGCGTGGTCATTTCCCAAAAGTAATACTCTTTTGCAACACTATTTAAGGGGGTGGTCACGTTTTCTAATTAGGCTCCGAATGTTTTGCATAAACTGTTTCAAACGGTTTCATGCAGCACCTCATTCTCTAGTCTGGATACTTTTCAYTACTCTAATCCCACCGGTCAAGTATTTCAAAGTGATTCACTCCTACTCTCTCATGAGGTGTTTATTATATAAATTTTAATTTCTGCTGATATTTTCATGTCAAGCATTGCCAATTTCTGGGTAATAATTTTAGCTATTGCTTAGCTGGGAGGCTGCAAGTGTAGCCAGGAGATCTTGGATTTGGCATTTCTCTCTCGAGAATCTGACAACCAAATATTTTTCAAATGATATTCAGAAACACTTGGCTTACTAGACAGGGAGAGCATTTTTATCTGTTTGGCGAATGCAGAAAGCTGTCTGCATCACCTGAATTGCCCCTTTTTGAAATAAGGAAACCTCATGAAAACCCTTTAACTAATTTCTAAGGGCCTTGGATTTATACCATAATAATAATATAATAATTTCCAKCTTACCAACAGTTAAAAAAGACAATTATATAAACCTGATGTTCTGATCCCAGTAAAAATCCATTATGTCCAAATTTGTGCAAAAGACTTTTTCCCCTTGACATGTTGAAAAATTCTGCAGATAAATCTTTTTTAAATGTCTAAGAATAGGTTTAATTCAAAGAAAACAGAAATCCCAACTTTTTGAATGACCAGTTGCATCTGCATTTTTATCTTTACGTCTTAGTCCCCAAAATTATTTGAGTGAAATATGAAAAAGTAAGAGGTAGTGTCAGTCTCCTCAGGGTAGTGTCTGCTTGCTGGTTCAGTTCTTCCCTCTCCACTGCCCAATTTGCCAATAACTCAGCTTAAAGTGTAAATCATAAAAATGCCAAAAACGCCAAGCTGAAAACCTTTCCTGGGGCAGAATATGTGGCTTCTGGGTTTGTTTTTTGGTTTTTTTTTTTAGAATTTCTTTCAGGATAAATACATTGTTTTCTTTAATTGCAATATATGGTTGACTTGTATTCTTCAGAGAGGAAGTCAATTGCATTCTGACTTCTCCTAAACCCACCTGCTGTGTTCGTGAGAAAAAATACGTCAATATCCTGTGCAAAGTTATTGCTTTAGCTGGCAATATATTGAAATTTCAATAGCATAGATTCTATATAGTATATCTTTCTTTTGAATACTTATTATTGTAAGATGATTTCTGGGGTAAAATATAACCCGTACTATAAGAATATAGGAGTCTTACTTTTAAAAACATGTATTAGTAATTATATCTCAGTAGCTTTCAGCTTTCAAAAGCTTCCTATGCGACTACTGGCAAGGAGATCCATTTCTTGCTCTGGATTTCTGTTCTGTTTTTTCCAAGGCACCATTAGTGAAAACTTCTTGACATGACATTCATTGCCAGTTTACAGGATTTCTTCAGGGTATTTAATATGCAAATAATATCAATACTGGTAGAAATTTTGATTATATGCAGAAATAAAGTGCATAACCACTCAGCTCTTTACCTCTGCTTAACTACACTTGCAAGAAGCAGCAGAAAAACCATAGTTAATACAGTCATACCCACCATGAACAGCCAGATTAGACAATCCACTAATGCAGAGAATGGAAAACRGAAGACATATAGAAGAAAGAAGATGAGCATGGGACTCATTCTGAAGGGACTGTTTCAGTTCAGAGACCTCTTCTGTTCCTTGAACACAGACTAGATAAAAGACAAAAGAAGGACCTCTGCAATTCTTTCTTCTCTCCCTTTAAAGGGCACAGTGGCAGTAGCATGACCTTTCCTTTGATAGTATAAAAGACAAGAGGAAATTCTAATAGCTTACACACAGTACTCGATATCAGTAAGAAACAGGGACTGTTTTAATTTCTAGTCCAACTTATCACCCTCCCCAAAACAACACACAACAAAAYAAACRAAAAAAAGGAAACTTCTCAAAAGTGAGTATAACTTACTAGGAGTGTCTTAACTTATTGTTTAGGCAAGGACAGCAGGGACTYCTCTACCCGTCAGAGGCTCGTGCTTGTGTGTCATCTCGCAGAGTGTCTGAGCATGTCATGACCATTCCTTGTAGCAAACTGTGCTAGCTACAATCAGATAAAAGAGAGGGAAGACCCAGAAGACCTTCCCCTTCTCACTTAGCTCTTCACTGTAAGCAGCCACCTTTCAGATAAAGGCACAGCAGGGCTTTGCTTCACCTGGACTTTCCATTACTGTGGATCAGCATTTTCTTAAGATGGAAAGAGCATTATAAAGAAAGGCAGTTAAGCCACTGTCACTACCAGGCACTCGGGTTTGAACTCCTGCATTTCCTCTAAAACACTAAGCCTCTACCAAAAAGGCAGCTATCAATCTTCTACTTACTACTGTTTCTGAGAGGACCTTTCAATTGCTTACAGGAGAATGAGCCCTGTGTTCTTCCTGCACAAAACCAGAAAAGGMAACATAAAAGAAGTGCCAGAACAGATCTTAAGGGCCAATCTCTCCCGACCTTCTACTTGCTCTATAGCATAGGAGCCATCCTACTCAAGACGGAAAGAAAAGAAAGAATTGGAAGGGACCTTTCCATGGAAGTGCTGGACTTCCTTCCTCATTCTGTAGCTACTAGAAACACATTAGAGACCAAGCAAAACACCTTCCATTTCTGCATCATTCCAGCCTGAATCACCAAGTAARTATTTCAAATGCTCTTTACACTTTAGAAAATCAATTTCAGACACTAGGCTAATGAGACATTCCTCTGGGAGTTTGTTAAGATGCTAGAAAAGTTCCTGAATTACAGTGTTGACTTAAGCTTGTTAAAGCAGCTATTCAGTAACTTTCAAARCAACAAATGATTGCACTGCCGCTTGGCTAGAAGGAACAATTACTGGTGCATTTGGACTATCTACAAAGTTCTGTCTATAGAGTTTAGACAGTCTTTTTTCCTGACTGTTMCAAATACTGTTTAGGAATCTGAAGCGATAAAGACTGTAGATCAGTAAATTGCCTCATTTGAAGCACAAATCTTCAAAACTGCATGAGATAAAAGGTGTTGGATAAGTTATCATGAGACAAATTATATTTCATGTTTGTATTATTCAAACACCTGAAGGTGAAATGTGAGACAAGGACACTTTGCTAGAATGTAAAATAGTTTTGACATTAATCTTGGTCTAGTTTCTTCTGTGTGACCAAAAATTGTGACTGAGATCTGTAAGTCACCTATGTCAACATATCTTATTCAATGGGAGATGCAGCTGAGGGTCTTGTCTTYGATGGGTTTGGATACAGTCCAATTTGAAATGACTCAAGCAAATGTCATTTAAGATCRGTCTACCTTCCACACCTTCAATTACCCTTGAAAACAGGTTTTCTCTATTTTACTACTAAAACCCCCCTGTTTTCATGATAACAGAAGTTTTCAGTTTTCCTTGGAAATAAATTTTAACTTCTGATTTTACGTAACTCTGAAAGACAGGTCTTATAAATGGAAACACCAGCAGACCCTGAAAYGCAGCAAAGCTGTAATGTATCTCTAATGACTTCATCTTGGCTAATGCAAGATATTGCCAGTCAACAGAGGGTAAAATTTCATTCTGCTGTTTATGCAGTATGAATAAAAAAAAAAAAAGTTTTTTGCTCAATGGCATAAAATGAAAGTGCTGAATTTTAAAGTCTGCAAATCTCATGCGGATTTCACCTCRATTCAGACATTATACTGGTGTTTGGAAATATGAGCCTTTCTGTGTAATTTCCATGAAAATCCAATTTACCCATTTTATAATTTTAAAGGCTTAAACTGTAGTGTATGGTTTGTGTTCTCTGTAGCCTTGAAACCGATTTGGTGTTTTCCTAAGCTTTGTTGAATGGTTTGCGACCTTCCTCCTCTCCTCCAAATGTCTCTCTTAAAAATATTAATACTTAGAAGTCAAGAAAAAAAATGGAAAAGTATGTATGCCTAACAAAGAGATGAGTACAGTACATCATGGCTCTTAAGATGAGAAAAAAATTCTCCTGGGAACAGCTTTAGAACATATTTAAAACATGAAAAAAAAGCTACCAAATGAGGAAATATACTTTCTCTTATAACAAATTACCTCCCAAGACTATAATTCTTTCTGTAAATATGGATGAATGTGTATTACAAAAATCAAGACATGTAAAATGCTCTACTCCTGAAAATATGCCACTGAAATTTCYGGTATAAATACACTTATTGTACCCAGAAGAGAGATCTAAAATCCTGGAGGAATTGCGATCAAATTTTACCTTTCTCAAAAATAATATAACTACTCAACAATGCATTTAATCTGATCACAACATCAGTAACCCAGAGCCATGTGCACTCCAACAGCATTTCCAAACGCTACTTTCCTTAATTTCAGGTTTTGCATCTGCACAATATATTACGAACAAACATGAGCTGGCTCCACCCATGCAAGGACTTGAATGAAAGTCAGGAGAAGCACAACTCCATGTTAATATAATGTTCCTGTCAGCAGAGGTAATTAAGTGATGTTCAGCATTATAACATCTGAACTTGGCTGGTGTCCTACCTGCTCTAACTGGAGACAAAGAAAGCTCATGTCTACCTAAAATGTATTCCATAGGCACAACGCATTGGAAATGCATCTGTTACCAACTTYCCACCCCAAAGACAAAGGCAATTACCTGCACTGCAAAAACTGCTCTGTGTGTGAACTCACACGTTTGCGAGAATGTGCTGGTTGCAATATGTTCTCTCTAGTGAAATATCAGGACAATTGARTTTTACCTTCTCATTTCAGCAACATCCTATCATCTTGATATTTCTGTTGTCATGAATGTATGATTTTATGCCTGCATATTATTTCCATTATTATTGTTATTATCACAGTCATTATTATATTGTATTTGTAGCTATATTTTAGTATGATGAGAATAAAATGCTTCAGAAGTGCTTTTTTCCTGAATTTTACATYTGATAAGAAACTTTCAAATACTGGCTTTTCATTGCAGCTCATTAAAATTCAGAGGTCTCAAGAATTATCTCTTCTGATCAAGTAGTTTTACTGCAAAAGTTCAAAATATTCTCTTCTTTACATACACTTATACTGTATTCCATTACACTGTAATGGAACTCTCAGATCTCTGAATGAGTAATTTGTAATGCAGATAGATGAACTTACCTATTATTATTTGAGGAGCATCTTTTGTCTCTCCAGTCTCTGCTRTCTCCACACCTATTGTGCTGTTGCTTGATCAGGGTGCTGATCAAACTAGAAGTTTGAACACCTATCCTTCTGACCTGAGACTTGTTAACCCTTGGTTTTCATACCTACATTGCATGAATTTTCAATGGTGATTTTGTCATTAATATAAAGTATATGTATTATATATTAAAAATAATTAGATACACCAAATGAAACACATGAGTATATTTAAGAGATACCTAAGGCATGTGTGATATTTTATGGGCATCAAAACATTATACCATGAAGCCAACATTTTTAAAAGAGTGTAGTCACAGCAATWGCTAAGCACACACTTGGACACTAACCCACCTGCTGGGATTCCAAAAGGTCTACATTATACAAATTTCCAGAAAAAAATCTGGATTAAAAACCAAAGGGAATTTTATATGTTTAACCTCCCTACACGTCAGCAATAGATTTTCAGGCATCAATACAGATTTAATARCACCACTTTTAATGTTCAATATACTTAAGAATTTAAACTGAATGTTGGCATGCATCTCAAGTMATTTTGCTTTCAGATTCTGAAACTAGATGATTTAGTCCAATCTATACAAATAGCTTAATGCAGTATTTCCATTTCATAACGTCAGGAGCRTACCATGGGTATCTAAATTTAGATTCAAAGCTTAATTCCTTGTCTGGCTTGTAGACTAGCAGTTACCTTAAGRACTGATAACACTGGTACTGGAAACTTCACTGCTCTCTGAGTCATATATATGCAAGAATATAGTTTGTCCRTTTTTTTGGTTCTGAAATTAAAAGCATGACCTGTCTTGATTTTCCTATARCAATGTAAAAGCTTGTTGAATTAATTGTGTCTGACATTTTCTAATGAGTCTTTCCTTACAGCTCTAAATCTTTTCTAAACTAATTACAAATAATGTACGTAAAATCATATGAATGAGACGTGTGACAGACGTCTTCCTAATTTCCAACTGTGAAGGACAGATTCTTCTAAAAACCCCAAGCACTCACTGGTAAACTCCCAATTTCGATGGTAATTTGATGTCTCATTCTCGTAGGTTCTTTAACTTTGGTGTCAAATTTCAGTTTGAGTCTCTGTATTTTTCCTCTACAACTTGAACCTTGAAAGTCACAAATGTTATGATTGAACCAATCATAACATTTGTGACCTTCTCCCACGTGACACTACTCAGAGCAGTAGACCTGATCTCAGGGAAACACACTTCAGGACTTCTGTAAGTGCCATGTTTGACACTCAGCAAATTTTAATTATGTTGCAGTACAGCTATAGGAAGGGCAAAGTACAATTATTAGAATTCCAATAAACTCAGGTACGAACTAGTACTAATCTATATTAATCAAAACAAACATCATTTTATATTTGCTTACTGGTTTGCTTGTCTATGCTTGTGTGTTTTATCTAAGCATAAAACAGAAACAAGAGCTGCAGGAACTTAATGACAAGTAATGTGCTGCAGCAAAGAAAACTGTAGGAATGTGTATATGAAATATCACATACAGCCTGAGATGTGTCAGAGTAACCACCTCCATAAGTATTTCAAACAGACTTATGTACAAATCTCTCTTTGGTATTATGCCATACTCATAAAAAACAAACCCTCTGAAAAGACATTTTCATTTAATTGTTCTCCAAATCCAGTCTGCGGCACCAAAACCCCAAAATCTGAAAGTCTGAGCTCCAGCTTCGAGATTATATGTGTCTAATACAAGATGATGGGCACAATTTACTGATGTAATCGTGGAGTCTTTTTTACTGGTTCAATTAGCAAGACAAGGTGATTTGAGGCATTTCTGAGCTAGCACATTTGAAACAATGGGGATGTCATCTTTGCGGATTTTAAAATGAACTTCTCATTTTCTAAGTAGCTGTGTCACTTATTCTTGCTGTCTTCTTACTGTCTTTTCCCCAACACCTCCGAAATCAGTTTCCATTATACACCAAGAATGCTGCTAAAACAGCAATGCAAAACATTGGATTTCTTAATCAAACAATTAATGCTTGTGAAATGCTTTGGAAATGTAAAAAGCCATGGATATAGAAAGTAATTTTACTAAAAATAATAATAGGGCAAGGAATATTGCCACTAGGTAAAAAAGATATTTTCTTATTGTACATCCAATTGTTTCAAAAGACACAGGCATTGTGAAATCACTATGTAAAATTAAAACCTTTGTCAACCATGGAATGAAAACCTTGTGTTTAGACCTGCATGGGTAACAAAAACAGTTCCAGTGTCACAGGACATCATAACCCAAACTATCCCTCTCCAAGAGATGTCCATTGTCTGAATAACCTCCTCAGCTTAAGGGCTCCCTGTGTC
Organism: Amblyornis subalaris; assembly: GCA_018881555.1. Lineage (NCBI taxonomy): Eukaryota > Metazoa > Chordata > Aves > Passeriformes > Ptilonorhynchidae > Amblyornis > Amblyornis subalaris. The sequence continues at coordinate 14,601,880 of JACAXG010000007.1, read as the reverse complement.
AGGCACTGACTGATACAAACTAGTGCCAGAAATAGCAGTCACCTCTTCAGTGTGAATGGGCATATGTTAACACAGCTTCAAGTTTGCAGCAGCAAAAGAACTGTGTGATCTCTTGTCACTGAACAGCGGGAAGCACCTTTAGCAAAGTCAGTTCACCACCATGTCCTTGAGAGAAATATTTTTTTGGTGAAGAGCCAGCCTATTTTGAAGCCACACATGCTACCTGAATGAACTTCACAGGCTTACGTTGTTCTCACTGTTTTTTGTTATGYATGACTTGGCCTCACAAATGTTCTTAATTGACATGTTAATTTCTCATTGTACTGTCCTACTTAAAGAAACTGCTTTGACATTATCAAGACTTATATAACTTGAAAGCACTTAACTGTTACTGAAAACAAAGGCACATTCCTTGAAAATAATTCCGTAATTACTCTTAAACTGTTTGGGGATTATGTAGGCATATAAAAAAATAATTTGTTCATGAAAATGAAAAATATTGCACTGCACTAGTGGAAACTGCAGTGAGAGAAACTAGTGCGAGAGAAAATGGTCCTTTGGCATGTCATGTAGACTCCAGTGCTCTGTGATACTGATTCCCACCTCTAATATCCCTCAGAGTGACTTTGGTGTTTGAGGTGGTAAGTCTACTTCAGCATTGCTGACCTTTACAAGGATAAATGCCTGTCACATTTCAAGTGACACTTAAGGTCCTTTAACATCTTACTACTTCTGAATATTTTTCCTACAGTGTTGCTATGGCAGTTCCACCCTGTTCATTGGATGGAAACACTATGGCAAGTTTAACAAAGATGAAATAAATATATGTTTGGTTTAAAGACAGTAATTAAATGATGCCCTACACATTCTACACATTCTACACAGAAGCATTTGTTCTTGGTTAACCAAGGGAAAATATTTATCCATCTGTCGCACAAAACAGTGTTCCTGACATTCTACGAGGAAACTAATTGCTATGGATAACTTGATCTTTAAAATCAAAACGAAAGATTTGTGGTTCCATCATCACCAAAACTGGAAATGTCAAATGTAATTCCTCTGGGATGAAAGAGGAAAGAAACCGCAACCTTACAGCCAGACACACATTGCTGTTTCTTTATAAGAACATACAACTATTGAAGAACACACTCATTTTTGGAGAATGTTAAAAGCAAGAGCACAAAAGGCTACTTTCTCTTTCCAGAGAATGCATTACACAGAAGGCCAGCTATGGAGGTAATGTCGTACTAGATAAATCAAAATGTATGCAACTATCTACAGGAGACTAACAATAGAAAGAAATCCATGTGAAACCAATATGCTCAAACCCCAGAAAATTAGGTATTGCTACTTTTACCAATGACTTAAGAAATTCTCTATGATAGCTGTGTTTATGAAGAACAGCTGGATTTTATCCAGACAAATGTTTATGGATTTTTTTCTTTCATTTCAGTAATTAGAACATCTAGAAAGAAGATCTAGACAATAATTTTTCACCTCAGTGACTATAGCCGTAAAACAGCACAAGAAATTAAATTAGGATATGCACACTGAATAACAGTTTAAATCCAGATACGATGTTCTGATGTGTACAGATCCTGATTTAGACCAAAGTATTGAACTAAGTCTTAGAGCAGAAGTATTTTACCCCTCCTATGCTTTTGCCGTACCTAATGCAAGTAGGCATTGAGCAGGACTAGTCTACAAACACTACATATGAAACTGTAACATGGAGTGTCTTCTGTAGCTAAAATTTGCCCCAGGAGAAACAGAGCTGGTGGTGTATGCTCTTGGAAGATGAGAAGATATGGCCAGGTCAGGTACCAGTGAAATAAGTATCAATGAAATAAAACCTTAGTACATTACAAAACATGCAAGTTGTGGATGCAGTCATTACAACTGCACAAACTTATGCATTTAGAGTTACTCAGCTCCTTTAGACATGATTCTCTATGTTACAATTTCTTTGAATGAATTAACTATGGGAACGGAAACCTCATTCTTCCTTCACAATGGTAAAATAATTTAATCTGCTAGGTTTATTGGAATTCCATTTCACTTTTAACTATAATGGTATTTGTCATATTTTGTGTTACCTGATACATTTTTTGATTATCTAGTTTATTTCTAAGGGTTTCAGTAATAATTTAGTTTGTGAGTTCTACACCCATTTTAATAATTTGTTGTACTGACCAATTAATACTAAAGCTACATTAAATACTATTTCATGGCTTTACGACTTCAAGAAATACTTTGTATTTCAAGTTTTAATTGGCTACACAGGTAGAGTAAAGAAGGCATTTCATTTATTTGAAGACTGTTAATGGAAAAAAAATTATAGCTATCTTGCATGAGAAGTGGGGTTAGAATCATAGAACCATATCAGGGAAGCAAACATTTCACAACTAAGCAAACAGTCGAACAAGTGAAAGAGTTGGCATAAAGGTGGTACAGCACGCAAACAGGAACTTGGAGGAAGGTGGAAACCACAGCAGGCAGGAAATTATGAGAGCGTGGAACCTCAGCACAAATAAATCCTCAACAGCATTGCACATTCCACAGGGAAGTCCTATAGGATGAAACCCATCTGAGCACATGCATAACGACGAGAGAGATCCTGCCTTCCGAAAGTTGGTATCTGAAGTGTAAAAACAGGATAGATCAGTTAAGTACGTAGACAGAGTGATAGGTAGACAAGTGAATGAGGAACCAAGATGAAAGGGAATATTAGTCACCACAGTAGGCAGTGGTCTCAGCATAACAGCTGCCTGTACATTGTCAAGTTAATCATAGGAGAGGTGGCAAAAGAGTTTGGAGGAAAGGTCAGAAGCAGGATAATGAATTGGTTTAGTGTGAATTAGTAACGTGTTCTTTCCAAGTGCAAGGGAAAAAAATGGCAGAAGCAAGATTGCTCAGAAGAAAGCAATGAACAATAATAGATGGGCAAAGCAAACAAGATCTGACATCGGAACACCATTTAAAATTCAAAAAAAGCAACATTCAATAATTCAAGAATGGCTCTGGGAAAAAGCAAAAGCTTTGTGTTCTACACCACTAAGTAGGCAGACCCAAGAACATGGAGATGAGCAGAGCAACAAGCGAGAAAAACAACCTTTCATCAGTACTTTGAATAGCTTCAAGCTGGGTGAGATTGTATTTCTCAAGAGCAGAGAAAGAGATTTTGCAATTGCAACACATTGTAGCTGTGCACCTTTTATTTACAAGTATCCACCTGAAAGTTACTTCCTAAACAGAATCAGCTATATTGAAACACTGGACAGACGTGAAAATCCTGAGAAAAGGCAAAATTGAGCAATAAGAGATGAATGAGAATATAGCAGCTTTCACAGAATAATTAAACAAATAAAGGTTAAAACTTGCTTAAGTTTAGGTGATTAGACATTGAACAGATGTCTGAAAGACAGGGAGCATGTTTAAGTAGCACGAAAATCCAGAAAGAATCATCAGCAGTCATTAGCAGAGAGCAGATTCTGAATTTATGTTCCCAAACATAATTTTCCAGACATTACAGACCTAGAGAAGACAGCGGGGAATAATTATGCCCAATTGCAAATCACCAGCATCCCTACTGTGAGAGTCATCCATGGGAAGAAAGCTTGGGTAAGAACTATTAGATTGATAAAGCTCACTGTAGCAACCTCTCAGAGACAAGAGATTACTGATATTGATAAATTTTGTTGACTGGTAACTATTGCCATCAAAATCTTAATAAGAAAAGAACTTCCCTTTCGATTCTAAATTATCCTGTAGTGAAGGGATGATGTGAATATATATTTATACTTCTGCTACCATTAATAAACAGAGAACTTCAATGCATAGGGAATTATCAGTATGGAAAAACATAATACATATCACCAGTGTAGAAAAAACGATACATCTTTGTGCAGAATGTGCACAAATGTGACAAAAGAATCAAAGGCTACACATGGAATAAAAGATATTAACAGCAATGGGTTGTGCCAAACAAATCCACCTTACAGCTATCATGAATAAAAGCTCCTTGAAGAAATAAACACCAGTATAAAAATCAGCTAGAAGTCATACAAAAAGAAACATTGAAGACTTTTTGTGATTAAAAACCCCACTAATTGTGGAACAGTAGAAAAATGCTATTTATTCACACAAATATTCTTTGCTGTGCAAAACGCTCTTATGAAAAATATCTAATGCTCTATTTGTCTTAAATTTATCATGTGTCTTCTGCATCAGAGCAAACTGTCACCACCAAGTGCTTCATTTTCTGAAAATCTGGTACTTTTGTACATCACAAAATGTTAGATCAGAGTTGCAAAGCCCATCAGGACAAGAAGTGAAACCCTTGAGCAAGAAGACGTGCAGGACAAAGCAAACTGCTTTGAATGCAGTTGAATGAACTCAAGTCAGCATGGGAAAGGAGGAGCACAAAATGCTGCAATGGAAATAGAACAATGAGCTATGAGGAGGTTATGGGCTTCTATGCCTTGACTTGGGGAATATGAAAACAAGCATCAAATTTAACAGGTGGAAAAAACAAAGAACACCAAAAATCTTCAAGCCACCAGAAGTTAAAAGTTTTGGTTTAGTATTACTGAGCAGCAGGAGACACTGTCTCAAGCAAGAAAGAAATGTGCATAGAAGGCAAAGAGCCCATCATCTTCAAATCCCAAGCACTTTGACTTGCGGTCAGATTGTGTGAACACCACCAGATCATCACACAAAGGAGAATCTGACTCAGCCACCCCATGAAAAGAACTACTTTATCACGAAAATGTTTCTGTCAGATACAAAATAAGAGGGAGGTGCATGCTGATTTTCCCTCTGACAGTATGTGGTGGCCCTCACAGAGAGAGGGAGCTGTTGGCTTTGGTCCTTATGAGCACCAGGAACGTGGGAGAGAAGGCAGCAATGTGCAGAAAGGGATCTATTCAAAGCAATAGGGAATCATGCAGTAATCATTTAAGCCTGGGACTCTGCAAATGATGCCACTGTTAGAGATGAAAACAAATAAACTGCCTAGAACTTTACAAACTGTAGTCCTAAGGGAAAATTCAGTATGCTAACACCTTAAAAGAGGTGTTATATACAGAAGAGCAGACAAAAGAATAAAATGCTCTTAAGTGGAAACTATATGAATTGTATTGAAATATAAACTATATCAAGTATCCTGAATGCAAGCAAACTCTGGAAATACATTTATTTTGAATCTTTTCACTTAATTTGATCCTCAACCATCATTAATTTTCCTTGGTGTTCATTGACTCTTTCCACTTTCCCAATTCTTTCTGCATCAGAGTAGCTCAATCAGAAAAGCAGCATTTCTCATCAAGTAACATTACTTTTAATTCCTGTGAGGGGATGCACATTTGTACCACGCTAAAAATTGTATTTCTCACTCTACACTACATATTGGTTATTTTTCAACTCAACAAATTTAATCCTGTCGAATTTATTTTACAATCCAAACAAAGTATTTGTCAGAACTGAAAGCAGCTCCAGTGTTTTCTCCCAGGGGAATTCTAGGCCTCTCTTTCTCTTATCCCGAGCAAATGCATCATGCCCTTGAGAAATAACCCTTTTCCCTACTTTTTATAACAGACATTAGAAGTATCAAAAACCTTGAGAATGTGCACCTTTTTAGCATTGTACAAACATAGCAAAACATTTCTTGAGCAAACAGTAACAGCTATACCTCAGGGAAAGTCTGCACTGACAGAAAATATACTGTGAAGCCTCTGGTTTAGCTTCTTGATACAACAAGGATAGTGAACAGACATGACAATCAATATGAGATTCAGTTCTAATTTTAAAACAAAAGAATTCACTTAATTTCATATATTCTTAATACTGTTTTCTGAAAATAAATACCAAATCTCCTTCAAATCTTCCTCTCCGTAGGCAATGGCAAAGTTAGGGAACATAGTCGGAGGAGGTTTGTCTTTTCACACACTTCAGGTGTTATCAGACAGCTGTGATGGGGAAGTGGCAGTACATTATGAGTTCTCTCACCCTGTTCTGCCTCCTCCCTTGTTCAATGTGCATGCAGCAGATCCAAATGCACTTCAGCCTGCCTGAGTCTGTCAACCAGCTTGAGGACCTCACTAATCTTTCTGTGTCCTCTTTGAACACTGGTTTGACAGTCTGCTTGGATTCACTGCTGCAAGCCTAATTAGGATCCTCAGTAACGGCAGGCTGGAAGCCACTTTCTAAACAAGATTAAAATGAAGATTGATTAAATGGACAATGAAAAAGTACTTTCAGTTCAAACTCAGCAGTTGGCAATATGGATACTTAAATGCCTTCACAGCAAAGACAGTGATGTTCTCTCTGTACTGCAAGACCCATGACCGCAATACAACAGGCTGAAATGTAGAGAGCTTGGCTTGGAAGTAAATTTGAAAGCTAGTCAGGAGAAAAGCAGAATGAAAAGAAAGGTCACGTAACTCTGCAGAGGATGTAGATGTTTGAAAATCTGGTTTTATTCCAACTTGGAATGAAGTGCAAGAGCTTTGAAATTCTATGAAATGTATTTCGGAGTCCAGGCCCTCAGGTAATCTGCCTGCCTATCTCAGAAGCACAGACCATAGGAAAGTTGAAAATTTTGATGGAAAAAACCTCTTAGTTGGCTTCAGTCAGGATCTGATATCTTAAAGTCAATGAAGTTTTACCAACATTTAACTAATTTACAGAATAGAAAGCACAGACTTTATTCTTTAAACACTGATTTCAACAGCAGCGTACTACTGGCATGATCGCTGCACAACAAGCATAAATTTTGGCTTAGACATGTGTTAGACAAATATACATGAAATAGTATATAACTAAAACAAGGTTTTATTTTATAATTATTAATTTCCCCTCCCTAAAATGATGGGAAACTGTTAAAAAAAAATAAAACTCAAGGAAGCACAAATCAGATCCACATTTACATCACAACCATGAGGGTGAGCCGAAGAATTAACAAGGAATATGAAGCAGGAATTCTGTAGACCCAACAGCCACTCTCTCCTGAAAGAGGAAATTTTCAATACTACATACGTGTCCAGGAAATTGAAATGTTTTGAGGACGTTGTACATGAAAATCTTTCATTCCTCAGAGCATTTAAAACACCAAGTGTGTTATTTTTGATGGTCTCTGTTTAAATTAGAGTTTGTGGGAAGCTGCTTTCATCATTGTTTAACTGAAACTGGACAAAATTTGAATTATCCACTTCCCTTTCCTTTCTCCTCCCTCCGCTTTCCCCTCAGCACACCTCACTTCTTGTTCAACGGTGAATAGCATATGTAATAACCTGTGGGATGTTTTTCCACTATAAATCCCACTAAGAAATGCCCAGTCACATGATGAGAGTCAGTCTACTTCCCTAAACTAAGGCACTGCCTTAAGGCCTTTTTTTGGCCTGTCTCCAACTACCTGAGGATGAGTTAAAAGGAGCCCCTGCTCTGGTGCCTTTATAACTAAATGAATGTCTCATGTGAAGCGCTCTTTAAGGCAACTTCGTTTACTGAATTCCTAAAGAAAGTTGACAAAAAAATCTATCTCTTCATTTAATCTCTTTTGAATTTGTGTCCATCTAACTCCTAAGTAATACTGGCTCAGAAGCCAGATAAAGCACAAAAGACCAAACAAACCAGATTACTTTCCTCTTTTAACACAGCAGGTCAATAGCATGATCTTGCAAATCTCCTTTTCCTCCTTGAGTTTTCACATGTAGCAACTATTTCTTAAACTAATTTGTGCTGACAGCATAAACTCCTACTGCTCCTCGATGAACATGAGGAAGAATTTCTTTACTGTGAGGGTGACTGAACACTGGAACAGGTTGTCTGGAGAGGTTGTGGAGTTTCCTTCACTGGGGATATTCAAAAGCCATCTGGACACAATTCCAAGTAACATGTACTAGGGAACCCACCTTGAGCAGGGAGGTTGGGCTAGATAACTTCTAGTGATCTTTTCCAAGCACACCCATTCTGTGATTCTTTATTTGCTCTGAAATACAGGAACTTCTGTAAGATAAAAGTAAATCAAAATGTTGATTCCCTTCCCCAGCAATTCACAGAATGGTTTGGGTTGGAAGGGACCTTAAAGATTATCTAGTTCTAACCATGGGCAGTGACACCTTTCACTAGATCAGGTTGCTCAGAGCCCCATCCAGCCTGGCCTTGAACACTTCCAGGGATGGGGCATCCACAGCCTCTCTCGTGCAACCTGTTCCAGTGCCTCACCACATCCACAGTAAAGAATTTCTTCCTAATATCTAACCTAAACCTTCCCTCTTTCAGTATGAAGCCATTTCCCCTTGTCCTGTCACTACATACCCTTGTAAAAAGTCCTTCTCCATCTTTCTTGTAGGCTTCCTTCAGGTACTGGAAGGCCACAATTAGGTCTCCCCTAAGCCTTCTCTTCTCTAGGATGAAAAATTCCAATTCTCTCAGCCTTTTCTCACAGGAGAGGTGCTCCATCCCTCTAATTAACTAGCCCTCCTCTGGCTCACTCCATCAGGTCGATGCCCTTCCTGTGCAGTGGCCCCCAGAATTGGACGCAGCACTGCAGGTGGGGTTTCACCAGAGCAGAGCAGAGGGACAGAATCCCCTCCCTCACCCTGCTGCCACACTTTTTTTGATGCAGCCCAGGACACGTTTGGCTTTCTGGGCTGTGAGTGCACATGGCTGGGTCATGTCCAGCCTCTCACCCACCAGCATTCCCCCAAGTCCATCTCAGCAGGACTTCCTAATCACTTGTAAGTAGAGATAAAATGAGTGAAGCCCCCAAGGAAGCACGGGGCTCTTACAGGGCCCTTACTGGAGATGACATAGGACACCAGTAGATGACATGCTTTCACAAAACCTAAGTAATACTTTTTACACCTATTCTTACTCAGCAGAAGCAGCTGTTACTTTAACTTATGGAAATTCTGAGATGAATCACAACACTAATATTCCATTTGAAATGAGAACATCCGGAACAAAAAAATCCCCAAATCTTTAAAAATTATTTATAAATAAACTAAATAGCAGAAGCCCTAACTAGGGAAAAATTAAGTGGGGAGGTGAGAAACTAATAGTGCGTAAATCTAAAATTAGCTCTTGACATCAGCAGTCCTCAACTCCTGTTGAAACTCTGTAAAAACCAGAAAATCAGCTACAGTTGACTAAGTACTTCCAAAATAGAATAAGTTATCTTAAAACAGTCTTCAAAAACATTGCTGTTGATTACGAAGTGTCTGCATTTGGAGGTACCCATCATTGTAGCCCTTGTTTCTAAGGGCGACCTAAGCATTTTTGTTAATGTGCTGTTAATCTGTTTATAGACAATTATGCAATCTGCTTGGCCAAATTTTAAAGGAAAGAATTTATATTGACACAAAGATTACAAGTACATGTGGCAAAAGCATTATAGCCATAATAAAACTACCACATACAAAGTGAAAAAAGGAGAAAAACATCAGAGAGCCTGCTCAACAAAAATTCAAAGCAAAGTCCCAGCAAACACTGTGAAAGGAGTGATAGGGTATAAACTTCTACCTTTATTTCAGACAAACTAATGACAACTCCCTCAGTGTCACAGGGAGCATTATTAAAATAGAAGAAATAATGGCTATTAGTTCTCATTTCAGTTTAACTGATGGACAAAACGAGTTAGGTAATAATTGATTGTAAGTAAATTAATTGTGTTTTGGGGTTAGAAACATTCAACACTGAATTTTCATCATAGCTAGGAAATCAGTTATATTTTCCGGAAGCCAAGGTATGCTAATGCACTGACTATACCTCTATTTTCTGGTGAGAAGGAAGGAGGCAGAACAGTTCTGCCAATCAGGCAACATGGCTGCTTTGGAGGAAGAATTGGATTAGAAATAGTTTTGTCAGATCTTATCTCCACTATAAGTTAATCCTCTCTAGCTGTCATTTTATTTCAAAGAGACACTCATCCCATGGCAGTCAATTGCATATTAGTTTTGCAGATGTTCAGAGTGGGCTTTTTATAACACTTACAAGAAGCAGCCGCCCTCAGTTATGTAGAAAACACACACTTTAATACACTGACTGTCTCTACCAATGTGTATGTAATGGCTTTGTTGCATTAATGTGCTTGCTTTCTTTCTTTTTTTTTCTTTAATTTATTTACTCTGTTTGGCTGGTTGAAGCAATTTACTCTCCTTGGGAAGACATTTGTCTCTCAAGAGGAACACAACAAAGATGCTTATAGTGAAGCTATAAAAGCAGGGAGGAAGGATAAGCAGTAACCAAGACTATCACATTCAATTAAAATCGCTGGTATGACAATAGGAGAATATAATTAAGTATGATAGCAATTTAAGAAAGCAGAACAAAGAATAGCCAACACAAATTGAAGAAGAAAAGAATTATTACATCTTTAAAGATCATGGGAGGTCAGCCCCTCAGTTATTTGTTTTAGTCCGGAAAACAGCATACCCAGCAAGATCCCAAAGAAGAGGACGTCAATTACTGAGTCATTGAAAGCCATGTAGAGAAACAGAAAGCAATTATAGGAAAGCATAACCAAACAGTTGTTTGCACAACAGCAAATATTATGAGATTCTCATAAAGTGCATAATACATCTTCTACTCAGTCCCTAATCACTAAAGCTCTTCTTTTCTCTCAAACACACTAGCAGTTTAACTATTGCTCTCCATACAAAATACTGGTCAGAGATTACATATAGTGGGGCTTTTTTCTTATTTTATTACATTCCAAGATAAAGAATTTTATTGTATAACTACCCAAATTCTGATAGTGTAAATATTTGCACTGATAACAAGACACAGATCAATTATAGTCATATTGTCATGCATGCATCTCTGTAATGAATGCATAAGTATGTTTTATCAACAAAATGTAGGTTGTTTTTTTTTTTTAAATAGAGTACAACTTTTGCTGTTGTCACTAGAGATGTAGACCTGGTTGTATCTCACAATTGTGCTACACTCTGGAATAGGTTAGAAACCAGCATCATGTGGATATCCATCTGTAATATATGTCACGTCAATAAACACCATACAGCCAGAATGAAGAATATACTGAAAGAATTAAAACACAGAGATAAGCTGTGACTTTCTTATTCTGTAAAACACAGAAGTGCTCTAGTTCATATTAGCTTTGCACAGACACTTCAATGGGTGTCTCCCTATGCCACCAAAGCCACATTAAGGATGTAAAAGCCAAGAGAACCATGGTACAATTCACAAGGTATATTGGTATCACCAGACTTGTAACATCAGTCAGGCTTTTGCCCGACTTTTCACATATGAGGCATGGCTGATTGAAAGATGAGTGTGTCCGTGTGCTGCTTCTCCTCAGCTGCTGTTATCAACAACCTTAATCGAAAAAAAAACCTACACAGCCAACACAAATGTGCCAGCTGAGCTCCAGCCTACTGATATTCAACCTCACCTTTCAGTAACAGCAAGGTATTGCCTAAGTTATAGACTTCATATCAGTGCAAAGGACCTGCAGACAGCTGCCAGCTCCTGTTCTTTTAAGTGAAGACCCTCTGTGTTGCGATAGATTTCCCAAAACGTTTTTGCTTCATTTTAGATACCAAAATAAATGACCTTGGCTACAGCAAGCACTGCATTCTGTCTCAAGAACCCCAATACTACATTGCAAAAGTGAATTTCACTGTGCCTGAAAATGTAGAAACAGAAAGGATTGCTTTAGGGCACAGTCTCAGTAATGATGCAAATGATAGAAATCCATTTGAAGCTGACTTTTTTCACCAGTGAGGCCTACTTTCCTCTTTCATTGTTTTGTAACTAAAATGTTTTATCTTTGAAGTTTCACCTTATGACAAGCAAGTGCATATAAAACCTAAACCAACATCACTCTATTCATGGAGCTCAGGAAAAAATCAGTCATTTTCACATCCAGTCATTCAGCCATCAGCTGGATGGCCTATATTCAAGGATGCAAGAGCATAGAAAGGCAAAGAATTTGACTAAGCAGTAAACCAAGAATTTTCTCAGATTTTTACTGAAAGGTAAAATCTAAAATCCTCCAAGACCCCTGCTTTTCTTCTTGCAGGTTAAAAGAAAAGTCAGAGAGACCACTTCAAGAATGGTTCAAGTGATTCAACATTCTGAACAAATTTTCAGAACATCCCTTTACTAGAGATTCGGAAGATCCTATGAAATAAAAAAATCCTTTAAGCCTAGATTTCAATTTTCAGCTATAAATTCTGTGCTTAATGCTGGAGAAAGGAAAAAAAAGATACATTTCATAACATTGTAATTAACAACAACAATTACAGTGGAGCACACTGAATAACATTTATTCTACCACAAACAATGGTGTAGAGAATGGACTCAAAAAAGGCAAGTATGTTTTACAGGAGAGTGCAGGTCTAAAAAGCTCAAACTCTTCTAAGGTGAGAAAGATGACCTTAAAGATGAGAGCATTCAGCTTACTTATAAGAAAAATACAGGAGCAAACAGTCACTGACTGAAAAATCTGATTTTAGCCTCTGAAGACCATCACTCCTAGATAAAATTCAATCAACATACACACTTGTGATAAAATTATAGGAAAAGGAGATAAAAATAGAAGTAGGTAGTTCATATGTCTGCTGCTGATTCTTCACTTCCATCACTGCCCTCTAAAAGAGAACTGCCTGAACAACTCTTGCCTTTACAGACCTCCTGCTTGTGTTTTATGTAAACAGGATTGTTTAAAAATTCCCAGAGATCATGAATAAATTTTCACAAAGACAATACGGAAAATCTCTGAAGGAAATTATGCTGCACATCTGATGCATCATAAGCATCCTGCATCAATAAACATGATTAAAAAATTACTTCTTTCATTGCTATTAGGGCAACTAGCCACCAGCTACTACCACATTCAGCAGGGCCCAGAAAATTATGATGTACTTACATACGTGACGAACCATCAAGTCACTCCTCAACCTAATTGGAAATTCAAGAGGTTTCCCATGAAACCTGGGTATTTTTCCAGTCTATCACTGCTGAATTCAACTGAACAAATCCTTGCTCATCCAATCTCCATGTTACCTTGATGAAAAGAAACTCCTCGGAAAGTAGAGTTCATTTTAAAACATAAAACTCAGTGTGGGTTTTAGATGGCGGATGAATAGGTTTTTATCATTGCAGAAAATGTAGGTATGTGCACCAAGTAATGTTACTTTTTTGCTCATATACACTGTACACAGGTATGCAGACACACACATGGAAGAAGAAGAAGAAAATCCAGCTTTCCTAAATCCAAATCTGATCCCTGTTCCTGAACATACTTGGGACTGGCAGCCTATGGCACACGCACAAAAGGCAAACCAGCAGATCTTAAATGGAACATCAAAAGCTCAGATTTACATGACTTTAAAGAGGCACCTGTGGCAAACAGTAGCTCAGATTTACAAGATTTTAAAGAGGCAAACAGTAGCTAATAGCTCCAAATTCACCTGTGCTTCAAGGACAGGCAAGGTGCCACCCATCACATGAAAATTAGGGGAAGCACTGCATGACAGTGTCCTCTGCAGGGCTAATCTCTGTTGACAGGAGGAAAAGTGCCAGCAACACCTCCGCTCTGGACATGAGGAGAGCAGACTTCAGGCTGCTCAGGGAATTAGTGAGTAGGGTGTCCTGGTAAAGTGTTTTTGCAAGTCCATTAGAGTGGGTCACTTTTTAAACATCACCTCCTAAGGTCACAGGAGCAGGTAATTCCCAAATGTTGGAATCAAGCAGGCGAGGCAGAAGGCCAGCTTGGTTGAACAGGAATCTTCTTTTAGAAATACAGCAAAAAAGGAAGGTGTATGCTCAGTAGAAGCAAGGTCAGGTGATATGGGAAGAACACGGAGATGCTGCTTGCTGTAGGGAGACAATTCATGCAGCCAAAGCTCTACCAGAGTAGAAGATGGTCAGAAATGTGAGGGAGAACAAAAAGAGTTTCTTCAACTGTATTAATGGCAAAAGACAGTAAAAATAACATCAGCCTGTTACAGCATGAGGATGGTCACCTCACAAACAAGGACATGAAGAACTCAGAGTTGTTTAACTCAGTCTTTGTCTCTGTCTTCCACCTGGATGATGGACCAAGGGGGTCTCAGTGCCCTGAGCTGGACGGCAAGAATGATCAACTCTGAGTCAACCTGAAATTGTGTGGGATCTGCTGTTCCAACTGGATCCCTGCAAATCTATGGGGCCTAATGGGATTCCTCTGAGAATCCTCAAAGAGCTGCTGATGTCATTGCAAGACCTCTCTTGCTGATTTTTTGAGTGGTCGTGGGAATCTGGAGAGGTCCTAGCTGACTGGAAGCTGGTGAACGATGTCCTGATTTTCAAGAAGGAAAAGAAGGAGGACCCTGGAAACTACAGGCCTGTCAGTCTCACTTCAGTTTCTGGAAAAATCATGGAAAAGGTTATTCTGGGAGGTATTGAAAAACACGTGAAATACAATGCAGTCATCGATCACAGCCAGCACAGCTTCATGAGAGGCAAGTGCTGCTTATCAAACCTCATTTCCTTGTACAATGAGGTAACCACCCAGTTGACCAAGGGGAGCCAGTCGATGTAATCTTTTTGGATTTCAGTAAAGCTTTCAATACTGTCTCTCACAGGATCCTTCTGGACAAAATGTCCGGCATACAGCTGGATAAACACATCATGCCATGGGTGACCAGCTGGCTCACGGGTCGCGCACAAAGGGTCATAGTGACATCAGACTGGGGACCTGTCACTAGCGGGGTTCCACAGGACTCCATCCTTGGCCCCGTGCTTTTCAAAATCTTCATTAATGACCTGGACGCAGGACTGGAATGGATACTGAGCAAGTTCACAGATGATACAAAACTGGGAGGAGCTGTTGACTCCCTCAAAGGCAGAGGCCCTGCAGAGAGACCTTGATGAACTAGGGAACTGGGCAATCACCAACCATATGAAGTTCAACAAGGAAAAGTGGCAGATTCTGCACCTGGGATGGGGCAACCTTGGATGTACAGACAGACTGGGGAATGATATGCTGGAGAGCAGAGCCTTGGAAAGGGACCTGGGGGTCCTGGTCGAAGGCAAGCTGAACATGAGTCAGCAGTGCTCTGGCAGGCAGGAGGGCCAACGCTGTCCTGGGCAGCATCAGGCACAGCATTGCCAGCTGGGCAAGGGAGAAATACAAGTAAAATATGAAATTATTAGAGAGCATCCAAAGGAAAGCAACAAAGATGGTGAAGGACCTTGAAGGGAAGCCATAGGAAGAGTGGCTGAGGCCACTTGGTCTGTTCAGCCTGGAGAAGAGGAGACTGAGGGGAGACCTCATAGCAGTCTACAACTTCCTTGTGAGGGGAAGAGGAGGGGCAGACACTGATCTCTTCTCTGCGTTGCCTGGTTACAGGATTTGAGGGAATGGCCTGAAGCTGTGTCAGGGGAGGTTTAGGTCGGATATTAGGAAAAGGTTCTTCACCCAGAGGGTGGTTGGGTACTGGAACAGGCTCCCCAGGGAAGTGGTCACAGCACCAGCCTGACAGAGCTCAAGAAGTGTTTGGACAATGCCTTTGGGCACAGGGTGTGATTCTTGGGGTGTCCTGTGCAGGGCCAGGAGTTGGACTTGATGATCCTTGTGGGTCTCTTCCAACTCGGCATATTTTGTGATTCTGTGAGTTTTGTGGACTTGATACTTGTCCAGAGTCTTCTACCTCACCCTGATATGTATGTTTTCTGTCCACACTTGAACAAAAATCACTGCTCCCACTGAAAACTTCGTAATTTTTACTGCAGGTTTCAGTGAAAGTGGCACACGGGTACATCACATTCTTAAGTCCTATTTCCAGTCCTTCATTCACTTCCCCTCATATTTGTGTATCATGCTTTTGACTAAAGACAAGATCATTTTCCTTATTAATAAAAAGAAATAGAAAAAAAAAAACCTGCTAATTTTTGTTCTAATCTTCCATAGGATATATGTAAAACCAAACGAACAAAACATCACAAAATTAGGTTTAAAAATGAAAAACGAAAAAAAAACAACTTACGTTTCCATGGCCTTTGGACACACAATGGTTCAATAAACCTTTTGGACAAGTTGAATAAATTTTCCTAATTCACAGTAAATAAGTTGATTAAAGAAATAAGCCTGGTTTGTACCACTAAAGCAAATTCCTCTCTTTAGACCTAAATGATCCATGATTTGCTTCATGATCAGATCTAATACCTAGTAAAACAATAACTGTGCCACTACATGACAAAAAGTATTTTTCCAAATAATTACATTTAAAACTAACTGTTATTTTCAACAGAGAAACAATAATCAAATATAATGAAATCCAAGGCATTTGCTGTCAGGAAGAATGTCGTTTCACAGAATAAATGTTACTTCTCATTCTATTCGCAGTAACCATTAGTAAAAGCATGTTGAAGGTTCAATTACATGAGGCAATTTAAATTACATTTGCTCCTTAAACATTCTCTCTTCTTTTTTTTTTCACTTGCCCACTATACGGCAAGAACTCTTCAGTACTTAATTTATAGGCTTTATTCTATTTTCCCTGTATATTTAATATTTCCTTCATAAAGAGTTCTTTTATTCATGAAAGTAGCTTCTTTTCATCCAAGGTAACCTTATTTTAGTACTGTCCCACATTAGCCTGGGATAGACAAAAGAAGTTTATTTGCAAAATCATGTGTAGTAGATTATACTAATGCTGAAAGCTACATGATTTTAATTTTACTTGAAAATAAATATAGACAAATAAAACAGCACCTATTGATGTTAGTACAATAAATATGTCTGCGTACACACAGGTCAACACACAGGACTTATTTGCTACAGCTCTCAGATTTGGCAGCAGCTAGTTTGGTTGAATACACCTTTTCAATAATTGTAACCCATTTCTGTCATGCATGTGAGTTTAAATAGATGTTTCACAGTAAACATTTCCAATATCTCTAGCACGCTTGAAGTCTGGACATCATGGGCTTCAGTAACTCCAAGTTTGTTGCAGAGTGGAACCTTTGCAATAATAAATAGCTAATATTTTCCTTTACACAAACCATACAGGGTACAGTGAGCTGAAGAGTAGTGCTCTCCAGTCTGGGAAATGTCAATGCTCCCTGCATTGATGGCTTGAGGTTGTCAAGCCTCAAACAGCTTTGTTGGCTGATACACGGTGCCAATGCTCCGAAAGCTTTGCTAGACAAGCTGCTGAATCTCACTGCCACAGCTAAAAAGTGTTCTCACCTCTGCCTGTAAGAGGTCACTAACCCCTGCAGCAGAACCACGAGAAAGGACTTCACAAGGGGCAGCAAGATATAATCACATCTGCTGAGTTTGCTGGGCTGGCAACTCCTTCTCTGAGGGGAGGCTGGAGGCAGCAATGTCTGCAGCACCTAGACCAAGGCCCTCCAGAGCTTGCCTGTCAAAACTCCAGCAAAATCCCTGGCTGATGCTAGGGCTCTTTCACATGGCTTACTGGATTTTCAATGTGTGAAGCTGTTCTCTATAACTAAATAAATGAATTAGCTGCATTGTCCCTCCTCTGTAGTCCTGTTATCAGCTCCTGGAGTCATGGCACAGAAGAACACACTCATATTTCTGCACTCAAATGATAAGGTAGCTTCCTTAGCTAAATAGAAATCAGACTGTAAACTGAGATGTACTGACAGCATTTTGGCCCACTTGAGGACATCTGGCTTGTGTTCTAAAGTATTTCTTTCCAAAGTCTTGATTCTCAAACTTGCTTCATTATCCCCGGAACCCCTGTTGCCATCTGACTTTCTTGGCCTGATCCTCTCCTACTCAGCCTACTCACACTTGACTTTTGAAGTCCTTGCTTTGCAAGGTGGGCTCAACACAGGGATGTTTTCTCTTTTCCCTTCCCTACTGTGATTTTGAGATGTCTTCTTGATGGGGCTCACACAGTGATATTATATCACCAATGAGTTCCTGCCCTTTCGCTAAAGAACCAGCTGATTTTTTCTTTCTTTTTTCCACATTTTTTTTTCTGCCACTTGACCCTTTATTTTTGTTTGTCATGCTGAGCTGGAAAAGACATCTCATTTAAGGAAATCTCATTTTTCCCTTATACGGCTTTTCCTATCCTGCATGCTCATCACAAATCAAAAGAACATGTGAAAAAAAACCTCACCGCAAAATATTCAGTGAGAATCTTTTGCTTCACCTGTGGGACTTGAGCAATTATTTGAGGTAGAGAAAAATTGCACCCTACTGAAAAAGAGCTGAACAAGTCACCAGTATATCCCTCGCGAAGTATTTTCCCAGATGCTGCCACAAACTGATCTGGGGGGAAGTGCCAGTCTCTTCTAGCTCCATACCTCTGCATTCCTTAGCCCCAGTGAATGTCACTATTTCAGCAGAAATTTTTTTTCCTTCTGCTTGTCCATCCACAGCTCAAAGATACAAAGGACATTTGGGAATTCAGCTGTTCCCTCCCTCTCACTTTACATTAATCCCTTAGCCAGTAAGGGGAAATGCTGTGATACTTGCTCTCAAGTCTTCCTGCCTTTCCATGCTGTATGGAGGGCAAATTAATACATAATGTTTAAAGAGAAGGTAGGCTTTTATTTCCACAGCCAGGGAAGTGTATTTACTTCTTAATCTCCATTTTATTGAGTGTGTAAGTATAGATCTCATCTCTGCAAGCTCTAGAGATAGAAAAGCTGCAGAGAAAGAAGCGTCTAACATAAAAAAGCAATACTGCTTTTATAAAAAAAAAAGAAGAAAAAGAATTCAAACACAGAATTTTAAAGAGTCTGAACAAAGATAAATTCTACACAAGCAAACTCCAGTTTACAGACTGCTTATTTACACAGGCCAGTGTCTGACTATTTACCCTGGAATAGTTGTTACTTGCATAGTAATCAAGACCACGCTTACTACAGCTGTTGCAGAGTGAATGAACCCTCTTCTCAGCTGAACAATGACAGGCTTCAGCCAGAGCAGTCCTCTAAGAAGGGACCAAGCAGCAGAGACTATGTGAGGTCTGGGGAGAGAAGCAGACAGCTGAATCCAGCGAGGCAGCCAACAGCTTCTACTGGGCAGAAAAGTCATAAAAGCCCCAAGGGCTTTTCTACATGTGCAGTGTTTTCTTGTTATCTTCATAAGGTTTACATGCTAAATCCACCAGGTTACCCTGAATTCCCCAGCTAAACTGATCACACACAAGGTGGAGGCTTTGGAATCAGCATGTCCACTGAAATATTTAGGAATATCTCAACCCATTGGCAGTCCGTAGGCTTTATAATTTGTTTGCCCCTATAGTTCAGCTGCTGGTTTGACTCAAAATAACAGTTTTTAATATCCATTGGCAAATTAATCCCAGCAAAGACTTGTGCAAAGACTTAGTGTTGGAGAACAGCTGTCACCAAAAGAAATAAAATATGGCAATAATCACACTTCTGTTTGAGTAACTCTTCCTATTAAGAGGCTCCTGCTGTCAGTTTACCAGTCACATTTCATATTCCAAATAAATGCTGTCGTCCTGGCAAAACTTGCAATGTGGCAGCTGATGTAAGACTCTGTCTTTGAGCCCCACTCAGAGAAGAAGACTTACAGACTCCAGGAATGGAGAAACACTGGGAGTCTCTTGTTTTTCAGAATACATTTTTGTGTTTGGTTTTGGAATTCTTTTTTTGAGGGAGGAGGATTGTGGATTTGGTTTAGTTGGTTTTTTACTGATCTTTCGATTTTTGGGGTCTTGAGTGGCCAACACCACTAAAGTAAAAGTAAATTACTTTACTTTACTAAAGTAAATTGTTTACTTTCTTGACAACACATACATGATAACTTCAAAAGATGACAACGACTTTGTTACTATGCCCAAGTTTGTAAAAATACATGATAAAGTGTATCTTTTTTAAAAAAAGTGTTTCTCTTTAAGAACAATGCAGGACTATTGTTTCACCAAGTTATTGTAGTTAGAGCCCTGAATCATGCTGCTTTCAGGCTGAAATGTGCAATGTCTTATAAAGCCTCTTACCTAAAAATAAAACACTTATGACTTGAGTGATAAAAACACTGCAGAACAATCTAAGCATGCCCACAAATTGTTTAAGTCTTATGAAGAACTACAGACATTTGGATAGAGCAGCAAACACACATTACTCAGAATTCGCAAATTTCAAGTGTATAATGAAGACAGTGAAATGCCTAGCCAAAAAAACACCCAAGGGCAAACAAAATTTTGAAAAAGAAACCAAAAAAGCCCTCTTCTAGCTAATGTTCCTAAAAGGCTTTTACTTGAGACTAGATATGCAGAATTAATTTTTAAGCTCCAATTTCTGAAGACCGAGGCCATAGCAAAGTATAGAAGAAAAGTAATGCAAGTTACAAAGAGAGCCAAAGAGAAATTATTCAAGAGAGAAAGTGTATCTCTATGAAACAGAAAACAAATAGATTTTTAAGCATTGGTTGATGATGAAGAGTATACACATATGTAAAAACCACATTTAAAATAACACAGTGCCATGTAAAAAGAACCATGCCACTCATTTAAAAAGATTACACAACTCATAGTCAAATGCCATCTGCAGGTCTTCTATCTCTAAATCCCAAAGAATTTTTTGAAAATCTGGTCCATATTGCTTGAAAGCATGACTTTGGCCTGTAATCTCAAATTCTTCATGCCAATCAAATCCTTCATAAATTTCATTACCTTACTAYTCCTCAGTGGTACAAAAGAGAATATTATCAAACATTACTTTCATATAAAGAACTAAAATTTCAATTAGGTAAACACACTTTATCCACAAATACACATTATATATATATCTAAATAATAATAAAACTGTCAGTTGTAAATATTTTTAGGGAGGAACACAATGAGCAAGGAAATGGCAATACAGCATGTATGAGATTCAAACAAAAGTCTGAGCGGTAATTATTCTGCATATTTCCTAAGTGCTTTTGCTCATGCAGGATGTGGTTTTACTGTTCTGTACACACATTCACGAACATGAAAAAACACCCTTGCAAGATCTTTGAAGAGAGAATATTTAAACTTTTACTTCGGGAGTTGGTTTTTTTTTTCATTATCTTTTTGAAGTTAAATAAACTGAATCTTTTGACAAACAGCTGTGATCTTGGTCAGCAAAACAAGAAGAAAACCTCTTGTTAAAACACCTACCTCTGTTAGGAATGATTTGGCTGTCGAAGGGTTCATTATGAGAATAGCCCGTCTCAGGGTATCCCGGTAGCGGTTCAGTTCTTCTATTCTCATAGTGGCAAAGAGCCCTGTGATCATTTTATTGATGTTGTTTTCTACTTTCTGTAATGCTACATCCATTCCCTGTTGAGATACTTTGTCTAAAAATTCTTGTATTCCACGGATATCTAGAAAAATCAGAAGCCAAACAACATGTTAATGGGTAAGTGGAAAAAAAGACACAAATAACTGTTCAATTCATCCCACAGAAGCATTTTGCCAGGTAGATCCCCCAAAGCCTTTCCCTTAATATTCATTAGACCTCTTCTTGAGCTATGCTCATTGCATTTCTTAAAGTACTAAAACAGAAGAAAGGATGGCCACACAACATCTACTGTCCAAAACAGCCATTGAAAACAAACCTACAAATACTTCTAGCAATTCTCCTAATTTGGTCACTCAGTCATCACACTTCTTCCTAATCTTTCTTAAAGAGTTTCACACTAAAATCCATATAGAGCAGTGAGGCCATGGTGACCATCACACACAGTTCTTCCTTTAATCAAGTGTTGTTGGAGTGCAACTGAGGATGAGAACGGCAGGGAGCAGACTGTTTTCTTTTGTGAAGCTCAAAACTCTGTCATCCATGCTACGTAGCTTAACGTATCTAAGTGAAGCTTGGGCTGTTCACTCACCAAAAAGTTTTAATGTTGTTTTAAATTTCACAGCTATTTATATCCTTCAAAAACAAAACGAAAGCCAGATGAACAGTTGTTGCAATGGTCCTGCCTGCTCTCATTTCATACTGCTGGCTGAGTTTAACAAGTTTTCCACAGCAAGGTGTTCTTGTTGAGCTTTCTGGCTCACTCTGAGTAAACCCTTCCTTAAGAACAACTTAGACAGGAAGAATTGATCAACAGAATGCTAACTGTGTTCACTACCTGGGTTGTAAGATCTTTATAGTCTACCAAACTGAAATGTCTGCGTATTCTTCACATTGTTACACTGTTTCAAGCTGGTCTAAGCCTTTGAAAGGGCCTTTTCCTGTACTGAATTTCATAAGCTTGCTTGACTTTTTCTTTCCCTCTGCTCTTTTCAATGGTTTTACCTAAACCCACAAACTTTATGCTTAAAAATTAAAATTATTCAATGACTTTCACAAGTCAGATCAGGACCTCCTGGACCTCAGGAAAATCCTTTCAGCCTCACTGAGTCCGCACTATCTGACCCCTACTCACCACTGCAGATTCTCAATCTATTTTCAGGAGCTAAGCCACCAGTTCCCTAGCATGACTCTTCCCTCCAGCAGTCTCTCTGACCTGCTGTCCCAGAGGACATTTTGCAGGACATCCTTCCTTCCCTACTGGCATGCAAGCCTCACCACTCACTGATCTCCTTCAGGGTAACAAGACACAGCCATAAAATGAACGCAACAGACACCATTTCACATAGACACTATGGGAAAAGGAAAAATACAAAAAAAAAGAAAAATAAAGGAACCTCCTACTCCCTGCCCTTCTTATGGGGAGGTGAGAGGTTGGGGATGCTCGATTTAATCTGAATGTGGGATGAAGAATCTCAAAAGCGTTCATACGACTGGAAGCACCTTAGATACAGTTTGCACGGGATGCAAGAGGACAGCAAAAGCCTGGAAAATCAGACTGAAAGCAGACCAGAGGGATGCCTGAGCATGACAGACTCTAAGCCCTCGAAGACACGTTAGATAAATAGTCATAAACTCTACCAGGATAGGGCTCTTGGCTGGCCCTTAACATGGTCAATTTTCAGGTGATACAAGTAACACCACACTGGCACATTCTGATAACAGCTCTTTTTACTGAGTTACTCATTTGAGATTTGATGGGGTTCAACATACCCCAAAGTTTAAGGGTTCCGACAAACACGAATGGTTTCGGAATTTGACTTCAGGTTATGGAAGAATAAGATAGCTGAGAGATTCTGGGTTGCACAAAAGTCCAGCAGCCCTATCAAGATCTGAGGCTTAGACATCCACACTGCCCATTTCTGGCCACAAATGGCAGTATAAGGAAAACAAAGTTCAGTCTGTACAGTAGACAAACTGCTCTGCCCGCATTACCAGCAGAGATGCACTAACTAGAGAATATTACAGACAGCCATCCTCCTCCAGCACCAAGATTACCGAGATGCTTCCAATTATGAAGAAATAGCCATGCAATAGTTTATAATCGAACAAGAATGACTCAACAGGGTTAGTCCTGGAAGCCAGTCACAATCAGCAAGTTGGGTCTCCTGTCTAGAGCTCTGAAATACCATGAGCTGGAAAGAAATGGTATTTTAGGCGTTTAGGCTATTTTAGACGTTCATCACCGAAACTTCGTTCTCCAGACACTGCCAAAATATCAGTATTACTAAACACTTGTAGGATAGTTTAACCATGAATAAAATACATGCATACCCTAAAAATAAAGTTCCATAAGAGAATCAGATACTAATTACAGCTTCTATTTAATATCTAAATCAGGAAAATTAGATTCAATCTAATCAGAGATGTTAGAATTTTTTTGGCACTTTAAATACCAACAAGATTATTTGAAGTGCTACAAATATGTCTAGTTTTATGCAAATGATAAAATAACTTCTTTCTACTTTAACCCCTTCATTCTAAAGTTACGGAGGCTCACTCACCAAGGATTATTCAGCCTCCAGACAAATTAAATTAAAAAATGGGTAAAACTGACCAGTAGAAGTAAAAATTATTGAAGCACAAGGAACACACATAGATAGGATCTAAATACACTATCAAAATAACAGGAAGAAAATTTACTTAGGCTACAAAAGCCTTTTTAAAAACTTAAATTCTATCTCATAAATCCATATATTTTCTGACACCAGAACAGGGGAAGCAGGAAGCACCAAACCAAGTTTTATTTGTCCTTTTTCAAAACAAGAACATAATTTCACTTGACCTGAATTTATACGCACACTGGAGTTATTGACTGATATTCTGCACAATCTGTGTTGACCTAGAAGTCAGATTATAGGATCAAATGGCAAATACAAACAATGAAACCATTATATTGAATCCTCACTAAATGATGCTACAAAAGGGACAGAGGTCCATTTCTATTCTTGAGCTTTACATTTATTAGGTGACCATGCCAGCCGTATTGTATCTATTTGATATGCTTTCAGGAAAACACCACCATTCTAATGGAAAATATACCAAACCAGGATTCCTAAAACTTCTTTATTACTTCTGTCTTTGGCATTGAGACAACACAAAGATATGGGCGGGAACTACAGACTCCGGTTATACCTCAGCTTACCCAGTAGAAGAATGGAGGTATTGGTGGTGCTCACCTGCTGCTATGAAACAGCAGAGAGCACATAAAAACACCCTGCAATTTAAATGCTATTTAAATCATGATGGTACTTCCAATATTTCAGCAGCAAGTCGCTAGCAATGATCATATTCAAAGCGTATGCCAAAGAACAGATGCTGCCACTGAATGGGCAGCATTATCTTTCCTGCGTGGATTGTCTCAAAGTGGCACATATCCACATTGAACTGTGGAATCATCTTTCTAATAGATAAACTCCTTCTGCAGAAAAATCTGGCAAACAACCTGTGCCACAGATGGCTTTGCTGAGGAGACACAGGACTGTTCATGTCTGGAACACAGGTGTTTCTCGCCCTGAATTTGCTAGCCAACCTGTTGCCCAGCCAGAAGTCACATTTCTATTTTCTATTTAAATCAGATGAGTCACAGTCATTGCCAGAATTTCAGAAGAGTTTCCTATTATCACCAACGCTATTTATCCTCTTTAGTGATCAAAGCCAAAGTTAGCACATAGAAACAGATCAGTGTTAAAGCCAAAACTGCTACCTCCTCTCCCAGCTCAGTATCACTATTAGTATTACATTTTCTGATTTTTCACTGTACAGCCATCACTTCCAGTCTACACACGTGTTCTCAAGAACAGAGTACCCCTCTGCAGTCAGCATCACCCAGAGGGTTAAACCAGGCTGGAAATTGAAAAGAAACATTACCAAACATTCTCTTTTATAACCAAACCTGTGTTCAATTAAAGAGATTGTGAAGCTGACTAGGAAATGCTAATGAACAAAGAACAAGGCAAGCAACATTTATAAAGGACTGTTGGAAATTACATTCCCCGAATATCCATAAATAACTATGCCACCACAAGGCAGAGGTCTATAGGAAGGTCTTATGGTCTTCACTGCTGGTGCACAAAAGGTCCAACACTGGGCACACCAGACTGGCTGCAGCCACAGCTGAGGGGCATGTGCAGAGCATGCTGCATAGGTGAGCTCAAGGCCCAAAGCCTCTGAAGCTCTGAAGCCCTGGCTGATATATCCAAATGCAGGTACTCAGTAGAACACTACTCCAGCTGGGATCTGAATTCAGGTGGCAGCTTCACCAAACTGGTCATTACTGTGTCAGTTACCATGGGCTCTGATCTAAGGAAGAATTTAGGAAATGAAGCATAAACTCGCACACCATCTTTTCATTGAACAATCTTTTTGATACTGAAGAAAGCACAAGAAACAGGTAAGTATCTTAAATACAGAGCACCCTCAGAGAAGAGCGAAGTGCCCCTCAAAGACTACAGATCTAAATCTTCTTAAATGACCAACCTGGCAGGAACACTCAGACCTCACCAAACATAAACAGTAAGAACCATTTAATGGAAAGCTCAGGCACATGGTGTGACTTTTGGGGCTGTTCAGAGCTGGGCCAGGAGTGGGACTTTGATGAGGCTTCTCATTCCCTTCTAACTCAGGACATTCTATGATACTTCCACGAGGTTTTTTTAATCATGGGACCAGATGTTCATCTCACTTTGTTCTCTCTGACCCCACACAACTTTCCTTTCCATCTCTGTTTCTATACAGAGGGAGCAGGTCCCCTAATACATCTTGGGGAAAGTCTAAAAATCAGGACATCATAGAATGTAATATGCTGGATTTCAGGCATCTCACACAGGAATACCAGGATGCATACGCAGTGAAGATTTTATAAGCTAAACCAAATGAACAGCAAATATTAGATAAACTCATATGCTAAGCACCTCTTACACCCTTATTAAAAAAGAGAAATCCACAAGTAGATGCAAAGCTCCAAAATTTTTCAAGTCACACTATAATCAGGAGAAGAGAAAGACGGCACTATTCACTAATGGTAATAAATTAATCCATCCACCTGTATCATTGTATTCCACCTAAATTACAAGGCACTCACTGTGCACTTTGGTTATGTCAAGCCTGGTTTACGGTCATTAGCTCATCCTCCCTCTGATGGCATTTTAGATGTGAGAGCATTCTCCTCAGAGTATCTGCCTGATAAATACCAACTGATTCAGCTGTGGTGGTAAAGGTGAATGTGCCTGTCATAAATATTCACTGGCTGATTTACACAAAAGACCACTTTATTTGTACAGATGATGAGAAAAGCCATTGTATAACAAATAACACTGTTCAAATTCTTATCAAGATAGCTTTATAAGTCTACCACAGTGATTCTTCCTTACACAATGCTGGCTAACATGACAGCAACTATTAGCTGTGGTAATGCACTGTACACAAGGGAGATGTGCAGCTTCAGCTGGACTCTAATGGTGCCACTGCTCTGCGTGAAGACGTCAGCAAAGTGTTTGCATTCCTGTGCACGTGTTGATATCTATCAACATGGTTAAGATCCAGACTGAGGAAACAACAATTTAGCAGGATGATTCACTAACAGTCCTTCATTTTACTTTCTCAGCAGTGGGATTCCCCCTCATTAATCACATATGTAATTTCTTCAACCTCCAAATTAAAATGAACAAATTAAAAAAAACCTCATCATAACTCTTTCATATTATCATTTGGGAACAGAGAGGGACCAGTTACCTGAGCAATTTCAGCTGCAAGATCTAGCTTCAGAGAATATAGCAGTAGTTCAAACTCATTAGAAGTAAATTCAAGCTCAAATGTTTAATTACATATGCAATCTCATTTATAGTATCAAAATTTCTGGAACCTAAGAAGTAGAGATATATCTTGGGGGAAGCTAAAAATTTGTAACTGGTAAGAATGACTGGGGTTTTTTGTCTCTTGTTTGCAATTTTCTGAAATTTTACACGTTAAAAAAAAAACACAACAAATTTTCTGAAATTTTTTAGTATCATTGAACTCAGAAAAAGGAAAAAAAAACCCCTTGTATACTTTTCTTTCTTTTTGAAGATGTTTCCATTTCAAATTGCAATATAAGCAAGTAATTTCAATTTTTGTTGTTTGATATGAGCTATTTTGGTACCAGTGAAATGTCTATGTAATCCTTGTTTTAAAGGTTCACTCAAATGTCATTTACATCAGCTACTTTTTGTTTCATACCATACATCAGTTATTAGAAATTATCCTTTGAAAAAGCAAAATCAATACAGATAGTCTTGAGCAGCTGAATCTATGTTGGGGGAGAGATATCAACATTTGCAGTTTTCAAATCCTGCAAGACTTCAGTTTCTAACCTTACTGATGGTTGACACAAGATGTTCCCTTTGAGTTTCTTTTTCCTTTTCTTTTTTTTTTTTTTTTTTAAACTCAAAAGAAAGAGGAAAAAAGCAAAGGAGAAAAAAGATAAATAAGAATGAAGCTACAACTAACCCTTCAGAGAATCAGCTGTTACCCTGGCTTCTCAAAAATAGAAAGGAAGTCAGATTGTGATCACTCCTCACTCATGGAGGCTGACATGGCAATATTTTCTATTCATGTACTTTTGACTGTATAACCTGCTTTCTATCTCTTCATTCAATTTCCTTTTGACTACAGTTTGCATTAGAGATTTCCAAAAGGCTTGGAAAATTATATGAGTTGTCTTTGAGTGAAACAACCTCTTGCAAAGAAATAAATTTTCCCTGCCTAGTGTCTTCAAATCATGCCAAACTTGAAAAATTATACTTAAATCCTATACAACTGTTCAACAGAGCTTTATATCTCTGTGTAGGTAAAAGTCTTTATTAAATAGAAAGTATATATATATCTATAAAAATATTTTACATCCATCTGTATGGTTCACCCACTCTTCCTGTAAGTCACTATTTCCCCCTGTTGGTTGTCATAAACATGAGGAACTGCGCATCCCTTTCCAAGGAGGCGGGATAAAGAACAACAAAGAGACTGTTCTTGCAGTCTTCCTGGTAATAAACCAAGCGTGACTTTATGATAGGCTGAGAAAGTTGGGGCTGTTCAGCCTGGAGAAGACAAGGCTGCATGGAGACCTCACAGCAGCCTTCCAGTATCTGAAGGGGGCCTACAGGGAAGCCAGAGAAGGACTCTGCGTCAGGAACCATAGTGATAGAAGGAGTAATGAACTCAAAATGAAAGAGAGATAATTTAGGTTAGCTATTAGGAAGAAATTCTTGACTATAAAGGTGGTGAGGCACTGGAACAGGTTGCCCAGAGAAGCTGCAGACGTCCCATCCCTGGAAGCATTCAAGGCCAGGTTGGATGTGGCTCTGAGCAACCTGGGCTAGTGCAAGGTGGCCCTGCCCACAGAAAGGGCATTGGAACTAGAGGATCTCTAAGGTTGCTTTCAACCCAAACCATTCTATGATTCTATGTGTGTCATAAACTTCCTTAAGACAAATTGTTCTCTGACTGTGCATCAATCTCTTCCTGAATTACGTTTCCAGTTGATTAAAAGTTTACAGTATAGAAACAGGAATATTTTATGAGCGAACTGGTTCTGTGAAGAACATAACCTAC
Organism: Amblyornis subalaris; assembly: GCA_018881555.1. Classification (NCBI taxonomy): domain Eukaryota; kingdom Metazoa; phylum Chordata; class Aves; order Passeriformes; family Ptilonorhynchidae; genus Amblyornis; species Amblyornis subalaris. The sequence continues at coordinate 14,573,008 of JACAXG010000007.1, read as the reverse complement.
AAAAGTAATGCTGATAAACTGAGATTTAGGAATACTGCTGTAAGTATTTTCTATCTCTTTCCTATCTCTCTGCTTCCTCTTTTTCTTTACTGGATAAAACTCTCAGAGAAAAGTTCTCTTTTTAATTTATTATATTACTTGACATTTATGATGTTATTATACCTAATTCATGCCCTTTTTTTCCAACGGTGATATAATTTCTTCAATTCAATGTGCAAAAAGTACTTTTCCCAATAGTTTCCTCATTTGATTACTGTTCATTTATTTAGCTGTCAAAACATAAATTTACAAACTCAATTTGATACTTCTGAGAAGATAGAACAATGTGTTGAGAGTTGAAAAATACTTAGCAAACAATAGCAGAGATCAGTACAAGCTTCAGGTAGTCAAATATCCTTAAAATAAATTACTTTTCCTCTGTTGCTTGCAGGCTGCATATAGAAATGAAATCTTGTACATCTGCAAAATCTCAAAACAGCACCTCATTTAGAGTTTTCCCCTGCACAGATATAGGGGAACACCTACAGTTCTATTTTGACCCCAGTTTACTAACACAACACAGRTCTGTCAGGCCAAACCTCTGAAAGCTTTATCCATCCCCTCCTTAAGGACCTCAACATGAGGAAGTGACAAACACTCCCTTATCTTTCTACATAATCGCTTATGGTTCCTAGTATACATTTCTCCAAGTGTTATGTGGTTGAAAAGCAGAAGCATGACCATTTTTCCACTAGAGAAATTTTATAGAATCATTCAGAAGTTGAATAGTTTTAGGGTCGACCAAAACATATACTCAGTTTGCAGCGGTAATGTCAATCAGGAAAAGCAAATTCTTATAGAAGTTCTCACCTGACACAGTAAAGTCACACAGGTGAAAAATATATGCTCCTTTCCTTATCTGAATGACATCATAAATACTAATGGGAAAAAAAAGTTCAATAATAAGCTTGAATTAATTATATGTTTATTGAGGCACAGTGAAGTAAATGAGTACGGGAAGTTGGAAAAGAGCCAGATGAGTAATAAACAGTTTTAAGACTGTCTGGAGACAGACTTGAGAATATTATAGTCATCAAGCAGCTGAAAACAGCCTCAGGGTAATTATAAGCATTTGCAATCGATTAAAGAGAGCATGATTCTTTTATGAGTCTTTATTAAACTTGCATTAAAACTTTAAATGATTAGAAAATGTTATGGTTTCAAGCACATCTATGTCAGTGGTCATCATCTTTATTTCTGGAAAATGTGTCTGCAGGAAAGTGTCCATAGGATGACTTACTCTACGTGGGTTTTAAAGGAAATGCTGGGAATCCAGGCCCCACATGCACAGATGGCCATCATCTCAGAATATCACGCCTCTTACAACACAGGAGGTAGCCTTCCTGCAACCAGCTCAGCCTTTCAAGTTCCAGGTATAATCCCTGTTTTGCTGGGATCTCTAAAGAACAGCACTCCAATTCCATAGCACTACACTCAATTTATTTGGAAACCCATCGCCTTCCTGGGGTAGGGATGGAGATAATGCTCTTTTATGCTCATAGTTTCACAGACCTCTTTACTTAGACTGAGCTCCTCAGTAATACAGATGTCACTGCTCTCTCCTTAAGATTCTATTTTATTTTGTCTCTTTCTCCAAAATCGTCTCTCAGATTGAGCTTGAGACACGTTTTACTGCCCCGGTACCCCACACCACACTGCCTTCATCCTTTCCTGGTGGAGAAATAATCTGAAACCCCCGTTTATGATGAAGGAGCAAGAACGGAGATCCCCGAGGAAATTTTTTCAGCATAGATTCCCACTAAATGCTTTCTTACTGCTGACCTCTCCCTTTCTAGTCCAGCCAAGTCTTGCCAATTACTTCTTCAACCTCTCTTTGCTATGGGAATGCCTCCTTCATCCTCACAGAGTAAATCCCCTTCACAGCCTTAATGCTTTCTTTGTTTCTCTGTTTTACAAAAGTTAAAATTAAATTACCGCCTAAGGGAATGGCAAATATCCATTGCCAAATATCCGTAGTATTAGTAGGAAGGTCAAAAAACTGTAAGCAAAGATATCTTAGTTCTGGAATCGGTAAATATTGCATAGATCTCCAGTGATGGCTGCATATCAAAAGCACGCTGGGATGAAAGATGCAAGGTTAGGCCAGAAATCTGGACAGAGAAGTGGGGTTAAGAATTTTTTTCTTCTACTATAAAACGCAGAAGGGTTTTAAAATGTTACTATCATCACTATAAAAGAGAATTGGGATTAAGATAAAATTAATTCTCCAGAAAACAAATCTTATTCTCTCAACCTTTCAAGAGGTAAAGTGCAGAATCTTTCTGTCTGCTTTAGCAGCAACAAAACATTAAAAATAAATGTTTTCAAACAGCTAGACTTTCTGTCTTTCATCTTAGAAATGCAGAGATACCTACACCGTAAATTGCACAAAATTCACAACGATGTTCTTGCAATGATTGACTGGTTTCTTCATAAAGAATTTACTACTACAGAAAAGCATCTACATTTTCCTGGAAAATACAGCCAGCTGTAAACTGCCCGGGAGTAAAACATGAATTGCAAAAGCTCGCCCCTTGTTGATACACCACAGAGATAAAAACCAGCAGTATGCTGGGATTCCAGCTCAATCACTCTGCTTGTACAGCCTGAGCTCACACATTCTGCTCTCAAACTACTATTTCGTTCCGTGAAATGTGCAAGGATCTTTTTCATGTTAGTTTTCGGGGACTGGCCATTGTCAGGTGCCAGTCTGTGGATGAGGTTGGATTTGTTGTTTCAAAGTGCATTTTGCTTGCTTTAAACTTGAAACCACAAACATGTAGTAACTTGGCAAAGCTTGCTCAAAATATTTACAGATGTCAGTGGCTCTTTTTACAAATGTAAACTTTGCCATTTCCCAAGCTACAAGTTATACATTTGTAGTGTCCAATCTCAAAATGCCTTCACTAAAGGGGTGCTGATGGCCCTAAGGAAGAATTCAGAGACTTAGTGGAGGAACTTCCCAGTCTCTACATCTGCTCGTAAGAAAAAGATGCACAAATTCCCTCTGCCCAGTGATGCTACAGATCGAGCTGAACAGTCAAGAATGAAGCAAGTGGGAGCTGATTTGGCTTGCTTAAATGAAGTAAATTTGTCTTGTACATACTGTGTGGATAGTAATTTTAATAGCAGCTTGAGAAAGGCATCAGTCTACTGCATAATTTTGCTGCATTTCACGCCGTCTACTCTTTATCTCCGCAAGAAGACTCTCTTTAACGGCCTTTGAAGAAGTGCAGAATTGTTTGTGAATTCTTTTAATATCCTCCTATTAAATTTTCTTAAACAAAATCAGATTTCATGCCCTGGGCAGGCCTTAACTTGTTTTACCGGCAGGGACAAAACACACTGAATGCAAGAGGACTGACTGCAGTGGGAGTTGGATCCAGATCATGCCTGCAGAGGGCAAGGACTAGGGAAAAGAGGACTTGTTCTGATTTTCAGAAGTTCATCTGAGTTTATACACTAAAGATACAATTGTAATAAGTGAAATACAAACAAATACTACCTAAGCCTGCTCATGTCAAAACCTTGACTTAGATGTCAATTATTTCAGAAACGCAATTCTACCTCACTTCTTCAACACCCATCTGGTTATAACTGAATGAAAGAATTGCTTTCTTCAAAGACTTAACTTTCTTTGTCAGTAACGAACATTTAAGTAGACTTGAAGTTTCTAACACATCGAGATATTAGAGTGTTCAGATGCTAAGACTGAATATACTTATCTACTCATATTCAAAATAAGACTTTGAGATTTTTAAGGAGGATAACATTGGGGAAATAATTGTCAGGCCTGCAGAAAGACACATTTCCATTATAAAAAATTCTCTGATAATGAAAAGAAAGCTATGACAGACTGCAAGATAAAAGTCAAAAGCAATTGAATTGATAGGATTAAAAAACTATGATATTGATAAATTGACACATAAGGGTTTGCAGCCTTTATTAAAGGTGCAAGGCAATCGGTTTGGCACAGTACGTACTTTGGATAAGATCCCAATTTTACTGTAGGAAAATTTATTTTAAATATGAAAGGTCCATTTTCTTCCACAGAGAAAAAGTATTACTGGAAATAATTTCAGTAATACAACTAAAGTATTTTGTTTAAATAATTGAATTATATCACTATACAAAAAAAAATTATCAGAAAGGAAAGTACTGGAAATTGTGTTGGTTGCTGGAACCAGTCAGTCTATCAGCACTTTCATATCTTCTAACTTACAAAAAAAATGGCAACAATGAGGAAAAAAAAAGATTAACACATATCAGAATCTATATTTCCATTATTTCTCATGTGTCATTTACTGCTATGCAGACATCACTTTATGTTATGACACACACCTTGAGAAAGAATGATCACTGAACATAATGAAACACCACCAGGGCAAGAAGTTGCTGCTTGCACAGGTGTCAGGTTTGCAGAGGGCTGTGCACAACATATCAATAATCTCTTCCTAATAGGAAATTAATTCTAATGGAAGTATTAAAATCCCATCTACTCTAATGCTTAATACTAAATGTTAAAATGTCTAATATGAACTGCTGCACGCAGTTACACTGAGCAAAGCTTTTAACAAGAATTTTATCCTAGATCTGTATGAGCTGAGAAAACAAATAAGTCTCATACTGCAGCAGAACTTCTCAGGCAAGCTGAGGAATGGAACTGGGACCTTCCAGAGGAAACTGCAACCACCCTTATCTGCACTGACACTGACCAAAGGGATGGATTACCCCTGGACTTCCACACCATATCTGCATGCCCAGTCTTGGCTTCTTTCTAAAACAGGCACAGAAGCTACTGGCAACATTCCATGCGGGGTCTTCTGGAGTTCTTGGGCCAACTCTGTCAAAAAATCCAAATTGATGCTGGAATTGTTTTTTATTTGTAAAAATATTTCACATCTACAGACCCATCTAAAGAATGGCTTTCTCAAACATCACAAAAATCATGGAATAATTAGAGTTGGATGGGATTTCAGGGCATCACACTGTCCAACCTGCTGCTCAAAGCATAGTGAATACTGAATTCAAACTTATCCACTCTGCAATCCATTAAAAAGTGATTCTAGCTCCTCTTTTCATGCTACTAATTTCTTTGTCTCTGTGCAAGTCCCTCTTTCATCAATAGAGAACCTGGGAAGAGAAAATGTGCACTGGTAACATAAGAAAAATGCTTTCAGTTCATCAATAAAATAGCAAGAAAAGGGGAGAAAGTGATATAATTTGTTAATATTTATAACAATCTGGCAAGATTGCTCTCTAGGGACTACTAAGAAAATAATGTCATCATGTGTCTGAGAAGAACTGCTGTCATAGATCAAAAACTGGGTAAAAGAATTATGAACAGCCAAAACACAGTGTCAAGCCTAATGATTTCACCTGAAACAGGGTAGCAAAGAATTAGAGAGGCATTCCAGTAGGAGCAGGAAGAGTGAACGGAGAGCCAGCAAACAACATGGTAATGGAAATAATGAAAGGCCTCAGGTTAGAGAGGTGATGTGAAAGTTCTGCTCTCTTGTTCGTTATTAAAAGTGGAGGAGAAAAGTCAATGAAATCAGCAATGTGAAATTTTGTAAAGAAACTGTAAGAAGCACAAAAAAAAACCAGAAATTGTTTGCTGCCCTAGGATGGCTGTTGAAATCAAGGACTTAGCTTGATAGAGTTTAAAGAACCATACCTTTGCACAGCTAATAGCTCTAGTCAGAGTAGCAGGTTAATTTAAAAATCAGATTGCATTCAAAATCATTTTATCCCTTGAGTTAATCCTGAACTATGCACGCACACCCTCCCCCTTAAAAAAAACCAACCAACCAATCCCCTCAAAAATTCCCAAATCACACAAATAGTTAGAAAGGGGATGAACTGCTCTGTATATACTAAACACAGAATTTTTTTTTTTGCACCTTTTCCTGATGTATGTGATGGTGATCACTGATCAGAGTCAGATTACCAATCTGTCTTGGCCAGTAGGGCATTACTTGCAGACTACTGAATTCAGAATGCCATAGAGTTTGGTACAAAGACTTAATATTTGCCACAGGTCACATCTGAGGATGATGTGTCACTGAATGAGCTACTGCTCTGAAACTTATTCCTTACAGGCAGGCATCTGTGTTATGTAAGTCATACCATTATGAAGTTCTTACTCAGAAACTGAGGATAAAATAACATGGTGTCTGAGCTGTATTCTCAAATTAAATAATGAAACTTGAATAATTTAAAACCAGTATTTTGGATTATAATTATTTGAAGATATTAATTATAAAATTTGTTTGAGGTTTTTTAAACTTAAAAATACACACAAAGAGAAACAGATGAAAAGTTTATAGTTGTCTCCATAGGTGCCTGGTAGTTAAATACACAAACTCGTAATTTCTGAACAAAAATACTCTTTGCTGTGAGATTTTTGGATTTTGTTTGTTTGTTTTGTGTTTTTTTTAGTGTGTGTGTGTGTTCCTTATCCCATGGTCGGTGCTTTTAGGTGCTGCTTTGTTATAAAAAAGAATTCTCCTATTCATCATTTTCTATCCTTCTAATTTAAAAATTTGTTATGTAGGCAGGGAACAAAAATCAATAACACCTGACCTGAATGAACCAGATATTACACAGAGCAAATCGCTGAAGTGAGCATTTTTCCATAACTTAAAGATTTAACTTTGAAAATAAGTTTTAAAATGCTCATCCAAACCACTCATGGCTACTTATGAATATCGGATGCATCCAAAGAAAACAGGTCTGGTTGCAAAGCAATTTTCCATATAAATAAAAATCACTAAATTAGTCAGATAATGAACCTATACTGCAAAAATCTGTCCAGTTCTCCTGTCAGCTGTAGAAAATATGTGGACCAAAACTGGCTGATTCACCAGGCTGGATGGTGCAGTCTTGTGACACCGCCATCTGTGTCACACTTACTCTATCACACAAAAACCATCAATTCAGCACCTTTCAGGAACACTGAATGAACTCAAAAAAGAGGGAATGTTGTCTTCTCCAAGCCCTCCTCCTCAAGTTCTTCACTCTCCAGAACTTCTTTCTACATGTTTTATATTTATGAATAGCACGTTGTTCTTGCCAAACCTCTGACCTACATTCACCCCTGCTTCACATTCTGGCCAGAAAATGTATGCCAACAAACAGCAGAGATTCATCACACAGTAGACAAACCTATGGAATGCAAATCTTACAGGAATGTCTTGCAAATCTTAAATGAATTGTCGTCTTATATTTCTACAGCCCAAAAAAACCAAGAGAGCTTGCTAAAAACTTTAATGCTTCATAAACACGGGCAGAATAGAAAAACAAATAAGATGTTCATTTATCAGCTAACTCTAACAAAGACATTATCAAATAAACCTGTAAATGTTGATGGATTTTAGAAATAGATTTCTCTGAGGTGCTGTGAAATGTTGCCAGAACCATAAATGTTCACAAGCAAAACATAATCTATTGGAAGACTATAAAGCTGTAATGTGACTGCTTTCAACAGGATTATGGATTTGACAAAAATCACCCTGCTAAATAAATACTTACCATAGTCATTATCGTAAAAAATAATGAATTTCTGCCAGGCATATTCCGTGACCACTCTCAAGATGACATCATTTAAGTAGACAGGGGGGCGCACAGAGAGCGTGTAGTCATCGTTGCGGTTGCTCCTGGTGAGCCCGCAGCCGCTCCTCGGTGTTCCCGCCGTGGAGCGCTGGATGAAGAGGTGAGGGATGTGCATGGCATCTGCCAGAGACTGCAGGGATCCTGCTGATGTGCAGCCGATGGAGCTGACGAGGGCCAGGATGCCTTGGTTCATCAGGTCACAGGCTGGAAGGAAACAGCGATATTGGGAGTCAGATTGGTTCAGTGCACAGGGCCTATTTTGCTGTCCAAACACAGACACTGGGAGCTGAAACACAGCAGGTCCAGTCGAGGAAAATATAGATACATTTTTCATATTGAGTAATCCAGACCTAAAATTCATCAAAATCATAAAGCTGGTCTCTTCACTTTGAGGTGTCTTGTGGTCAAAGCAAAGAAGACCTGTCCACCCTGTCCAGAAATGAATTCTTCCTTGGAAATGTGACTCATCACAGAGTCTTCTCAAAAACATTAAGAACTGACTTCAGCTATGGAATTAACATGACCACCCAACGAGATAAGCACTGTTTAAAGTCTAGCACAACAACTCCATGAATAATAGTATCTTTGCATTATACAGCGAAAAATTGAGGAAGTAACAGCTCAGGCTTGCTGTCAACTTTTGAAGATAAATGAATAGGATTATGTACATTAACTTGTCCAAGGAAAAATGGAGTTTCTTTCAGGTTTAAGAGGGATATGTAATAATCTTACATCAGGGGTTTTTTTTTCTTTAAAAGACAAACAATCCTCCCCCCCTCAAAAGCTAGGCTTATAAATAGCGAAATGTTTTCAAAATTCAGCAGTTTATATACCTTTACTATCCCCACCTCCTTAAGAAAGGCATGAAGCTGACTATGCGCAATGTACCACCTTATAACTACTGGTCTTATTAATGAAGGCTGAGTTCCAGCAGTCTGAAGTACAATACCAATGACATCCACATTAATATCAAAGGTATTTATCACGATTAATGTTAATGCAATCAATAAATATCAAAGCAAATAATAATTATTAGGTTTGTAATTTTGAAGGGTTACCCTGTGAAGCAGAGTCAAGTGTTTATATTGTGTTTCTAACAGGCTAGAGAGCTTGAATGAAGAAATAACATGGACTTGTAGTGTAACTCCCCAGAGCACACCCTAGGCTAAATTTTGAAATACTCAATTTGCCCTCGGCAAAGTTACACAAGCAGTTAACCTTCATTTACACATGTAAATTAGGTAATTGGATGGTAAAGACTAATATAAATTTGCACATCAATATCTAATACTAAACTGTACAATTACTTATTTTGCAGGACTACTCCATGCACACAACAGGTGCAGGCAAAACCAAGCAACCCACATGTGAGAATATATTCCCCTAAAAATATGAAAACATATTTTAGCGCCAGACCTGTTGTCTCGTATCATATGGCTCTTACTCACAGTGAGTAATATTTTACTTTGCAAGCACCTATTGATCTCAGTGGGGATATTTACAGTGTGAGGAATGGAGTTCCACATTCAGGCCTATATGGAGATTGACTTTGAAGCCAAAGGACAGCACCAGAGGTCATGAGTGCAGAGAACCACCTTCTCCGAAAGCCAGTGCACTGTTCTCATTAAGAGACAGAGATATGGAACGTGCAACAGTGGTTTCCCAGGGCCTACTGATGCTGCTGCTGAGGCTCCATCCCTCGTGAGCACTTCTGAATTCCTTCGTGTAGATAAATATGGGAGAGAGAGTGTTTCCACAGAGAGGCTTCAAAGTGTTTTGGCTTAGGATAACGTGTTCCCTCTGTTACATGCTCTGAACACAGCTTAATGTCTGGACTTCAAGTTAAAGGTAATCCATTTTCAATAATTGCAAGTATCCTTTTTCAGAAAAGTATCAAATATGACTGGTCATTGGACAACAGAACTATCAGTATTTCACAAGTTTCTAAAATTTGAAACATTTCAAAACAATTTTAATAGCTATTCATCTTTTATGCTGCTTGTTACAGTCCTTTATCATCACTTTCAACAAAGATAAAAGGCTTGTCAAGTTAAATTTTTTAGGGAGATGCGGAATCTCTTTCTTGATATGGTTTTCCTGTACCAAGGACTGCAATATCTAGGTTGCATATCCCAGTGAGAATGCTACTGCTTGAGACATAAAGTATTTTTTTATATATATTGCTAGATATTGATAGAATTGATATGAATAAAATTGATGTTAGATTTTGCAAAAACTGCTTTTAATTCAACAAAAATTTAAGTTCTTTTGGCCCTGATGCCACCTGTTCAAATAAAATATGTAGTGTGACCCTCTGGTCTCTCAAACTTGACTTTTAAAAATATAGCCAAGTCAAACTGCATTACAAAAATCGCTTGAAAATGTCTAAATTTCCAGACACACTTTCAGACTCTGAATAACCAATACACTCCCTGTAATGTTATGAAGTGGGAGACATGCTTTTTATGAAAATTGTTATTGAAACATGAAGGGGAAGAAAACAGCATGGAACATTTAGCTCCACAGGACCGACTGTTAGTACTGGCAAACAAACTGAATAAAGGATTAAAATCTTCTCCCTTGACACTGCATCACATTTGTTACAATAGCCTCAGGACCAAAGTTGCCTTGGTGTCTCTTTCTTCCATGATATGCTTATGAGAATTGTGTGTGCTGGACTGGGGAAATATGCACTTAATTATGCTCAAATAGACCTTACTCCTGCACACTCAGAGACTATTTAATAAACAGAGAGTTAGCTGCTGGAGAAGGGACAATATCTCAGAGGCAGGTTTTTCTAGAAAATGAGTGCATGAGTTGAGAGTTCACCTCTGAGTCAGACGGACTGGGTTATTCTTTGAATATACTATTGAATATAATTTATACAATACATACACATACAAAGCACAGACTGTATGATACGTCAAACTATCACGTATGTTATTCATATATTCCTCACCCAAGACAACTTTTGTTGTCTCTAGCACAAGAGTTAGCAAAAAGCAGAAGACTTAGGTCTACATGTTTTCTTAAGCCTTTCCCCCCACCCACTTACAAAAGCCCTACTAAATCCTTTTCCTAGCTATCCAAATCTTTCAACTGTATCATATCAATTGACTAAAAGCTGTAATTCAACCATATTTCAAATCCTCGTTGCATTCCTTTCTTGAGCCTGAAATATCCAAGCTTTGTTTTGCCCCATCTGTATAAAGAAACCCACACACTCACATACACATATATACTTAGATGCTATCTTGGCATTAAAAACTCTGTTCCAATTTAATTTACTACGACCTCCTTGGGCGGTTGTACTTCCAAGCTGGTATCTAGTCTACTGTCAATATCATCAAGGAATATTAGTTTGCCATCAACTGGAGAAATAAAAATATTGCTGTGTCTGTTAAGTCTTCACTGATGCCTGTAGAAATGTCAGACTCAAATGGACCTGTACACAGGTCCATTGCAAATCTAACAAAGAAGGATCAGAAGCTTAGTAATAGTGTTTCTAAAATATTGATTCATACCCTAAGTTACATTTAAACATACGTTGTCCAGATATTAATTCACCCTCATAACCACGAGATAGCAGACGCTATTAACAGCTGCATCTCCACCAGCTAAAGGAATAAAACTGATCACGTAATTTTACGCATTGCATAGAGAGACTATCAAGAGTATCAATAAGATGATTTAAAATTTTTCTCCATTGTGTGTGTGTATATATATATCTGATATATAGCACACGCTGGCACACATCCAGAATTACGTTTAACTCTCCAGCTTATCTTGGTTTCTGTTCAAAATGCAAAGTTACTGAATTTTCAATGCTGGTGGGCCAATCGCCAGTAACGAAAAAACAATCTTTTAGAGTAAAATCTCTTGTTAGTTTGGCAGGCATCTAAAGAAAATAAAAAACGTAATTTTGTGTTTAGTGTGCTATTTTTTTTTAAATAAAGAGCACAGCCAATTCAATTTGAAATAAATAATTTACATCTAGGCTATCAGCTTGTACAAGCACTTCCAGCAAAGCAGAATTTAAATGCCTATGGTAACAAATGTGTCCTTAAAATGAGTTCTCTCTAAAATGGAAACAATGGTAGGTCCTTAAATAACTACTAGTTGCTGTAATTTAGAAAGAAAAGAAAAAAAAATCTATAAATAAGAGCAAGTTAAAAACAGATGTAGGAATAAATAAGAAGCACCAAAAAAAAAAAAGGAACCACTGAGAATTAACTCTTGCCATGAAAGAGAGAATTTTCTCACTCATTTCTCCCATGTCGTTCCTGATAGTAAATCATAACACATCACCTTCATCTACCATGAACTGATGAGCCAAGCTGGAAAAACATAGTATAAGATCTCTACAGGCTTCAATAACAGTCCAATTTTGCTCCCAATTAAATTGCTGGTTAAACAAAGCCAGACCAATTCTTACCGTCCAGACCAATTCTTACCGTTACATTTTTGGAAATACTAAATGCTGTGCATTAGAGCGGATAGGATCCCTTTAAAAAATCAGACATGCATTCTAGGGTCCTTTTCATCTTCTGTAATTTAGAAACTGCCAGGCTCCTTCCAGAACTGTAGTGTTGTTTAACTGAGATGATGTTGAGTGTACACAAATTGGATCTAAACCCTGTTCCCGGAGCCAGGGTCCCACGGGCCTGACTTGTACACCCCAACGTCATTCCCCTGGATGTGCTCCTCAAAGCTGACATCATTTCCACCTCACTGCTCCTGGATGTTTTCCATGTATTATCCACATAGAGTAATGCCTCAAAGCTATTTATCTGAATGTGAATCTGGGGAAGAAAATATCTCTTGACTGATATCTCTAGTTTGGGACGGAGAGTGATGGGTTATAAACAGTTTGTTACCCTGTGCATCTGCTCTGTTTTCAAAGTGCTCCAAGGACTTTGTCACCAGGAGGGATCCATACCGCTGGGCCAAATTTGCATTCTCTTGATTTCTGCTGAAGGTGAATACAGTCTTTCCACCGAAACATTTTTTATCTTCTTACTCTCTTTTGGAGCCTGCACAATTCATCACCAGATGAATCACAGGTTCCCTGGAAGGACACTCAGATTCGCTCCCCATTCCATGCAAATGGTTAGGAACCTATGATCTGGTCAGAGGTCAGGGAAAAAAATCTAGTCCATAGGAACCTCAAGTTTTCCCCGTACATTAGCAATGAAGAGTATTAATGGATTTATTAATGCATTCCGGAAATTTATCATCCCTATTTGTACTAATCCACATCCAAATCAGGATACACAGCTGATTCAAGAGACGAAACACCTGAGCCCCCATGAATGAATATTAGGCAGCTTCTATGTAGCTTTGAAAATACAAGCTATTATTTCTTGTTTAATTTGAGAATATGCTGTTGGCTTCTCCTCAAATCCTTTCTTAGTTGCAGGCTGCTGGTGGAGACTGAGGGATCATACCATGCAAATTCTCTGTTGCAAAGGGTAAGCAATAAGGTTAAAATCTGCATTTCTTTCATTGTGATATTCTGCTCCCTCCCAAAATGCATTTTTTTTGCCTTTGTCACCTTTAAACACTCCCAAAACCACTCATGAATTCATTGCAGAAATATAATGTATTCACATGAAAACAGCCATGAAAACTGGCAAGAAGTTTAAACAGATAAACTACAGGTCTTTCTGTTTCATGTTAATAATCTCAGATGCAAGAAGCAGAATGAAATGTGATTATGAGACCTATGATCAAGTGAGATTGGCCTCGAATTTTCAATAAATCTTTTTAGTCACTTTTGGATAGCAATTCTGCTCTTGCAAATTATTTTTCCTTCGTAACACAATGGTTCATCCCAGACTTAGAACTGAATTATTTTGAGAAGAGTGACAGCACATTTTTAATATATCCTGAAAACTCTTCACAAGGAAATAAGGATAAAATTGGGGGGAGGGGAAATTATTGACTGGATTTTAAAGAATATTCTCCTCTGCAATGCAGATAACAGAGTCTATCCTGTTCCTTTTTTCGATAAGGTTATAGAATTCCACTTAATTTACATCTTCTCTGTAAAACTTTAGTCAAATCTTCCCTCCCGCCACATTATTATACACAACTCGGACTGCTGACAGTATTTTAAATTCACTTGTAATTAACCTTTGAGGGATTTTAGTTTGTACTGACTGTAAAACAAACTTGTGTTCGAGTCTTAGCAGCTGTGCTTTCTAAGCCTTGGGATTTCTTTGTTTGGGAAAAATAATCCAAACTTCTGATATCTAAAAACTATTACCAGAAAGCGCATTTGCATCGCTGTTGCACAAAACACCACAACCACTGTTGGAATTTTTAATATTGAAAAGCATTTTGTGGGATTCTTTTCTGGGTCGGATATCTTCCTGTTTACAAGCTTTGCCAATTATGGTAGCATTAAATCCATCGCATTAAAATTCAATAATTAATCTGAGCCTTGAAAAAATAAACTAAAAGTCTCCCAAGTTTGGAGGGAAGCAAGATTTATACACAAAAGGTATTTTGACATCGTTTCTTGCAGGATTCAAAGAGAGTGCTTGAAAGAAGCACAGCTTACATTGGCTACCAAACAGAAGGCTCCACAAGTTCTCTTTTTGGACAAATGTCCTGATTTATTTACTTTTTCCTGCAAGCCAACCTGCAGCTCTTCTGTTCAATTCTAGAGAGACACAAAGAAGGTATGTGTCTTGCCAGATTACCGCATCAGCAGAGAAACACCAGTACAGCTTCTTCTATTTTTTAAATCTCATTTCATCTGGCACTCAACAATTGCACCCAGGCTTTGTCTCAGAGAAATGATGGTTCTCAGACTTTCAAGAAACCTGAATTTCTCTGAAAAACATTTAAAATTAACCCCATCATTTTAAAGAAGTTACACAGCCACAAATCTTCAGCTAGAGAGTGGCTTTAGCTGACCTCCCTGTTATCATGTGAACATGAGTATCCTCCCAAAAATGGACACGCTTTTCAGGGTGCCTATGGTTGGGATGTTAAAAGGGGCTGTAGTGCTGATAGATCTGGAAAGAGGAAGCTGTGCCAGGCAGCACTGTTGTAGAAAGGTTGGATATGTGTGCTAAGGGGTGAAGAGAGGCCGAGAAAGAAGTAAGTTAAAATCAATTAAAGCCAGGCAGTGACATTCACTGGAGAAAACGCTAGAGACACATCACAAAATTGACCTCTAGAATCCTAGCATCCCAACAGGGATGTCTGTCTGAAGAGTTAATGTAGCCTATTAGAACATAAGAAATGCAAGGAAATCCAGGCATAGATTCCAAGAATGACTCCAAAATATTCTTTTATTTGTGCTGAGCTCCCACTGACATAAGCCAAATCTCATCTACTGCCAGCATCCTTGCTCAAAGTGTTGCATGAGCAATTTCCATTCATCCATTCAGCAAACTGAAAACTTTTCATTTTAAGTGCAATCATTGGTAGATTACACTTGATTACCTAATTTATGATGAAGGATATATTACCTCAATATACATGTCAACTTCCTCCATCCCTTACTTTGCTCCTCCACCGTTGCACTGTTTCTGAATCTTTTATTTCCCTAACCAGCACTGTTTGAGGAGTTATTAAGCAGCACATACTCTCTTTTAATATCTAGCTTCCCTGCTGCAGAGCAGACAATTGCTGCGTAACAGCAATTATATAGAAACAAAAAAGGCTGAGTCTTAAAGCAGCTTAATATAAAATTAAATGTAATTTTATCAAAAGATAACATCCTGATAAAATCATAGGGATTTACTCTAATTCTATGTTCTCTGGAGGTCTGTGTAGAAGTGCTGGGGGAAAAAAACATCAACAACAAAACTTGTTAAAACCTTGAGCATCAGCATTTCTCTTTTTGCGAACTTGCTCTTAACAAGTTGGTGATTTTCTTGTTAAGAGAATAAAACACTGAACTTGATGACGTTTGACAAAAATTACGCTTTCCTTGCCACCTATAAATCAGATGTCTCGCAATTTTCCATTCCATGCTTTCTATCTTGGTTCTAACTCTCCTTCCTTTCTGCTTTTTCTTGCCCTGAGCATTGTGGACCATTGGCTTTCATCGTCCCATTGCCCATTCTCCCTTTCTACTTGGAATCTGCTCCAGCCAGACTAAGCAACTTGCTTTTCCTTTTCATGTTTCCTTTTCCATCTCTCCTTTTTCATTTTTTTTTTCCTCTACGTACTTCGCCCCATTGCCTGCAATGCCCAGAAAGAAGATCTAGAGGACTTGACACTGGACTGAGAATCTGAAGACTCATATCCTGGGGCCAACTCTGCCATTGCTTTGTTGCACGACTAATACTGGATTAGTAACCTGATCTCCCCTGTGCTTTGGTGATGATGATACCTGGACACCTTTGTAAAACACTTTTGCCTGATCTAAATAAAAGAAATTACATTTGTGTTCCCCCAACCATTTTTTTCAAGGTTAGAAAGCCCATTTCTTAGCATAATCACATTGCCAGAAGTTCCTTTACATCTCCTCTCTTTTCTGAATGCTCGTGTTCCATAGCCCCCCTTTCCTTGCCCAGACCATTAATATGGAGACAACAGGCTCTGCTGGAGAGATACAGTGGGAAGCACAATACCACAACCTAGTCCAGGGCAGACAAAAGAACACACAGCTGGTAGCATTAGTTTAATTGGAAGCCCTACAATGGGAAGAGCTGCCTGTGCTGCCCTGGATGAGCTTGGCATTCTTCCAAGCATAGATACTACTGAATAATACTGTTCAAAATAAGACCATCCCCCAAATGAAGAGAAATCTGTGAACAGTAATCTGGGAGAGCTTTCTTTCCTACAGTGCAAACAGCAAAATATTCAGGGAATGTTCTGCTAAGGGGACAGCTAAGCAACATTTTTTGGTTTTTAATGTGGCATTGTAGACAGAGTATTTTCATAAGTCAAAAAAGGCTTATTTCTTAAATTATTTAAAATTTCTGAACTTATGTCTTAAAAAAACCAAACCAAAACAACAAAACTAAAATGAAATGAAAAATTAAATATAGAAAAGAAAAAAGAGGCAATTCTACTAGATGAGTGAATTGAACAGAGCAATTTAAAAGCAAACAATACTAAGGTCAGATCTTGCATCTGCCACAAAAAAGGGAAACAGACTCTACATCAAGATAAAGAACTTTGCACTAGAATAAGCAGAAAGCAAGAAAGGTGGTACATCAGTTGCAAAAAATACGTGGCTGTGAAAAAGCTGAGAAGTCTGTAGGAGTTCAGAACATCAGTTCCATTAGCAACTTAGCCACTCAAGAAAATCTCAGATGAGTCAAAACAACTATCACCATTATTATTTGCTAAGAATAGACATTGTGCTTATTTCACCGACTGACATACAGAATAACAAGCATGATAAGAATAAAAAATATCAACTACCTTCTATAAAACACTTTTTTTTTATTTGCAGCTCGGAAAATGCTTTGCAAAGATGCTCAGCATCTTCATCTCTCTATCACAGAATAAAAAAACCCAGATGTGCCAAGAGGAGTTTCTTGCCCAAGGTCAGAAAGCAAGGCAAGGAAATTGTTTTCCATGCCAATCTCAAACAAGTACAAAGGCTGAAAATAAAGTTCTTTGCTGCAGATTTTCATTGTTTGATTTGTGCATTACTGTGCCATTGAAAGTATTTTATGTTCTGAGCCCAATGATTTATGAAAAGGAAAGATTTTGAAGGAAGGCAAGGCAGCCTAAACCAACAGGATTAAATGACAAAGAGTGCCAGATCCATAGCAACCCCCAAAACAAGAGCACTGTTGATTATGAGAAATGGGGGGCCTGTACCACAATGCTGAGACACAAGCATCTATGTAACGGAGAGTGAATGCGGTAAAGTAAAGCGGAGCTGTAGGTGGGGCACAAAGTATTGATGGGTAACACAAAATGTCAGCAGACAACGTATTATAACCAGGAATGTTCAGTAAAGGAGTAAACATTTCACAAGGAAAATTACAGTGTTCAATTGTACGGTATTGAGGAATTGGGGGACAGGGCGGAACCACGCATGGAAAATTCAGCTCCTGGGATATAAACACTCATGATCATGACTTTTGGAAAAGGACATGTACTCGTATCAGAGGACTCCAGCACCTCAGCTCATATTACTTACAAACATTCTCAACGTGGTTTCATGCCCGATGTGCAGCCTGATTGGTTCTAACAACTCCAGAGAAGCTCCAAGTTCACCAACAACTACACAAGACGTTGAAACGCAGAACCACACATTTGCAAAGAGCTGAGGGTGCAATGCTGACATAGTGCAGGTAAGAATTCAGAAATGTTGAAACAGTACTAGTGAAAGGCATGGGAATAGCAAAAAAGGGAACACAGGGTATGCAAGTAGCAAGAATCAATGAATAAAAAGAGGGATGTAATCACACCTTTGAGATAATAGAGAAGCCTGTTAAATATTAGTCAGTAAGTGATGAGGTGGTGAGATTTGCAGTTGGGAAGTAATAAATCCATCTAGATATCAAGGAGGAGGATGCAGGCTGATGCAATGTGGGAGTAATAGAACAGAAGATACTGCAAGGAGGCCAATGACAGTGATACTGTACTGTATCTGCTGAAGTGCAAATAGTCAATGCATTGACAAACGTGTCAGCTAAAAGGGCGCTGGGAAAAATCAACTTGGTGCATGTTACAGACAAAGCAGCAGCTGGGCTTGGCAGCAGCTTCAGCGTGTGAAGAGAAGGAGAAAGAAGACAAAATGTGCCTAAGTCTGAGAGTCTATTTTTGCTCTCTTACTCCAGGAATAATAATGGTGCAGTGTTCCTTTAGTGCCAGTTGCAACCTTTTACTGAGATTGCTTTGACTGTAATGGCTGCAAGAGATGCCAGGAAAAGAAGGTAATGCAGCTTTTCTTTTCCCTTGACTTTTTCCAATGTCACAGAAAAAGAAATTTGCATAACTCTGAAATGGAAAATATACAACAAGGAGCATTTGGGTAACACTAAACACTTAACCTTAATTGGAAGCAGCAGTTGTTCTAAACCATGCACACCATGGTAAAACAAGGTTGAAAAGAAATTTAAAACCCAGCTCTGACAATGGAGAGACATGTCCAACAAAACCATACCCAATCAACTATCAGAAATCAATCGACACAAATCCTTTTTGGATTCAGAAGCAAAGCTTCCCTTTGCCTTTAAGTAGCATTTTAGAATTATATCCCTCCCTGACAAATACAAAACCATGTAGGGAGTGAAAATAAAGTGGTCTCAGCTTCCAAAGCTGGAGCAGAAGTAGTTTTCCACATCTATACAGCACAAGACAGCAGTACCATGTGCAGGAACACCATGTGGAGTGAAACAGTAGAACTGCTGAGTCTGCTTGTTTTTCCCTGAAATGGCAATTACAATTTCCTTCCCAGATCTTTTAAGATCTTTTAATTGCTGTTGGATCTAAGTAACAATGCTCACTGTGTTGCTTCAGATACCAGCAACTTTATTCCTTCATTGAAGACTTCACTGTGGTGCAGCACTTCATGTATCTACTGACATGGTTTTTCTCTCCAGCTCTGTCATGCTGCCCCAATAACTCTGCAAAACAAGAGTATTGACTCCACTGCAGGATTCTGTCTCCCTTACCCCTTTTGCATTTGCATCACCTCTCAAGCTGCAAGCGAGTTGGTCTGTCACTACTGGATGTCAAGGAGAGGGGAACCAGGCTTACTGTGTAATCAAGAGCTCCTGGTTGTAGATTGCAAATAGTGTCATTCCCTTTGACTTGCTTTTTTCCATGCATTTAGTTTGCATAGCTTGCAGGGATGCCCTGAAACTGGAAGTAAATCAGAGTACTACAGACCACCTTCTGATCTGCAGTACTACAGATATAAGGTTGTAGGAGAGCAAGGAGGCAAAAAAAAAGTAACATAAAGTATTTTCATTGAGGCATGTCCAATACTTCATGAAAACAAGGAAGTATGGTTATTCCCATTTTACTGTTATATCTGAAGGATACAACAGACTAAGCAGCACATGTGAAAAACTGGAGTTAGAAAAACCAAGTGTTATTCTGCCCAGAGGTAAGCGCTAAAATGCTGGTCCATACACATGGAAGTGGCACTCCAAATGCCTCTCTGCTGTTTGAATCCTGTGTGCACAATAGAAAAAATGCTGACGTTTCAAAACAGCTTCCTTAGGACTGAGCAAAGCACAATTTTCTTAGTCCCATGAGCACTGCCAAGGACGTTGTAGCAATGCCTACATGGTCTTTCTGCCATTGGTCTGGTCTGATCAAAGCACAGACACTGCCTACCTTTCCCTCTGCCTCTCATTAGTGTGTTGCAAGAGCTGTTCCACAGGAAAAAAACAAAAAAAAGAAGGTCAGTTTTCAGAAATTTAATTACAGATGACTAGCTGTCAAGAGTAAATAATTTCAAAATGCATTTTAACACATGAGTTTGCATAATTCTAATACATTATTCCATTGTATGTAGGTCTATATCTGCAGAACTTGGATAAAATAGGAGGCTTAAGCTTAGCAAATAGCCCTGATCTCATTTCACCAGTTTTGAAAGGTGTGAAGTCTCCCGACTTTTCCAAGAGTTATGCCTGATTTTCACTTACGAATTAGTGATGAGAGTGCCAAGCACATTTTTTCGTTTCTCAAGTTTTATACAACCAATTACCTTCTTTTGTGACCAGGGGAATTTCAGACTGCTATATACCAAGGTACTGCTAGTTAGCCTGTATTTTTCCTTCATTCTCTTCCCCTTGCTGCTTTTGATAACAGCTTATTTCTTAATTGCACTGTAGTGAATACGCCGGAGATATTTATTTTTTTTAGCAACTGGATGCATGCATTTTCTTAGTTGGTTTGTCAACAGCACCCATGCACACAAATATGTATGTATACACAGAAAATGCGATGTGACTGTCTCTAGCTTCTTGTACACAGCAGTATTCTGTGACAAGATGCATGGGCCACACACAAAACCAAGAGAAAAGCACAGGCCTCAGCTTCAAGAATGTGGTCTCCTTCATTTATGGAAGCTGCCTGCACTTCTAAGTCTTTAAGACATCCAATCACAGAAAAAGTCTAAGGTCAGTGCTCTGTAAAGCTTCAAGTAACACAGGCAAATATTTAGCATTAGCACAAGAGATGACCAAAAATCCACTGACTTTGTCCCCACAATAGAAAATTAAAGCCCTTTTTAACCTTAAGTTGACATTTGAATTAATGTAGCTTTCATTCCTTGCTATTTTGTATAAAGGCACATAAGCAATGTCAAATACTATGGAATAAGATGATTTGCACACATATGAGGACTGTCAAATTACCACACTTCCCAAAGTAAGCCATGAAAGGTGAGACAGAACAGGAAGGGGAAAAAGAAAATCCTCTTATTCTCAGTATCACTGTCATTTCTAGAGCCAAAACCTATCAATGTTAAAATCCAGGGATGTCAAATAAAGAACGGCAAAGAGCAAGCCTAGTATCTTCATGCATCTCTAAGATTTGCAAACAACAGAAACCGTTGGAGTATGTAAAACAGGGAACAAAATCCCACAAACAACAAACAAAACCAAAACAAATAAAAAGACACAACCCAGCCCTATTCCCAGACTTTATCTATTTGAAAAACAAGGACAGTCCTGGAAATGCAGTAAAAAGCCCTGTTTAATGTGATTTTCTCAAAAGTTTCTTCCAGTGAGAAACACTTTTTCCTATCACCTCATATTTTTTTCCCTGGTTTTTGCCAATTGGCACTTAAAGCATTCCGGGGATCTGAGGTTTTGGTGGCAAGCTAAAATTGTGATTACAATTCCATTAAATGTCTTGGGAATGCCTCCCAGGATTGGCATCATGATTATGCCTTATCCCAACTTCTTCAAAGGTCTCGCTTCCTCAAGAATTCCTTTGTCCTGAAGGGAGAGGCAGGTTTAGAACCTTGAATAGACATTTACAAAGTCCTTCAGCCTCTTACCCGTGGGCACACACCCTCCCCAGTGGAACAAAGTTTCAGACACGGTTTCACCATGGAACGCCTGTGTTTACCTCACTCTTGATCTTTCCCATAAAGACAATCAGCTATATCAATATTCCCCTGCCTACACTGTGATTTGGAGTAAAGTCCTCTACATGAACTTCCACAGAAGATCCTGGGAGCTCAGTGCCTTTGTATTTTCATGTACAGATTCCTGGGAAGGTCTCCAAGCCTACTGCCAAAAGCCAGAAATGCAGATTTTATTGGAGGACAATGAAATGTACCATAAAAGCCCTTTGAGGTGGGAGGAAGTTTCAGGGGGCTGCAGACCTCAAGCCATGCTCTTATGTCAACTTTTCTAAAACCCAGTTCAGCTATTTCTCAAAACCAACTAAAGTGCTTTGCAGACCCCAGTTAGTTGTGAGGTACAATACCCAATCTCACAGATCCCACTGCTTGGTAATCGCGCATATGCTGAGATGTTGCTGTAGCACATGTTTCTATCAGCTAAAGGACAGCTTTCTTCACATGCAAATTTTTTTCTGTACCTGGGAGTATAACAGAAATAGAAACTCCTCTGGCTGCAGAATATGCAAACTGTCCACTGCCTTGGGTTACTGTCTTTTTGCTGTTAATAGAAGCTGGCACAGGCTCAGGGATTCACACTTGCATATCCTGCTGCAGAGTTAGGAACCACTGCTATTTGTAAAGTGTCTTCTCCTTTCATGAAGGAAGACTGTAGCACACAAAACTGTTCCAGTGGACTGATACCATTGTTTCATTTTTAATAGATACCACTGCAAAGGGAATTGTTATCAGTACTGTTCTGATGAAAAATAGATTAGACAAAACAATACATTTTATAGAACACTGATCACATGAAGAATGGTAAAATTAGTAGGGCAACTCTTATAAAATACAGGCTGCGACCACTTTCCCCTCAGCTGAAGTAAAGAGGATTAGCAATTCTGCAAATCAGAAACCTGACCACTTCAAGTGAGAGAATTTTCAAACAGCATTTCCCTATGATGTTAGGCAAGCCTGGACAAACTAGACCAGGGAAAATTTCACATAAAGACAGACAGCCTGGCCCTGAGGAGGCAGACAGCTGTGAGGGGAAAGGAGGAACTGCTGGCTGGCAAAGATTACTTTTTGTCTGACTTTGCCACTAGTAACAGAAGGCCATGTTTCCTTACACATTCATTTTAAGCACCAGCAAAGGGGCACTCCACACCTCTCCAGGTTTTATTGTTTTCACCATACAACTTCAAAATACAGTACCACTTGATTTTCCAAGCTGGTATGGACAGGAAGGGGTCACAGAGATATACTATAAATTATGGCAATTTAAACAAACTAAAGATCAACTCATACAAACTGAACTAAGCTAGCACATACCCAAAGCAATCTAAATTATAGGGAACAAAAATCCAACCAGGCCAATGCAGGCACACTGTGGTATGATATTTGCTTTGTATGCCATGCATTTTATCTGGAATTTAGTATTAAAAGACTACTAGAGTTCATAACAATTGCATTATTAATTTTACCAATTCAGGTCAATCAATACAGATATGTTTAAGGCATATGACAAAATGCGAAATTGAAAGTAAAGCCTTGTTTTCATCTTTTTGGGAAATCCAGCACTACCACTAGAGCTGATCCAGGCAGGATGGGTAAAACCCTAAGAATAGACAGGCTGCTGCAGGATTTTAACTATGGTGTTACACAGTATTTTAGAAGACTTCAGGCAGGACTTCTACATAACTCTTACCAGTAGTTGTCTCTGCAAGCAAAGGCCACCAGTTTTCCATCCAAAGGGCTGCCAATGCCTTCAAATTCCTGAATTAAATTGCTTCACCTGTACCTGGGCTCATAAACCCTTCCCTTTACCAATTTGCTCTACCAGTTTGCTAAATTGCTATTCCTTTATGTGATAAAAGCCCTTGCAACAAAAACAGACACTCAACGAGGACCTGCAGCACCAGGAAAATTTTTTCCTTAATTATTAAAACAATTATTGTTGCAGTGTTTACTTGGAGAGACTTACCACTTGAAATTCCTACACACATAATCAACACATAGCAATTAAAGCGATTGTTCAGGATGTGGAGGATTTAAACTCAGTTTTCTTCCTTGTGACCCAGGCCATGTGACCCAGGCCCAGGGATTCTTTACTACTCAGAGAGGATTATTCCAGGTTGTGCAGCCCCAGTCTGCCTCTCTGACCATTTCCCTTTGCATAGGCTATTCAAACATGTAATGGAACACGGACTGCAACCCAGGGGTCCAGCAGCCTGCTCTTCTCCCATCAGACACTTTGTCCTTATGATTATGAGAGATATAAGTTGAAATCCTCTGAGGCAGAAGAGAATTTGTGCCTCCTATACCCTCACTGCATGCACAAATCACTCAGCTATCATGTAAAAGAAGAAAATATCCTCCCTTAGGAGTTCTGCACATGTAGACTCTCACCTCTCTTGCTGCTTCTCACAAACACTTCAGACAAAACATTTTGCTTTGGATACAGCAGATACTTCTTGTCTACTGGAATAATTTTTTTTATTATTATATTCTTTTAATATCCTCTTTTCAGCAAACCATGAAGTCTAATTGCACACAGGCATGAAAGTCCACATTATCCAAGCAGTCTTCAGTAGACTGCTGAGAAGATCTATGGAACACATAATCAGCAAGCCTCTTAAAGGAAAGGAAGTACGATTTTATCTCTCTGAAATCTGTGCACAAAACCCAACTGACAGAGAATCTTCAAATCCAGCAATATAGAGATTCCTGTGGTGATATTTCACATAGATTTTGAAATTATTTAATTTATTTAATTTAGGGTAGGTGACATTATAAAATCAAAACAAGCACACAACAGGATTTCATGTTTAACCAATATCTGGCCATTTTCGTGCTTGCCAGAGAGAGTACACTTACGAGAGTTGTCTAAGAGGGCTCACTTTGTGTTATACAATTAGAATCAACCAAACAAACAAAAACCCCAAAACTCAACCCAATTAAAAATGCCCCACCCCAACCCCCCCAATAATAACAACCAAAACGAACAAACAAACCCAGGACCCTCCCTCTCCCATCATACTTCAAGTATTATATCTCAAAATAAAAACCCTTCAAAGCCTTTTCTTTCCACACCAAACAGTCTCTTACAGAAACTAGGGACACTTCATACCATACTAATTAATAAAAAAAGGATATGTGAAAAGCCTCATTTTAGGCACTTACAGGAATCCATTCCATACTTCCTCTAAATCTGCTATACTTTTATTCTTTGCTGAACTGAAATTTCTTGGCTTTTGCATTTTATGAGACAGACATGCTTTTAAGCAGGGACCACAAATGAGCACACACAGCTTTATTTTTGAGATTTCAGTAATCTCTATTGCTTTGCATCTGAACAACACCAATACATCTAAAATATTTGCTGTCAAAAACATTAAAATCACAAAAAACCTCTTCAATCTAGTCTATATTTACTGAAAGAGGGCAGATGAAAAAGRAAAAAAGTTAAAAAAATCAGTATTTATTTTTATGGACTGAAAATGCTGCAATACAAAAGACTGAACCAGGGTTGTCCCACAACAAGTTAGAAATAATATTCATGGCACTCATCTGAGATAAGGGGAAAACAAAAAATCCCTGAAAACATAAACAGAAAGCCAAATATTCTACATTCTGTCAACATGCCTGTCTGGCTACTTTAGGGTAAAAAGAACCCATTGTGGGCCTGCATAAGTATTTTTAAATAAGCTCTGCTGGAGCATGCACAATAGCTCAATTTTTGCATATCATGTAAAACCAGTGTGATTTCCATTAGCAATAATTAATTTTTCTAAGTGGATAAACTGGGGCAAATTCAAAGCCAGTATAAGCAAACGGAACTCCATACTGTTATGGAATTTTTTAAAAAAATCCACTGTGCTTTCATTTGCTCTCTTTTTCTTAGTACCATTTTTCCTGGGGGAAAGCTGCCTTATCCAATTACACCTACTAGAAAGATAAGAGAACTAGTAAACCTACCTGATAGTACTGTTCTGTATCAATTGGGATATACTGCTCAGTACTTTGAGGTTAAGTAAAGCACTGTGTAACATCAGGAGAATCATATTAGATTGCTGGAGGTAACACTGCTTCTAATCCTAACAGAGAGGCTTCATCACTCCTGGTTATCCCTCAGGAAGCAGGGGATAATAACATCAAGGTTGCTTTCCTCCTTACTTACTACACACAGGCCATTTCAGGTTGCTGAGTCATTGAATAAGATCTAACCCTTCAGATCATCCTTAAAATGTCACATTTAATTAAAACTTTCTTGTCCCCTCACTTGTTTGCCATCCTTCTTTCATCAAAAGCCAGCCTAGACATCAAACCTCAGAACAGCGCCTTTTTTTCCTGCTTCCAAAACAAACCCTGGTACAAGGAATATTTATGCTTCTAAGTGGTTTGTGCATGTCCCTTGTCTTAATGTATTTGCTAAAAAAAAAATCTTACAAAAAGAATCAGAAAATTAATCTTGATTTTTATTTTTCTTATAATGATTCCTTAAATGATTGCAAGGTACTGCCACACTTACTGCTTCATAACATCTCTATCAAGGACTTATAAAGGCAATGTTTGTTAAAAACCCACACATCTAAACAACTTTAGCAGGTTGAGAGAAACAGAGATAAGAAAAAAGTGGAGCAGGGAAGAAAATGTTTATTTTTTTCCCCGCTCCCTTTGGCATTTGTTGAGAGGCTTTAGAGGAATCAATATTCTCAGATTTATAAGGAAAGCAAGCAGGGGGCCCCAAATTTCATGGCCTTTACAGAAAGCAGACTTCCTGTTAGCTCCACTAAGGAAATGTCAGATCATGATGACAGCCCACATCAGCAGCTACCCGAGAGCCATCACATTGACTAAATAGCCCGGAATAGGGGAACTGTGCGAATCATCAGCTGGAAAGTGCTAAGAAGCTGTCAAAAAAACAACTCCAAACCCAAAACACATACACAAGACACTGTGTTGTTTTTAGCCAGAAGTGAATAGAGAAATAGGTCTTCTGGTTATAAATTATTTTTGGTACCACAGAGAAGTGACGCGCCAAGGCGATCTCTCTAGATAACATCCCCCTGCAGAGCAGAGGCAGTGACTACTCTTGCTTCCTCACTGGCTATGAGGTGTCTGGCCATGATGTGCCAAATCTGACTTCAGGAGTAAAATCTTCTCTGCAGGAAACAGTGACTGATGTTTGACCACAAGCACTATGCATTATCATAGAGAAAGCAAATAGCAGAGATACTGCATCCCTTCAAACAGAAATCAGAAAGCCGCATTGATTTTTAGCTTATTTAAAAGAAAGACGGGAAAAAGAAAGAAGCTGTGAACAAAATTCATGAAAATGCATATTAGTTACAAATGCTCTATTAGATGACCTGGGCAAAACCCACAAAAATAGCAACTTGTGAGAATGGTTGTTGGCCTGAGTGCAGGCCAACCAATGCATTATAATTTAAGTGCAAGCTGCTCTGAGAGAGGTATTAGTTTCCTAATCCATCACGTTTGCCAGCTTGGGGCAGGGGGGACTGTTGGAACCAGAGACCTCTAGGACTGGGGCTTGCCAACGACTTGCAGATATCAGAGAGAACCTTCTTCATCATATGCAACAATTTGTCAAAATGCCCCATTTTTACAGCACATGAGAAATGTTCACTTTTCAGAAAAAGTGATTTCTTAGGAGTAGGGGCATCTAGATTATATATTCTCATAACATCTAAGCTATAAGAAACTAAATTAAAAAAAAATGTTGCCAAGCCAAGACATACCAACTCTCATCAAAATGCAAATTTCAAACAGCACACCACACCCACCAAGATGTGACAAAATGTCATGGATTCCTTGCCAGAATGACAGACAAATATTTTTCTTTTGAAAACAGAATTTGGGGGTGGGAGAGGGGAGTTACGAGGAATGTAACCAAGTAAACATATATATTATCCAAAAACTCCACGAAAATCAAAGTGCAGAAAGAAACATCCACATGCCCAGAAGAAGATGGCAGTATATCCTGCATTCATTAACAGCCAGCTTATGGCTTGCCAACTACCTGAACTTTTTCCAAATGCTTTAGCTAGCTCAAATCTGACTGCAGTCCATTTTGGCCAGAAATTTAAAAATATGTCCTTCCGTTCATGTGTATTGCAATCATTTTGTAAGTGCTAAAGCGAGGCATTACAATTACAACATGCATTACTCAAGCATTTATGTGCTCTATTTGGTTATTTTTATCACATTCATGCATGCAAGTGTACATCTTAAATAATTCAGACCACATCAATTTCAATTCATTTAAAGCACAGAAAACCTCTATGTTCACTCCAGAAATTAGCACACTAAGAGATCTGTTATTTGGGAATGGGAAACATTTATTTAAATGCCTTATTTTTAAGGCAATCTGTGTTTTTCCTTTAGCTTAACTGGCAGACACAGAATCACAGGATGGGTCATCTTGGAAGGGATCACAGTGTGTCATCTGGTCCAAACTCCCTGCTCAAGCAGGGTCATCCTGCACAGAGCACATGGCACAGGATTGTGTCCAGACGGTCCTTGAATACATCCAGGGAGGGAGAATCCACAACCTCTCTGGGCAATCTGTTCCAGTGCTCAGTCACTATTTACCATAGCTCAGCAGCAGTAAACATTCATGTTCATCATGTGTATTGTAACAAATCTCACTTAAACAGAATTCTGACATTTTCTAGGAGAAATGCTCAGCTCACCACAGATCTCTTCCATGTCAGTAATGAGCTTCAGCAGTGAAAAATGATACTCTCTGAGGTTTTTTCTCACTCATCTTCTCAATACCTATTTTCTTCAGTATTTTCTGCTGAGTACCCTTTAAAAGTTTAAATCATCTTTTGACATAATAGACAGGCTAGTATTTCAATAAAAAAGCAACAACATGAGATCTTGCAGGATCAAAATTCCAAATCCTACTGGAGGAGGGGAAGAGGCATTCAGCAAGTAGTCTATCTACAACAAATCAAGTTATCTCAGCTTAAAGGCTTGGATAGTTTTTTGTTGAAGACAGAGGCTGATTCAATCCTTAAACAATTTTTAACAGAAAGTATTTCTAGAACTGAACTATTCTCTTAACACTCCACCTTTGAACACTTGTATACATTGATGAGGTCCCCTCTCAGTCATCTTTTCTCGAGGCTGACCAGGCTCAGCTCCCTCAGCCTTTCCTCATAAGAGAGATGCTCCAGCCACCTCATCATCTTTGTTGCCCTCTGCTGGACTTGCTCCAGGAGCACCATGAACCAGAACGTAGGAACACCTGTTAACCATGATCGCTTCAGCAAACAGCCACAACTCTATTCACTCACCTGAACATACCTAAAACCAGCTCTACCTTTTGTCAGATAGTGCTTACCAAATCCAGAGCAGGCTAGAAATACAGAAAAGACTGCAAATAGTATCCACAGACAAGTGTCTTTCAACTTGGGGCAAAATATGGGTACAAAGGTCCAAATTTCCCATCTCCTATGGGAATACTCACAGGCTGCCTCTCTGCATAACCACCTAGTTCTCCATAGGTATTTGATTCAAAAAGAGAACTGTCCTACTTTGCTTGTGTCACTTCAGTTTCGTCCATGGCATATGTAGCCATGAAAATAACTACAATCTAGAAAGTATTTGGCTAGAGAGAGACTCAAGAGACAAAAGCAGATAGAAATCGGACAAAGCAGCTGTTTAGAGTCACATTTCTGGTTTTGGACATGAAAATCCTGTAGCATTTCAGTAACAACATAAATATTAACTAGCCGTATTATTATATACTGTCACAAAGTTTTACAATTATTTAACTTGGTGTCATTAATTATATAATGTAAACTTATCAATTGTCATGAAAAATGCAGCACTTAGAAGAACATGAAGATCCATAGAAAAAAGTTACTTCTACTGAAGGCAATGGCTACTCTCCTTCTTTTATAAATCCTATTCCTATCAGCAATCTCCCTCCTTTTCTGTTTGATTACTATCAGACTATATCTATAAAGTTTTGCTTTATTAGAAGAAATGTAAAAAAAAAAAAAAATCATGGTCACCTATTCCAAAGTATATCTGAAATGCTGAATTCTGTATTCTGTTTCAATGACATCAGAAATTTGACTGAATTGCACATCAAGTATTAAGGGTAGAGGAGGAGACTTTCATAAACTACCATTGCTTCTGAATTACAGTGCTGGCCTTTCCCTCTTTCCATGGGTGTAATGAATGCATATGTATTATACACACACATTAACATGCGGTATGCACTTGACATGCATGCATTACATAGAAGTTTCTGAGGATTGATAAAAACAATGTGATAAGCAATAAAACGGACAGGATGACAGGCATGATCAGAGCAGCCTTACGAAATGTCAAGTCAGGTCTGAAAAGCCCAAGATCACAGAATCATTTAGGCTGGAAAAGACCTCCAGGATCATCAAGTCCATCCTCTGGCCATCTTGTCAACTAGACCACGGCACTGAGTGCCACATCCAGCTGCTTCTTGAACACTGCCAGGGATGGTGACTCCTTATGCCTTAACATAATATAAATCCTTCACTTAAATACTGTTTTGGATTGAATTTTTTTTTGTACTGAAGAACAGTAGCCTTCCCTATAATGAAAAAATCTACTTTTTACATGGTATAAAGCTATGAAATATAAGAAGTTCATAAGGATGCCAGTACTCATTCCAACACTTCTTGAAACAGTAATTTACTTATTTAATAAAAATTTCGAAAATTTTGCCATCATTTTCCATCTCTGTTTCTTTCCCTCCCCCTCCTTCTACTTTTTTAATTAAAGCTTCTAAGRAACACTTATTGAAAGGTCTTTTATCCTCTTATTGCTTTTTTAATTCTTTACCTCAGTCCTTTTATACTCCTCCTTAATCATGAATGCAAATAAAATTCAAAGTGTAATCAGCAGCTGCCTAAGGAGAGCAGTGAGCTCTGTTGCCATGGGAACAGTCAAGTCAGTCCTTGACCAACAGAGGAATCACACCTACCTTTTTGCCTTATTCCTTACATCATCCCTCACCCCTTTTGGCTTCAAACCACACATGCTTCCCTGGAAAATGCACTATCTGACAACAAATACTTTCCTCTGATCTGATGACAAATGATCACCAGCATGAAGTTCTTTTACATGCAAAACCAACCACCAGCAGCACTGGTCCTCCACATTGAGCATCATCCTAGGTCTCACAACTCCTTTTCTCCTCTGAGTTTATTTGCCAAAGTATATCATCAACTACATCAACAGTGCTCATCACATTTTAGGTGCCACTAGTAATTAACTGCTGCCAAAGTAACAGAGTGCTAGATTTTAGTCCAGTTATTAACAGGAGACGAAACTACACAGACGTTCCTGCAATATTATAACATTAGAAGGCAAATGTTTTAATTTGAGAAAGATGCCTCCAACTACAAGACACCTCAACACCCAGCCCTTCTGCATAGTGAATATTTCTTACTAAAGAGCTCTCAGTGGTGCTGGAGAAAGAAAGTAATGTATTGAAAATGCCACATATTATATTTACTATTTATATGATTTTTGGGACAACTGTCCTTACATCCTGCACTTCCAGCTGCTCACTGTTTTGCCGAGGTTCTTGCCATGCTTTGATACTGCACTTTGTCAGTGTAAATAGCTCAGCCCACTGTTTCCAACAGAGGGATAAAAATGTCACTGGATTGTTACCGAAAATCTCCAGACAGGGCTGGTTAAGATCCACTTTAGATAAACTGCAAATATCTGAAGTGGAAGCATCTCATAATGATGGCCAGTTGTGTCCTATTTCTACATTCTTCATCACAGCTGGAGCTTTTGCCCATCATTTGATAAATGTCTGACTCTTCTATTGTTTTTTGGCAAGTGCACTGGGACTCAACAAATTGCAAATATGCTTGAGACATTCAGCACTAATTAAATTTTCAATAAATAAATAGGAAAACTTGTAATCTTACAAACTCAGGCAAAATCCTCAGGGGACAGCCAATGTCCTGACTGAGGCAACTGGATATTTATAGCACATACATATTTCAACTCATACACATGCATATATATACATACATTCGAGAAAACAAATGAAAACAAAATAAATAAAGAAATAATTATTTCTTTTTGTTAACCTTTATCTAGAAGCTACATTACATGGCCAAAGTCTAAAATTTCATGCTGATTAAGACTTGGTTAATTGCACTTTTACCCCTCGGCACTTCTTTAATATGTCTTCATTAAGTGGAATAATAAGTTAAAATATCCCAATTAGGCCACAGTCACCTCCATTTACTCTCATTATGCCAAATCAGTCTCATCAGAGATGTCCCAACCCTGGCCAGTCTGCTCCAACGAAACAAAAGTCAATCACTCAGGATGCCACCACATACCTTTAGGAGGAGGCAAATCTGAAATATCCCATGTTCCCCTGCTGAGTGAATTTCATTCTGAGACATTCCCAATTATATCCCTGAGAAAAGAGAAAACCAACTTGCTCCTTCTTTTTAAACTGAGGTCTGACAATTAATTGTACACGACTCCTTTTCTATAATATCTTTACTCCTCTTTCAATCATTTGAAAGCCGAGTAAGAAAGAGGGCAAACTTGCAAGGAAGACAAAAAGGCAAGTCCTTGAAAAGAACCACGTGCTTTTTATCACTTCATATAGTTAACGGTGTCATATTAAGAAAGGATCTTATGTAGAAGCAAACCTTGACATTCCAAGTGTTTGTTAAACATTGGCTACATAAAGCCAGTGAAGCACAGCATGAGGTCTATGTTGTGGTTATAGGCAGTATTTTTTCTGGCAATTGTAAATTCAGTTTGCTTTTTAAACCTCCACCAGAGCAAGAAGGCTTCAAAAGTTTATTTTGAATGTTTATCTTATATTCTGCAAAGAAGAAAACAGAGAAACTGTTGCTAGAAGAACCTAATCAAAACAGGAGATAAACGAAAGATAAAAAGCTAGAAAAAGAAAATCAATCTGTGAAGAACTTGCTCTGATATCCTATTAGAATGACACTTGTTTTGGCACTATGTCTTCCTGGCTTTATGCCAGATGCTTACTCCAAATAAAAACATCATGTATTGGTATAAGACTTCATGCAAATATGAGCAACACTCTCTAATATAATCTAGCAGATTCATCTAACATTGCAATCTCTTGTGGGCAGCCATTGTCTTGATTAAGAAAGAAAGATAGTAATAAAAAATTAAAGAAAATTAATTAAAGGGAATGGCAATAAAAGACAACTTGGAAAAAAAAGGAATAAATGGGAATAATATAGAGTGTATCACTTCATTATTAATTTCTCTGATTAGGTGTGATCCTCCAGTGAAGGAAGAACACAATATCATTAGTTATAAAGGACATCTTGACATGGTCAGGTTTCCTGTTTTCTGGCAAAGTGGTGGAGATGGGGAAAAAGGTGAAAGAGGTTGAAAACACCTTTCATCTTCCAGTTTTTATTTAAAAACAGTAATGCATCAACCTCCCTATACATAAGTGTTTTGTTCAGACAGGGTGAAGCTGGGAAGTCTAAACTCTATTAACATTTTCAAAAAAAATAATAAATCCACCTATCTCAGGACAACTGGTAATCACAAAATAAATGAGGTCACTCTGCCCTTCTCTTACAGCCTATGATTCTTTTATATCTAGAACATCAACCATGATAAAACATGATGTCTGTACCTACAATTATGCCAGCACTGCCTCTGGAGGGCCTACAAGGTTTTTTTCTCTCTTACTGTTTACCATGCTGTGTATTTATAATTCATGTCCTCTAATTACACTAATATATTTTATCCGAAGGTTGTTTTTGTTGCTGTTACTTTTTTTTACTCACTCCTGCTTAAAACATTATTTCAAACCCAAACCCAGATGCTTGTTTCTCTCTCCTAGGTATCAAATTTTAAATCAGGTGTGCCTGCAGTCAGTTGCAAGCCTCTGTTAGCACCGTACATTTTATGCTCCTGTGAGCACGACATGGAGCGCACACCCAGCTCTTGCCATGTCTTTTTCCATCCTGATGCTGTACATTGTCTTCAACCTGCCTTGTGGGAGCACACTGAAATTACCTACATTAAAAGGAAACTCAAGAGAAGCACATCACACAATGCCTTCTGGAAATCACCTGCAGCTCCGTTTGCATGATAAAGATCAGTGATATACTCATTCCCTTTGTACACAGTACCTAGAAACCAAACCCTTTGCAGTGGTTTGAATCCCAATCCCATTGGTCTGAGGCACAGACAAGCTCTTGGGTTGTTTCCTGGTTTGAGAAAAGGAGGTAGAAACACTGTTTTCATTTGAAGCAATGATTTGGTCTTCCTCAAGACGTCTTAAATGACATTTAGCTACTTATACAGGAGCTACACTTTAAAAAGTAAAGTTCTATATGTAGAATTATATCTCTTTTCTTTATTGTCTACTTGCACAAGACAGATGTGAAAGATGCACCATTCACTTCACTTTAGTATCTTCTTGTGCTCTGAAAACTTAAAATAAWTATGTGGGGCTGCTTTCAGAACAAATCTCTATTTTCAGTTTCTACTAGGGCTACGCTATGGCACATTATTCCTAGGAATGTATCAAAACCATTTGATGTGTCTCGAAGTAAGCCACAAATACAAAATGTGTATTCATTATTTGCTTACTGAGCATTAGGATGGCTATGAGGTGATTCAAGAAAAAATATTCTATACTTTTCTTTTTTTAAATTTATATTAGGATGATTGTATTATGCCCTTTTCAGGTAGCTTCAGCTCAGTTAAATCTCACATAAATGTTTATTTCCATTTAGTCTTTCTAAAAGAACCCTCTCTTTTCCCTTGTGAAATCTGAGCAGAAAAATCCTCCATCTTGCATCAGAACATGAGGCAGGCTGTGAAGAAAAGCACTGCTCAAAATGAAGTCAGAATGTAATAATTACACATTCGCCTGAGTAAGATATCAAGTCACCTCACCATTGTTACATCTCTTCAATTTTAACTTCTGAAACAGTTTTGCTTTCCCTTTCAGTACCAAAATAAGCCAGCTACTCTTTTAATCTAATAGCCTTCAATTTTTCYCTTGAAATAAAATGTCACCTTAAAAGCAAAGACTAGTTTGATGAAAAATTATTTTGTTCTATTTTTCATTTCTGATCAAGCATGTCTCTGCAATGTCAACATGAAATTATCTTCATCCTCCAGGAGGAATCTGCATTGAATGAATTGTTTCAAAAATAATGTATCTATTGTTCTGACTGTGAAACGAAAAGGAGGATGGTACAGTACTCAATTTTCCACTGCAAAAGAATAGTGTTGCAAGGTACTGAAATGTTTTACTTAATAAATAACTGTGATATTACTTCAGACAGCATAAATCTGATTGCAAAGTCAAATTACAAAAACAAACAAAAAAACCCCACGAACATAAATTCACACTCCAAAACCTCAACTTCAAATCTGTATTTAGCAACTACTTTTCTGACTGACTCACAAAAAATTGCACCTTTCATTTTTCTCTTATGGCTGAAAGCTGCTTCAGTATCAGACATCATTTCCCTTTTCTCCTTCCCCAGAATTAAATGGGATGAAAATATATTGCACCCTCTGTAACTAAGGGAGCTCATAATCAACACAAGCCATAACAATGTTAGAATGCCTAGTAAAGCAGTATGGGGTTTCATTGCCATTTCTGGGAGTTCAGAGCTACAATAAGTACAGCCAGTTGCAATGTAATCAGCTTAAGTAATTCTAGTTTAACAAGTCCAGTTCATTTAAATTAAGATTTTTCTAGTCACTTTTTAAAGTCAGAGTTGGAATTATTTGATATCAAAGTAGAGTCTGGGAACACATTGGTATCCTAAGACAAGTTTGGGGCATTTAAATGGCTTTTATATACTCCACCATTATTGCTAGCATGTTTCATCTTGGGTTTGGATACCTTTAGAAGTGAAAGCTCTAATCTGTATGGGGAGAAAACAAAGCAATTTATTTGTATCTTKTTTAATGTGCCTATAAAAACTGCTAATATTTTTCCATAGTGGTTGCCTTTCTAGGTTTCTTGTTTATATGCTTCAGCTGTTCTCTTTAATAACAAAGTTAGTCTCTTATTCAGGAAGCAATACCTGAATATGAAATATTACAGATCAGATTGTTTTTAATGTAGATAAAAGCGTGGCACAGTAAAATAAAAAATAAGTTGTAGTGCCTCCAATAAAAGGAATTTATAACTCAAAATCACTCYTTGCAGATAATGCCTCATTACAACTCTACTTGCTTTGTTTTAACCGGAAATTAAAGCAGTATTTAAGCAATAAAAGTAAAGATTTCATTACAAGTTAAAGAAGTTAGAAAAGAACAAATACCCTAATGACAAATGAAAGACATCCTGAGAACACACACTCTCCTTCACCATTGGAGACATTTTAACTTTCATCCCATCAGTAAATTTTCTTTTACTTGAAAAATTTATTGAGATATCTTCATTCCCCAAAAAGCTACATTCCAGAATATGTAACTTCATAACCAGTAGACTCATGTTAATGGCTATTTCCATAGAAAGGAGGAATTTTATGTCTCTCCACTTAAGCTGGAAGCATAGAAGGAAGTTACCAGGCATAAACATAAAATAAATATTATCTATAACAAATTAAGGCACACCAAAACAATCAAAGGACATAAAAGTGAATGAACTGCCACAGTGCCACAGCCACTAACCCAACTGCAAGGAACAAATGCAATTGTTTCACACCATAATGTAAAAAGAAATAATTTCTGGTTCAAAGGAAAGAACTGGCCCTGACCATCAGGCACTGACTTCAATAACACTTTTTGATCTGTTCGAACTAAATAGGTTTGTAGTTTTCTATRCAATATTCCTGAAGCAGCAAAGTTTACATGTACCTGTTAGGATGCTCTGCTGAATCAGGCCCTTTCAGCACTTACAAGCACTTAGAGCACTGATCTATAAAATGAAAACAAACATTTGAAGATACAAAGAGCTAAATGTTAGCTGGTATATTAAGAAAACCAAAACCGAAAGAAAAACCAGCAAAAAACCCCAACTGATCAACCAATGAAACCAACCAAACCCACACAACAACAACAACAACAAAAGCTAACAAAAACCCAACCCCAAAACCCACAAAACCAAAAACAAACAATGAAAGGTAAATCTTTCAAATCACTAAAAGGTGATTTTCTTTCAGTCAAAACTGTTATCTGATGCTGGAAGTTATGTAAATATTTAAGCATAATCAACATCTGGCCATGGAGTTCATAGCTGTAAACAATGCAATGATTTACAACCCTTCAAATAGAACACTTTACATTTCTTTTACACTGTATCTTATATGCAAATTTATGTGCGCTTTGCTATTAGAGCAAAGATGAAGACTCCAGCTCAGAGAAACAGCTAAATGGTTTGTTGGGTTTTTTTTCGTAAAGAATTGGTATGTTTTTACACTTTGGGCTATTCTGCCTTCAATCTCCAGTATACAAAAGCTTAATACACTGATTTACGTGCTGGTCTAATGGCCTCTGAAGTTTTACATTTAACCATTTCAGATGGTTCCCTTCTCATCATTTCCCATGCTGAGTTCTGGCTCAGTTTACCAAGCAGCACCTGCTAGCCAAAATGGTCACACTAACACGGAGCACTATGGGCAAGGTTGATGAGTGACAGTTTTACCTCTCTCTTGTGACAAGTGATTTTTTGAGGGGTCAGAAAATATTAAGATAGGTACTACAGGTTTGTATTTCCCAATTTGTGACTGAGTGATTTTCCAGTTTTATTTAATCAGTTAAGGCAAAAGATGTCACTTCTAACTTTAACATTACAAAAATGCTTAAGCTGTAACTCTTCTTCACCCCTCTAGAAAAACATCCAATCGCCATGGTTTTCCTCAAATGTCTGAACTACGCACTAGAGGAAAGAAGTTTGTCTTCTCAAACAACGAAAGAAGCAGCAAACCTACTTGACAGATTTGACTTCTTCTCTGAGTCAGAAATATCTTTGCTTAGTGTTGAAGTAAGGATTTCTTTGGGTAGTTGTTGGCCATCCTAGATCAACACCTTACTCAAAGGAAGGACACAACGCACCTTCAAGACAAAATGGTATTTACACTCATATTCTGGCAGAGAAAATGTAAGCCTGCTTACTCCCAGTAAAACATCTGCAAGGCATTGACAGGCAG
This sequence comes from Amblyornis subalaris, assembly GCA_018881555.1. Taxonomy (NCBI): domain Eukaryota; kingdom Metazoa; phylum Chordata; class Aves; order Passeriformes; family Ptilonorhynchidae; genus Amblyornis; species Amblyornis subalaris. Next base: position 14,535,163 of record JACAXG010000007.1, on the reverse strand, counting down.
CGAGTGCTTGAGGTAGATATAACTATCTTGGACAATAGTGTTTGGCTGCATATTTTGTAGGAGAGAGCCTGAAAACAGAATCAGTTTTCCCTACATGCAGCCTGGGGAAACCCTTTGCAAACACTGATGCTGTTATAAGTACAGTACTTAATGCTTTCCTGGTTTATGTTTGATTTACAGATAAAAATCTTCTGCAGATTTCTCCAGCTGTGCTCCCTTTGCAGATTGTGAGATGCAGCAATCTGTTTGAGACCAGCTGCTAGTTCACATGTAGTTTTATTTGCATCAATGTAAAACAGCAGCTTGCTACATGAATAAAACATGCTTTCTCTTTGCCCTGTTCTGGTAGAAAGATTTATCTATTTAATTTAGTTTTACATCAAAGAGCTTTATTTTTAAAGAATATTATTTAWTTTTTTTAAAATGAAAAGTTATTTTCAATTATGTGTTTTAGGATTCTAAAAAGTCTATGTAGTCCTTTCGAAATGGGTGGTATCTCTTTTTGTTCTGAACAGAGAGAGCTTTGCAAATAGATTTTAAAATATGTTCAGTCAATACTTTGTTTGAAAAGCCCATCTCCATGACATTCATCAAAGTGATCAAATGCCCAGTAACTTTCAGAGTTACATGCAGAAACGTGGCACCTCCAACAACAATGGTAACCACATAGTGCTTTGCAAGTTTTCAAACTGTTAATGGCTAATTCTAAATGTCTGGGGAGATATTAATGATGATCCCTTATCCCAGTGCCTCAGATGCAAATCAGCATCCAATTGCGGTTGAAATAAGGAATCCATAAGAGACCTGTTAGACAGGCTCTCAAGTGTTCAAAGCACACTTAAATTGGGTTTATGCCTACCACACTCTAGTGGGACTGACCCTGACCTTCCACAGTCAGAGATCTTTGCTGCACAAGGCTACTGATCTCTGCTGGAACTTCCCTAGGTTTTCAGTCTCTCCCATCAACTCATTTGGGAACTGGAGTCCAGTCAGGAACCTAAGAGAAACAACAAACAGCAGTTCCAAAAGGCTGTGGGCCATTTCCTGTGTTTTGTCTGAATGCTTCCAAAAATCTCTGTTTTGTAGAGAACACTCATCCTTAATTTCTGTCTTCTTTGCCTCTTAGGTTTCCTTCTTAAGTCCATCTTTTTACTGTTTAGGTAGAATAATCTAAATATGCTACTTCATAGCTCCTTCCTCAGTCGAGAAAATTTTTTTTGTCAACAACATATAACTCTTTTTGTGCTGAGATTTTGCAGGGTTTGGGGTTTTTTACTTTTGTTTGGGATTGTTTTTACATCATTTTAGTGCTTAAATGAGTTTGCTTAAATATAACTTAAGATCATGCTTACACTCACAGCTGCTGCTTGACAGTAGTTGAATTCAGATCATGTGAGTTCATTAAAATATTTAAAATTCAAGACTGCATTTTTCATAAAACATTTTTAAACATATAGAACACTACCTACTTGTATAAAAGGTATTTCTTAAAAGACCCTGGCACTTGAGGGCAAAATTAAAATGTGACCTTTACTGCACCCACATTTACCTTTCCTCTAAATGTTGTAAGAGGGCAGTAGGGAAGAACCATCCAACACGTTTAATTTCAGACACACTCTTGAGTAACATCAGGCTCCAAGGAAAAAAGATCAGTGTTTGTTTGAAAATGTTTCAGCAAACCTGCAGCCGAACACAAATATCAGCATCTTATTTTTTCCTGTATGAAATAAATCACAGCTTTATCTGATTTCACCAGGCATTCTGCAATGTTTCTTTTATTTTTTAAGATCTCCATTCTACCTCTCAGATTGCAATTGCTCTGCCATTCACGAGATTACATCTTTGCCAGCTAAAGCCTTACCAGCCTTTACAATGGCTCCCAGATAGTTTCCACAGATACAGGGCACCAACCATTTGTCATTTTTCTGCAACAGCTGAACTTTCAGATCAATTACAAAAGGAAGCAGTGATAAAGTAAACGAGATATGTCACCGCTTTGGATTCCAGGAACTAGATTTTGCCACTCTGACAAACACCATTACTCTTCCCCCAGGGGGATAACTCGGCTATTCATAAAGCAAGCCTCCTTCTACACTGAAAAAGGGTTAAGGACCTGACTCTGCATAGAATAGAATAATTTAGGTTGGAGAAGACCTTTGATATCACTTTGAATCCAGCCATAAAACTAACACTGCCATGCGTCTTCATAGATCATACATATACATATAGCATATTTATAATCATATATCATGTATCTATATTGTGGGTGTCAGCCTCTTCTCCCAAACAACAAGTGATAGGATAAGAGAAAAAGGCCTCAAGTTGTGCCAGGGGAGGTTTAGCTTTGATATTAGGAAAATTTTCTTCACTGAGTGTGTTGTCAAGCGTTGGATCAGACTGCCCAGGGAAGTGGCTGAGTCACCATTCCTGGAGGTATGTAAAAAACGTGTAGATGTGGCACTTCAGGACATGGTTTATTGGAGGACTTGACAGTGCTGGCTTAACAGCAGCATTTGATGATCCTAGAGATCTTTTCCAACCCAAACAATTCCAGGATTCTGTGTACCATGGCACACACATGGACTCCTCCAATCATCCAATTCCCATTCTTATACTTTCCCATTCATGCAAACCATGCAGTACCCATTCAGCACCCAGGCTGGCTGCAGAGCCTTCTATCTTCACTTGAGCCTCATTTGTCTCCAACTAGATTCTCGAATGGATTTTAAAGAGACATTAACACACTACTCAGAAAAAAGACGCTAGACAGTTTGGATCTCATTACGGAATACAAATTGGATAAATGCATTAACTTTCTCCCCACTTCACTACCTAATGAGCAGATTTATCTTCTATTTCCATGTGCTTCTTCCCTCTCAGACAGCAGGGAGTATACCAGGATAAGTGTAAAAAAGCTCCATGTTTTGAACTCACTTTAACTTGTTGCCTGCAAAAGTTCCTGGAGCAATGAGTCCCACTGCCTTCTGATCGTTCTTTTGTTTCTGTAGACACTCCCTAAGGTGATTTCCTGGACTTTTCCCTATATTCAGTATATATATTTCCTATATATATACTGAAGTACTGTGAGAAACAGTGAATGAGTAGTTGAATAATTCTTCATCTCATTTATATCTCATGATTTTCAATGAAACAATTTTATTCTTCTCAAGAATCCCATTCCATTTAAAGTCTCTGYGCCTAGTAACTGCAGAGTTCAGCCAATCTGCATTTCAGCTGACCATCTTTCTAATAGTGCTATTTTTGAGAAGGAAGTCACAAAGCCTCATGTGAACCCAAATGCATTTGGATACTGCCACTATGGATTTTACATTCCATTGAAATATCTATAAAAAGGCTTTTCCCATTTAATTGCAGTGAACCTTAGGCTAGTAGCAGAAAGTTGGAATATTCAGTTCTCTGTCCCTACAATGTTTCACAAAAGAAATACACTTTAAAACAAACATATTAATGTTGGAATTGATAGAATAACCAATTAACATTGCTAAGAGTTATGGAAACAAAACTCTTAGCATTTTGGTAACTCTAGTCAAATAGTGAAGGATAGGCATGAACTAACGCATTTGGAGGTGGTCAATAAGTCAGGTAACATGAGGTTAAAATATGAGCTCACATACTGAATGAAAACACTGGAAGGCAGACCAAAAAACTAATACAAGTAAGCCAAGGTTTATGTTACTCAGGACAAAGATAAGTCAAATATTTTTACCAAACTCCTCTCTCATTCTTACTGCTGATTTTTGTTGGCATATTTCTCTACCTGCAGCATTCAGCCAGCATGAGCTGTAGAAAAAGATCTATAGTTCACTGAAGCAGACTAAATGACCAAAGCTCCTGTTTTCAGTTTTTACAGTTATCCAAGTAATTTCTTATTGTTATTAAAGACATAGCTGATAAAAGTAATTGAAAATTAGGTTTAAAAACCACCCTTTTTTCGAAGTGCTCAGGAAATAGAACATCCACAAGAGTCAGGCTAAAAGAGTTATCACACTCATTCCTGCTCCATTTTCAAAGAAAACACATTAATTTTAATTCCTGGCTCCAAATACATCTTCTGGTTTGGATGTTACGAAGCTTTATGAGACATGAATAACAAAATTTGAAATGAGATAGAATTCAAAGTAACAAAGATCTTGTGGAACCATGGACTGACTGACATTTGAGCTGAAAGCCACCAGGAGAGCCCAAGAGCTTTTTGTGCCCTGCAGTTCAGATTAGACCATTGACCCCAACTTTCAAATAAATTTAAATACAACTATTGATTTCTCATCTGCTCGCATTTTCTTCCTAGCTTCTATTATTATTTAGCAGCCAGTTAAGTTTTGAAGTGAGATCCCTGCTAAACAGCAATGTTACTCCCTAAACTTTGAAGGGCAGACTTGCCCGTTCAATAAAATAATGCATTAAAAATATATTTAAATTATCTTTAAAAAATCCCCCAAACAAACCAAACCAACCAACCAAATAAATACACACACACAGAAACACCCTCACAACAAAACAAACAATCTCCAACCCCGAATATCAGCCATGTTCCAGAATGTTCTGAAACAACCCAGCTCGCCAGACCTTTACTTCAGCATTCAGGTTACGGAGTTTTCCCCTAACCTTGTTAGATCTCAAAGTAAGCCCCTCCTCCTTGAAATTTCCGTATCTTTTATACCTGTGACAGCTTCTATGCCACTAACATCTCATCCGTCATATTCCCCAGACCTTGCAAGTGACCAACTGCATGAGACACGGTCTGGAAAGGATGGCACAAAGGTAAAAGAAGTGCAAGGAATATATGATGCTAAAGCAAATATTTTCTGCTTCCTGCATTCAGAAATAACCTAAAGCTCTTCCATCTTATACAGTTCACTAAAATTTAAAAACAGAAAAGCTATTCTGACATCTTAGTTTGGTAAGACGTCTGGCTATTTTGTCTGTGAGACTGGCGGTAGACTGCCTGGTGTTGACAGAAGGAAAGTTCTACAGAACTACTTATTGTCATCCTCACTATAATTACCAGGCAAAAAGAATTACATCAATAGGTATTGAAAGACGTCGATAGACTCCCATAAATAATTTTAACCAGAGAGACAACTGGCACTATCTTCTACATGACACTGAGCACGGAAAACCAGGCCACTTGATTCGGCTTAGCACTGATAGAGCTGCTGCTGCTTTTCCCTCCCCTGCAGGTTTTTAGGACAACATTTGTAGCTCAGCAAAGCATCCTTGAGGGGATGTATGTGTGTGAAACAGAGCCCTTCAGTTCTGAACTCAGCTCTTAAACCCATGTCATAGGTCCAGGTTTGCTCCAAAGCTGTCGAGGGACATTTCCTCCTGCTGTAGCCTTTGCCATTTTTCTGCTGAAGCTAAAGTGTAAAGATCAATGTCAAAGGGAATATCTCAACAAGCAAAGAGGAGATGATACCGGTTTCATTTCTAGTGGCAAGATTCTGCCACTCTGCATCAGAAATAATTGTGTCCTTTACCGCAGAAGACCACAAGGCCATACACAAGCTCAGGAACAGCTTGTGGCAGAACTCTGCTCTTAGGGAAGGTCAGTGAGAGATGTGTTACTGTACACACAGAGATATGGAGGCTCACCAAGTCCCCATTTACATTATTTTAAAGGATTTCTTACAACCACACTGACAAATAGAGGGGGGTTTGTTTGGTTTTTTTTTTTTAAATTGAAAATGCTACACAGTAGTAATGTTGCAAAGCTATACACAAGGCAGAGTAAAAAATGATCAGAACCAGCAAGCTATCCTACAAATCCATGTTTTCCCGCAAAGTTAATTTAGTAAGGTTCTCGCAAATGTTCTCGTTTGATAATTAAATGGAGTATAAAAATAATAATAAAACCTGGCATAATTGCAGTGATAAAATAATTCTGCACCTGCACAATGAACTGCTTGCTAATCAGCCAGATGTTACATTTTATCTAAATGCCCGTATTACAACACTGACAATATTCCCGTGTACCACCTTCTTCCTTTTCTTTCTCCAAGAGTACTGAAACCCTCAGAGTGCCTCCCGTGGTTGATCCCAACGGTTTAACATCAGCTTTGCAGTTGTGACTGACTCTATAGTAACCCTGAACCTCAGCCAACTCGAAATTATGTACAGAAAAGTGCAGTACACAGCAACAAGAAAGTGAGACAAGCACATGCTTTTCACCAAATGTAAGGTTGCATATGCACCACTACACTTTACATTTTCTTACAACATGGATGACTTTTGTAGCTATTGCCCAGCCTCCTTCCCCTCAAAAGATGTAAAGACACCAGCAAAAGGTATCAACCAATGGGACTTGATATTGAAATTAATTAATTAATATGTTTACTGCATAATTTAACAAAGTGGAAAAAAAAGGTAGCATTTGGAACTAACTAGAATCCATACAGTTCTTCTGTTAGCAAATGTGAGATGTTCTTGCACATCATTCCATAAAACACCCTTTCCTCTGTTTTTCTCAATACCACAAGGTCATTGTTCTTTTGCCACAATATTCGTTTAACTTAACATTACTTTTACAGTTTGTGAACTTAAGCAACAAAATCAAGTCTGAAAAAAAGGCATTTATCTTCTCAAATGGCCTTTTCATTTTCACATTTTCACGTATTTCTCATCAATACAATAATATTCGTCCATCCTTTTCTTAAAAAATAAAATCTGTTGGAAGACACTAACCTGACATTCAGAAAGGTCCCTGTAATTAAATTATTACACATGGTCAGAATGGTGTGTTCATACCCCAGCGAAATCTTCAAAATTTGAGTTATTATGTTTAGATCACCCCAACCCTTGGGATAAGATCAAGTCGAGCAACAGTTTAGTATCAAATATACTCTCTCTCTGGAAAACAGCAGAAAACCAGATTTTGTGATCTAATAGGACCTTTTCTGCAAATATTCTAACAAGTTTTTCACCAACATCAAGTATCTAAACTGAACTATTATGAACATTTGAGAAGAGTCAGTCTTCCTTATCATGTCAATAAAACGTGTTAAAAAGGATTTATATAAAACAACATCTGCAGACTAAAGGGTCAAATCCTCATTTTGTAAGGAAAAGTGTCTCAAAATACTGTCATATCTATGAATTTTCCTGGTCCTCAAATTAAGAGAAAAATTATATACACTCTTAAAGAAGTTGTATTTGTGCTTGTTAACAAAAAAGTAACTATTTTAATGGTGTGAAGCATCATATATTTTTTTTCTCAACAATCAAGTGAAGCTGCCCTCTGCCTACTGCGGACTTGAAAATATTTTTATCAAATAGAGCTAATGTTTAATTTGCCAAAGTGGGATTTCATAAGGAAGCTTTGTTTTCAGAGACTACCTTGTACTCCATTTCTGAAAACACAGCGCTCTGGAGTTTCCAGTGGTCCTTACTCTGAGTGAAGCAATGAAAAACAGTAGTTAACTTTTACCTCTTCATCATTCAGAGTCTCACACCTGGGCTGTCACAAAAGCATGGGCTTGTTGTTATCTAAGACTGCCACAGGTGTTTAATTACAAAGCCAATATAAATGAAAACAGTCTTCCCCCTCAAACTAGGACCCCAATTCTAAGAAATATTGAACACACCAAACGTTTATCAGCAAAAGCAAGCAAAACATTTCCTCTTTCCCCTCTGAGTTATTCTTATAATTACACTCAGGTTTAAAATAGCACAGCTTTTAGAAGGTAAAGTACACAATTACTGATAAAGTCTATTTTTCACTCCGTTGTCCCCTTCTGATATTTTTTGCCTCCTTACTAACCATAACAACATTATTTAACACCCAACCCTGCACCAGCTGGTTAGAGAGGAAATCATTGTACCTACAGGAGACTCAGTGCAACAGTTCAACAGTTGCAAGAGAGATGTCCAGCTGAGATCGTGCAGAAACTTTACAAACTACTTTTAAAAAACAAAACAACAACAACAACAGAACAAAAAAAACCACAAAAAGAAGGGGAAAAAAAAGCAGAAGGAAATTCCTGCTTGTGTTCCTCATGTTGCAGAGACAAACGCTGCAGCTGTACAGGTATTGCCCTCACTGAAATACAAATTAACAGTACCAATGCAATACAATTGTCCATTAGAAAATCACACATTAGTTTATGTTTGTTAAACATTAGTTAAATATTCGAGGATATATTACCCATACTTTGGTAACTGCATTCTTGCTGCTGACCTCCTCAGTTTCCTGGCCTGGAAGACAGGATAGCCACAGGAGGAATCTCCTCTGACATCCCCACTCTGCTCTTACCCAGGTCTATGGGTCTGCATCTGTCACACTTTAGAAGACTTCAGAAAATACAGGAAATGCCAAATGGGTAACTCTACACATTACACACCCAATAACTGCCTAGACTGCTGCCTTGTTTGCTACTCCAATACTGTATTTTGCACCCTAAGACAGTATTTTTCTTCTTTCCAGAATACACCATGGCTTTATGCAGCCCAAAAGAATTGGTCAATTCTGGCCATGGTGAGATATGAACCATAATTTATTAATTTTCTCAACACTTACTGAAAACTATTTTCTCATTTCAGGAACAAAAATCTAAGGAGTTTTTATCTAATGTGTCTCCTGTCATTTCTCATCTAAACCAACAACCCTCTCTAAGCTATTTCATTATACTTTTCCCCAAAAGAATAAAGTTCAGATCAGTAACTGCAGAAAGCATAATGCTTTCTGCAATTTTAATCTATACTTTTGGTTTTAATCATACTTTTAATCTATTTTAAAATATTATTTGCAATGAACTCCATGTGTTGCTTTTGATTACTCTAACAAATTATAACTACTTCTTTACTCTGTACTGCAGACTCCAAAACCAATATGGTTTTTGTCAAATAAGTAAAAGGAGATTAATTTCCCTGCACTCTTTTTCTCCAGGCTAAACACCCCCAGCTCCCTCAGCTGTTCCTCATCAGACTTGTGCTCCAGAGCCTTCATCAGCTTTGTTGCCCTTCTCTGAACATGCTCCAGCACCTCAATGTCCTTCCTGTACTGAGGGACCCAAAACTGAACACAGGATTCAAGGTGTGGCCTCACCAGTGCCAAATACAGGGGCACAATCACATCCCTGATCCTGCTGGCCACACTGTTTCTGATCCAAGCCAGGATGTTGTTGGCCTTCTTGGCCACACTGCTGGCTCATTCTAGTATGTATCCACTTTCCCAGAGAGCTTATGAAAATAAAAATCCTTCTCAAAGTACTGATGACCTCTCAAGTGAAAATTTTCTAGGCATTCCTACAGTTTACTTCCCAGTTTTTATTAATTTAATAATCTGTAGAAGAACTTTTAATCCAATCTCTATATCTTTGAATAGCACTGAAGAAAGTTCATCTTGAAGCTCTGTGATTTTGTGTGTTGGGGTTTTTTCATAATTATTTGAAACTTAAGTACATATTTTGAACCAAATAATTTTTGTCTACCTCCCTAACAATATCTTTAAAGTATTTGAGTAATATTTGTGAGTTAAGTCTTCCTTTGACACAAGTCTGTGGCAGCTAAACAGAGGTAGCAGTGTTGATTTATGTGTAGGACGTGTCATGCATGTCTCCCTCCTTTAAAATACTTAATCCAATATCACCACCTGAAACAGTAACTTATGGAACATCCATGAATAAATATGTTACTCCTCCTTTCTTTGTGCACATGTAGTGCAACAGACTGTCAAACTGCATGATTACACACCGTCTTTTCACAAAAGATGTCAGTCTCATTTAATGGACAGAACCAGCAATGCTAACACATACAGTTATTTTATATTTTGTCCTTTTATCCTTATAGGTCAATGTTTGACTACAGGCCTTCTCTAGCCAACATTTCCCAAGTTAATACTTTTATACTTGGATTAAAAAACAACTGTCCCATTAAAGTTAAGGATTATTCCCTTGTTCTTATTTCTTACTTTCCTAGCTTACAGGCGATGGGAATGTTCTTACTCCATTAAAATGCAGGAAAACCAGGTTAACTTACATTGCCATAAATAACCATTATTAAAAAGTGTTGAGTATGTGGGTAGAAAGTCCCCACGTGTGATCAGAACAGGGCTTCTCCACCAATTAGTGTCAGGTATTCCTTCTTTTGTTCATTTTATTCTTACTTTAAAACCAAAGATCCTGTGTACAGGAGGGAAACAATTTGAAAACAGAGAACAGCAGGGCCAGACAACATTAAGGAGCACTCTCTTGAGAAGGAGGAAAATGGTTTTGTGTTGCAAAATATTAATGAACCCATTATTGCAATACTATCTCTCCTACACTGCCCACACTTTATAGAAGACATTGATAATCTGGAAAGATTCAAAATGTAAACTGATAAGAAACGATAAGAAGCAATAAGAAAACTCAGAAAACTGTTTCTCAGTAAGATACTAAAAGAAGCTCCATGCCCTAATTTACTTGAACTACCAAGAATAGTAAAATTCAGAGTCTGTTTTCTCCCTAGTAGCTAGCAAATACAGGCAGCAAATTATTCAGTGAGGCAAGGCTTATAAAAAAGGTGAAGCAGAGTTTTTGAGTAGACAGAAAAAAACATAAAAACTCTTAATTCAAGCCTAACAAAGACACAACAAATCTAATTTTAAGTACATAATAGTTAAATAAGAATAAGAATAATAGTTCTCTATATAATGTGATTAATGTAAGTTCAAGAGGGAACTTGGACCAAGCAGTGACATCTACTTCCTAAAGCCAAACATCTCACCATTAAATGATTACCCTCAGCACATCTCTGACCATCTAAACAATTCTGAAAATGCAGGGGAGCTCCAGTAAAAGACCTCCTTCCCCTGAACCACTCAAAATTATTTTTAGACAATAAGGTCTCACATATTTCAGACAATTAAAAGAAAAAAAGATTGAAAACATGTTCAATTCACTTTTGCTGTTACTCAGAGTTTGTTAGCAATAGACATTCAAATAACAAAGAATAAAATCAGTGACTGCTTCAACATCAAGACACACCAAACAAAAAAGCATCATCCCCACTCAAGATGTCAGTATTCTCTGCCAAGATATTTCTGTACTATCAGTACATAAAAATAATTCATGATCTATCTGACCTATAGATTCTTTCCATTGACCTTTTYCTGCTCAAAGGAACAGCCCGACAACACTAGAGAGAGAAACTTTTTCACTAACTCCTCCTCAATATTTTCACAGCCAAAATGAACTTGTTTCTAAGCTGTCTCTCTTCTCATTAACTCAGAGTAAACAAAAAAATRTTATCATTGAACTGGAGGCATAGGAAAGAAACAATTTCACCTCAGACAATTATACTGACTGTTCAGAAAATGATGCACAATAGTCTCCCCAGAAGCCAGCACTAAAATTATTCATATCTGTGATGGATATATCCCATTTATCATCATCTGGACTAAAACGGCATTCCCATGTAGAGCTTTATCACAGCTCAGGGAAGTGCCTCTGAATTCAGCCAGCCTCTGAAATCCTGATGCACTAACATAAACTTTCTAGACACATGAAAAATGACAACCTGGAAATTACTCCATACAAAAGTCTACCAATCTGTTCTTTCTCTGAGGAAGTCAGGACTGCATAAATAAACAGAGGAACAGGGTCAATACAGTCAAGCCRCAGATACTCTCTCAACTTTTCTGAGAAAAATATTCACGATAAAGACAAATTTTGTAAGTGTGGATAAGTAGCACCTATCAGCATCATGAGAGTTCCATTGGCTCAGACCAACAAGGCCACACAGCCCAGAAGCTTGTGTCCAACTGGCCACTAGCAAGTGCCGACRGAAGAGTGAGAACAGGGCAAGATGCCACTTTGTACTGGTAGAAATGGGAATGGAGAATTCATCCCTTTTGATTTATTTCAAGAAAAAAAACCCAAGCCTCAGAGAAAGGCATCAAAATATATAAATAGTGGGKTTTACTACTAAGAAACATTAAAAGTTACTACTATGATTCCAATGGTGCAAGTCATGCATTACCCAAATTATTCCCACATTCACTCTTGGTTTTTGGCATGTATTTTTTGCCTGCTTGGGTATCACAAACATAAGCACAGCAGAGCTGCATCAGAAGGAAACAGCAGGTCTGCTGCATCACTGAAATATTAAGACAGCCTAATTATAACTCAAGGAGGTCATTAGCATGTTGCCATGTCTGATCCTCCTGCCTAGGCTGGGAGATGGCAGAATTGCAGGATGCTGTGGAGTATCACACAGAGYTGGTCTCCAGCTTCTGAGTATCCCTCCCCTGCAGTGCTACAACTACTCCCTTAAGTTGCAGAACAAGAATTTCTGATTAGTTAGTGTGGAAATGCACAGTTCTCAAACACTAACAAGTCAAGCATAARCTTCATTGCTTTTTCTTTTAAATTATTCCAGCAAGCTGACATATTTAGCAGACATATACTCACTGCTCACATTTATCTTTCCATATATTCTGTCCCTCCTTATAGAATTGCACATTGGCCATCCTTTCACATATTTGACAACCTTACCCAAAGTGCAAATAAGATTCCTCTACACAGCATCATTTAAAAACAAGAATGAATTACCTATTTAAAAGAATAAATAAAGGAATAACTATGATTTATTGTGAAAATGTGTACTTCAGTATTGCTTAACAATAAACATCTAAATACAGACTTGCTCCATAAATAGAGCCACACATCAACATCTCTCAAAACCTCACTACTTCCTCTCTCATAGGACTGCAGCAAACTTTAAAGCACATTATGCTGATATCCTAATATCTGAAGCTGCAGCACCAGAAAAGAAACAATTTTCAATCTATTTTGGATCACAGAACTTTTTTACATTTTAATGATGCAGCTCAGCACAATGTTCCTTTTAGTAAGAGCCTTAAAGGACTAGCAAAYAAATTCTCTCTGTATACAGTCTCAAAGTCTGGGTATAACAAAGTCTTTTTCCACAGATCCTGTTCCTTCAATCCAAGTCCTTCTCTGGCACAGAAAGAAAAAGACTAAAAAGTAAAGAAGATCACAGAGGTATAAGGCTTAAACAAACTAGCTTAGGCACCAAAACCTTCAGCTCAGTACAGACTATAAAGTAAGAAAAAATCCTGTGTTTAATCTGCACAGAGCTCTATCTTTTCTATGCACAATTAACTCACAGAAAGCTACCACAGGTATTGCTAAAGTATAATAAATACAATAAGAATATTGGGAATGCCTAAAGGAACGTGTCGGTAAGGGATTTTATGCAGATGTCTTTCCTCAAGAAGCCTACTTAGTTTACTACCAAAGGAAAACTACAGTGGTTTTCCAAATTATTAGAATGAGTGTATCCAGAGATGACAGCTTCCAGCCCTCAGCCAAACCTAAAGCCATCCATCCAGGGCACCAAATCTGGTTGCCATCTTTTCCCACTTCCGGAGCACATAGTTGAGATGAAGGCAAAAAGGGTGAAAACCGAAATGGCTGAGCTAAAAAGAGGACAGAACCTTAATCTGAATTCTGACCACTCCCACAGCTGTCATTTGCTTCACAAGAAACAACACAAGATACGCTGTGACAAAATACTGAATTTGAATGGCTGTTGAAGAACTGCCTTGTATACTGCAGCCCACCAGGCTGCTTACAGTAATTACATAAAAGTAGCAACGAATACACTCTGATTTATTGTGCAAATAGAAATTAAAAAAAAAAGAAGAAAAAGTAGTTTGAATATTCACAAATGCCCTTTAACTGAAGCAGTAAAATTCACTCATTTAACAATTTTMGTTATATTAGCAACAGTATTTCTATTGAATAGCACTTCTATATTAGTGACAAGAAAAAAATGGAAACAGGAAAAATCAACAGTCAAGAAAAGAACATATGTAAAATTACTTTAAAGTAATCTCATGTTTTTCTTTAAGCAGCTCGTGTAAGGAAATATCAGAAAGTGTTAAATGTTTAGGTTAGATTACATGAGAAATTCTTTTCTTGCTTGAATGTACAGCAAGCTACAGYGCAACATTACATTATGAAATCTGTAAATAACATTAGGATGGCACTGCCTTGGACATACCCTAAGACAATMAATTCTGTTGTTTTTCAAAAGTTATGTAATATCTCTTGAGGACTATACATCCTGACTAAGCATCATAGTAATATCACACTACTTTTGTTGGGTTTAGTTTGTCTGTTTGGTTTTTAAACAAGTCAATTATGAAATTTTTGGTTCCTGTAAATGCTGTAAGTCCACTGCACATAGCAGGCAATAACTTCTGATCATGTATAATCCACATCATGTTTTGTACTGATTGCAGTTCTCTAGATACATTTTTTCATTAAAAACTGTAAAAATTGTAGTTAAGAATTACTTAACAAYAGCATTTTTAAGGTAACAAAGCACCTTAAGTTCCTACTAAACACCACTTTACATGGTTTGGGCAAGTATTATTGGAAAAAAATAACGTACAAAGCTGTTGTTGATGTGTCCTTACTCAGGAGTAATTAAGCAGATGATCATGCACTTTGATGAACATGAGGGCCATTCTTTGCCTGAGGGAAGTGGCTCCCACAGAGCGAGAGGTGATACAGGCAGCTTTCCATGTAGAAATTCTTTGCCATTACAGCTTCTCCTTTCCTCTGGTTTATAATTGATGTGCTTGCCCTCTCTTTATTGTCGTGAGAGTGATGTTTGAGGTAATACAAATAAGGTTGAGCGTTTGTAAATATTTTTCAGAGAAATTTGTTGAGAGAGAAGGGTTTATTCAGCAGAGCCTAAAACTTTACAATTCTATGGCTCTTACTACAGTCATTCATTACTTTTCCTGAATGACATGTAAGAGAACAAATGGAAGATGTCTTGTGAGTCCTGCAAATATTATATATCTAGGTAACTAGAGAGGAGAAGAACTTTTTCTGGCTCATTAACTCTTGAAGTCCATTGAAAAAATCCCCCTTTATCAAGACAGACCTTTAACGCATCTTTAAAGCACGGTCATGTCTTATTGGTATAAATTACACCAGCATCTCAAGCAAGTTCAGACATATGAGCAAACGCACTTTTTACTGTTTACATGGCAATGTTTTTCTGATCTATAAACTTCATAAAAAATTACATGAGGCCATAATGCATGAGGTACAGACCAGACCTCAGACTACAAGTTGTAGGCTTATACTCTAAACAAGTTTCTTCCATAGCTAATACCTAAACGACTTTGAAGAAGAGTCAAAATGAACATCTTAACAGGAACATCTTAACAATTTCTTTAATCTAGACACTTTCTTACTTGGTTAAATGTCGCGTGCAAAAACCAATCAAAAATACTTTGCATGAGAAGCAGTCCAGTTTGTGCTTCAGTTTCATTAAGAGTCCTGCCTAACTCAGCCATGATCTGGATATGAAAAATTTCAAACTCATGAGATAATTTATTACAGAGTTGTTTTGAAATGCTCTCTGCAACAATACAAGGCCTGGGTGTGTTGTGAGTATATATTTTATTCGTTGATAATAGGGTTTAAAAAGTTGCAGTGAATACCCAAATATTGGTATGAGCAGCGTTCTCCCTCAGTGCTACCTTTGCAGGTTTTTCCAAATACACTAAAAAACCCCCAAAAGTAACCAACCAACCAAGAAATAATTTTATAAACCCAGGTAGATCCCCATCAACCTTTCATGAGGAACTTTCAATCTAGTATGTACTGTGATAGACACATGATTTATCTGGTACACAGTGATGACACAACTCAGGATGTTTTGGGATATTGTTATACCTTAAACACTACTGTATTTACTGATTGCCTCCCTTTTTAATACTTCGAGCTCTAAAAAAACCTAAATCTGTCTAAACTAACTAATTCAGTGAATCTTAGTCACAGATGAATTTTGGTTCATTGAAGTACAAATCAGATGTTTCAGTTTATGTTCACGCTAATAAAATTCAGATAACCTACCCTGGATATTTCTCAATGTTGTACAGGACATAGTCTGTGTGGGAAACTAGAAATCAGCTCTTAAAACTATCTAAGTTACAGAAAAGCAAAAGGAGTAAGAGAAAAAATTTATCATCAGAAAATGCTACCAGCAGCAAAAGAAAACACTATACATAAATATTCCCATGTAAACAACATCCTTCCCTGTAGCCACCCTGCAGAGGATGGCAATGCCGTTCATTTTATAGTGCCCTAACATCATGTTTCAATTGTTTCTTCTCTACAGATACGGCAAACGAGTCTTAGAGACATTTATCATACTCTGAAACAAGATCTCCTTCCCTGTTAGACATGAACTCCATTTAACAGTAAATGGGATTTGGACAAGCCTGAGATATTGGGTGAAAGAGCTGCCCTTGTTGCTAGAGCTAAGAAGCACCCGAGAAGTTTCCCCACGACTGCACCTTTGGGAGTTGTGCCACAGCATTACTCAATAAAGTGCTGACTACATGAGAAGCAAGACCCTACAAGTCAAGTGTGATTTTCTGTTAAAATAGCTTCTTTAGACTTCTTGATTGATTAAACACAGAAACAAAATCTGTCTGGTTTTACTTCTCTTTTGACAGCCTCACTTTATGTAGCACACACACAAAAAAAAGGGCAAAAAAAAAAATTAAGAAGGCTTTATTGCTTTCTTCTTTCAACAGAAGAACATAAAAATCTCTAAGCATGACAGTCACCACCATGATGCAGACTAACTAAACTGTATAAACATCGTAAAAGGAAGATAGTTTCCTGAACTGAGACAACAATTATGTCAGCTTTAGCTGTGGAAATTACAGTATGCATAATCTAATTACTCTCATTTTTCAAAGGAATTCAAGCCACTGAAATTTATGTAATTGATTCAATTATTTTATTGAGCAAGCTCCTATATTCATCTGTCTTGCACGTAACAAAGAGACATCTGTACCTTCCATTTCTGCTTTCAAAATTAGAGGTACTGTAGGAATGAGTTGCAGTAGTCACAGCTATTATTGCCTCTCCAGCCCTCTCTCTGGAGGAACTAAAAGCAAAATCTGCTCACACACAGTCAGCTTTATGCTCAGACATGACTTTGTGAAGCAAGCAGGCACCAGCAGCACAGAGAGGAAAAGGAGGCAATGTGTATATTYAAAAGCTGTGTTATCTTTTCACTGAGAGAACTGAAAGTATTTAATTTAAACAGAACATGAAATTATTCCAAACATTGTTTGGAAAATTAATACTGACAGGATAAAAGTGATCACATTTACTTAGCCCCATTTGCTGATATTTTTTTTTTAACTGCAGACTGAAATGCAATTTAAAAATAAACTCTCTTTAAAATATTATCCTTGAAATGTTGAACATGACAGAGGCACATTAACCATCCGCCTCAGTAGACTAGTGTGCATTTAAGTCTATTCAATTCAATTAAAAAAGATAACACAGTCCAGGATTTACTTAAATACATCTCCAAACTCTCTGGACAATTCAACAGATATGTGGGTGGTCTAAACAGGCGCTCAGTTAGCTACATAATTACACTTTACTGCATCAAAGGTGTAAAGAAATTTGCAACTAGATACGTTTACCACAGGCTTTTCAACACTCTCTAGTTCTTTAAGTCTGGGATTGTACACAGATCTCAGCATAACTTTTTTTTAAAGTGAAAGATGAGAGTTTTCAAAATAGTAACTGCAGATAGGATCCTGAAAATATATGCTGGGGGTAAACCAAAAGTCTAAATGTCAACAGAGCAGGATCAAATAAAAACCACCCCTTGTGCCCATCCTACAATTATGTTTTAATGTACAGGATTGATGATAGTAAGCCCATTTCTCTGATGCTTCTTTTTGGAAGACTTGCCATCAGAATGAACTACACAGCAAAAGATTGGCTGTCTTTTTTGGAAAAGACTTTTTCTTTCTCGAAGTCCCTTCATGCTTTAGATGTCTTTTCACTGAGGATTGGTTGGATTAGTAGTTTATCTATACAGAAAGCAGGAGGAAAGGTGGTTTCAAGGAACGAACTTAAGAGAAGAAACAGCCAGTATTGCAGACTTCTACTGAGCATTCTCTATGAAACCACATTTTTTCCTGCTTTCCATAAAGCTAAAATTTCTCTTTACACCTTGATCAGTATAAACTGAGGTTATTGTAACTCCTCCTACCAGGGCCTTTTCTGTCATCGGTGTTGCTATGCCTGTTCAAATGAAATTTAGCGGTGAACTTCAACAAGTCCAAACTTCAGCACCTATTTTTGTCTACTTTCCTTTATTCCATCTGGCCATCACTTGCCAAGCCCACTACAGATATTAATTCCCAATACCAGAAATTGCCTAATCTTGCCTAATAATGTTGCCTCATTACCATGTCCCTGGACTCCATACTATTTGGGCTACTGCTTCCAGTCTTCCAGCTGAGCCAGAACCTTCTAGTTTTGACCAGCTGCTTAAACAGCCATTTGGCTGAACGATGGCAGACAGAGAAGGTAAATGAAGCCTTCTGTTTTCTTCAAACAAGCCAAGGGAAAACTGAAATCTGCACGACAGCAGTGCACACAATTTGACTAAATCTTTCTGTCCTCCGAGTGTTTTTACAGAAAAACTTGTAACTCTTTGGCAAGTGCTGCTGAAACTGGTTTTCTACATACAGACTTATAAAGAATCATAATAACAACAGACAAAGTTCAGCCACTGTGATAGGTAGCTGTCATTATCATTTGTTGAGTGTAATCAAGAATTTTGTGGAATTAATCTGTATGGTGAATTTGCTACACTTGTTTTTCACTTGTGTGTTTTTTCATGCCCATGTAGAAATGTCACAGGCTGTGACTGGAATTTCAGTGCCATTTTTAGGTAGGATTTCAGAGCATGAGAACTRTGTATCCTCACATCGACTATGTGGTCTTCAAAACAAATATTCTATTACCACATCCTACTACACATGGAGCCTGTGACCRCATTGGAGTATCACTGTAGCAACAATGGAGTAGCAGTTAAATATTCATGTTATTGATGTCATTACTGTCTCTTGAGGAAAATTCCTTGCTTGCTGTAATCAGATTCAAGAAAATTCTTATCTGATTTTTTAAATCTTGTTTTTAAATAAATTTCCACACAATTTGCCAGAAAGTGATAAATTAGCACCAAGAAAAAAAAGAAGGGAGGAGGGGCATGCATATTAGCCCCTGCAAAACTGAGAAATGTATTYAAAAATCTTTGTTTGATAACCAGACCATCATATGGAGCAAGGCCAGAAATAAAAAAAAATCAAGCTCCTTCATTTGATGTAGGGATTGGAAGCTTGAATAGCAAACCTACCTCTTGGCAGGTATCCTCTTTCAGGTCCAACCAAAATGTTCTGAAGCCACAAGGAGGAAGAAATGTGGAGGGAAAAAAAAGACATGGTGTAGAGGATGAGCAGTGGGAAAATAAGGAAAAAGCTATCATGAAAATGGCGTTGAAAGAGATCTCAAAGCAAATTTAGGAAAGAACTGGGACAAAGAAAGACTCACATACTTTGGAGAGCAAGTATGTTTGTATCGCAAAATGAAATAAAACATATGCAGGGTATAGATTGAAGAAGAGTTGATCATGTGAAACCATGGCAGTGGAAAACTTAGCAGCCAAAGCAACATCGAGAAGAAAGAGTAAGAAAAAGAGCTGGCATTCAGACAAGAAAAAATTAAGAAAAAATAGAGGTTGTTATACTGAAAACAAAAGACGATGAAGCTACTGGCAACTACAAGGAGAGGGGAAGAAGCAGCGTGGGAGAAATGAAGAGACAGTGTAGAGACCATGTAGACTTTCACATTTAAATTGGTTCAATTACTTTTGAAAAGGAAAGGCATAGGTTTATTGCTTTCAGTAAATGGAGGAGAACTGGAGGAGAAGCTCTTCAGAGTGGGATCAGTTTTGAATCTGAAGAACAGATGATTCAATATTCTAGCAACAATTACTATATTAATCATTTACTGCATCATGCAAGAAGCAAAATCAGACAATTCTGCAAAGCTGAGAATCCTATAGAACAACTGGGGAATCTATGAATTTAATATAACACACTCAACATCAATTCATCAGGCACAATGGCTGTTTGTTTATGTAAAATAATGAATCAAAAGCTTTATGAATTTTGGCTCAGGGACTTGGAATGCTTGATACTTGAAATTTTAATAGGTTTGAGAGAAGAAAACTCTCCAATGAATAAAGCTGTTTTATCTTACAGGCATCTCATAAACTGTTTAAATGGAATTTAAAATATATTAGCTATCAAAACCAAAACTGTCTTTAAAATGGACATACGATGAGTTTAGGGTTTAATTTTCCCACAAGAACCTCCAATAGCTCACAAAAGGATTGTATAAGACATGTAATGTGCTCGTTGCTTTTGTGGCTTTTACTAATCTACTTCTTAGCCATTAGAGAACTTTGCTCCCGAAGCACACAGTCCACCTTTACCGTGCTGCCATCTCTGGGTGCCAGGCACTTTTACTAGGGGAGGAAGTGGTGATGCATGCAGAATTATTATGTGGCTCAACGAGCTGTGACAAAGGCACAATAATAATACACTCAGGGATGAGCCGTGGCTTTTAAGGCAAAGCTCAGATTTGAGGGCAGCTAAGAGCCTTATCACCACATCAAGGAGAGCCCTGAGCGGACATGGGTGCACTGTGTGGAGGTCAGACACCGGCGACTGGCAGTGGCCAACCTGAAGTGATGCTCATCAAGTTTGACCTTTTGCTGCCAGGATGATGCACCCTTTTGGGATGGTTTAGATGAAAAACACTGCCTACTGCTGCTGGACTCCAAAAAAAAAATAACAGCTCTTCCTGACGGGATGAGGAAGTGGACTGCATCTGGCTGGGCTGAAATTAACATTTGTTGTAGCAGCCTGAATCGTGCTCTGGATTTCTGGCTCTGGATTTCTGGCTCAAACAGTGCTGATAAAGCACCAGTGTTTTGGTTATTGCTAAACAGTGCTTGCATAGCTTTGAGACTTTCTCTTTTTCCCAGTCTGCCACCACGGTTCCAGGCTGGGGGTGGGCAAAAACTTGGGAAGGGGTTCTGATGACCAGTTCTGAAAACTGAACAAAGGGATGTTCCATGCTGTAYAATGTAGTAAGCAATAAAATCTCAAGGAAAGGTGGAGGAACTCAGGATGCTTACATGTATGACATCCCAAGCAACTCATTCTCAGGACCTGCTTTCCAGGAAGTGGCTGGACAACTGTCTGCAAATGGGTAGGAATTAATAAATTCCTTATTTTGTTTTGCTTTCACCCACAACTTTCATTTCACTTACTAAACCTTCTTTCTCTCCATCCCTCAGTCTTCCTGCCTTCCTTTCATTTTCTCCCTGTCCCGTGGGAGACGGGAGTAGGTAGGCAGCTGGCTGGGTCCAACCCACCTGAGGAACAAGGCGGATTTTTTTGTCACAATATAGTTTGAAATTCCAACCAGGAATAACTTATTCCCCACCCCCATCACAATAAGAAAGGCAGGTGCCAATATTACATCCAGCTGCTGCATCACAAATATTGCAACAGGCTGATAATGACAATATAAAAGCTCTTCCCCATTCCAAAATTATACACCACAAGGTGCATGATTCCACTTAGAAAAAATATCTTTCAGTATTTATAAATATATTTTACTTTTCTGACTGATCTCTTTGACAGATATTTGACTACAAGAGCCAGAGGTAGAGGAACAAAACACATGATTAGAATTTTTACTGGGTTTGCACAGCTCTGAAATATGATACTGTGTTGGTGCAACCTAAGGGCTCAGACTCTCTGTAAGATATCTAGAATGCTAATTAATGCTGAAAACACATGAAGCCAGCTTAAATTTCTCCTGGGTGGACTTCCTCAGAGATAAGGATTACTACATCATAAGTCTGATATATTTGTATTGTATTTCTCTAAAATAGAGTATCCTCTCAAAAATAAATATCAGCTCACTGAACTTCTCTGAACCAGTTCAATTTTGCCTGCTGCTATTTTCCTAGGATAGGAAGATGATGAAACACTGATTGGAACAACAGATCAATGTAGAAGATGAAACTCAGATGAAAACAGCAGTTCTCACCTCCACAGTATCTGTGCATTGATCTTAAAATTTTAGATCTTGGATTTAAATCTGGAAAGCACTCTAATTTCTAAATACAGCTGTCAGCAGACATCTGCCTGCCTTTGTATTGAAGACAGCTGGTGTAGGAGAGTTAATAACAAGGAAAAAATATAAAAGGAACAGAGCCCTCCATCATGATTGAGAGTCAAATATTAATATTTTCAACTACAGACAACTCCAACAAGCTATAATTTTTATCTCTTATTGATCAAGGCAGTCTTAATAAGTGCTAGGTATGAAACAACGAGTAAAAGGGACAAGAAGGGCCATAACCATATATGTTTAGCATCAATCTAAAGGTAAARATGAAATATGTAAATTATGCTGCTATTTTCACTGGATCTTTTGTCATTGCTCCTTCAGTGAATACAAGCGACAGAAGTGAGGAACTTCAAAAGAATAGATAATATCTGAAGAATGGACAAGCTGACAAAAGAGATTAGTGATGAGATGCGAGAGATCAGCTGAGCCAGATAATCCTCAACATCTGTGTAAGAAATGAAGGAGAATGTGAAGGTTATGTACAGGATTAATTTTCCTAACAAGAAGTGTCTGAAGGACAAGAGAAAAGAAAAAGTTAACATTAAAGACAGTTAGCATAAAAAAAGAAGCATAAAAGTTAAAAAGCAATCACTGCTGTTTTATAAAGTGGGAACCATAGGCTACACGAAAAGGATTTATCACATGTGAGGCAAGAGCTCTGTTCAAATATGGAAAACACTATGAAGAAGAAGAGGAGAAATGAAATGTTCATRTCAAGATGTTGCTAGTCTTCATTGTCCCTTCATCTCTCCTGACTACTAAGTAGTTCATATACTTTTCCTGTTTTCTTTCTTCGCATGTTTTTCTCAATATGCTCTGGTGCTGACACTGACTTCTGGAATCAACTTCTTGCTACTATGTAAAGGAGAATTTCATACTTCTCAAGATTAGTATTTTGGGTTGTCTGCAGGCTTGCCCAAACATCCTCAGTTAGGGCACATACTCCTTTTATACTACAGTATATATCTGGTTTATACTAAAAAGTCTCTGGCACAGTTGCATGAGGTACACGCCTATCAGAAACATGCAGTTTCTGCTGTACAGTATGTTGGCTGCACAAAAACTGATCATCCATTTCTAACCTACATTCACACACCACAGAAATAACAGAACAGGGAAAGAGGAGGAGGAAAATCTAGGATTTAGAAACCCTCGTGAACCCTGTTTCGCTTCCACACCAAAGGACTATTAAAATATTTAAAAAACAAATGTCTGAAATAAATGTCATTGATACACCTATAGCACAAGCATTAAGATAAAATACAGTGGCATCTAAAGTGCCCATTGACCATATTTTCARTGAATTACAAAGATTTACCTTTATGGATGAACAATCCCTGGCAGAGAAATTCTTTGCACAGAAAGATTAGAGAATAATAGAGATGATCTGCTATTTTTTTTAGGATTAAGATTTGTGCTGTGCCACACTATGACCAAAACCACAATGTATAAACTGTATTACYGTTTCCGTAAAGGATATGATTTGTCACAACAGGTAGGCAAGTGCACAACCTGGATTCAAATCCCTCCTAGTGGTGTGTCCCTTTTTCTTAGGTTTCTGAAAGCATCAAGATTGAACATTACCCAGTATTGTAGCACCCATTTGTTGGAGGGGATACCTGTCACTGGAAAGGTTTGAAGAAGATTTCATAGTTATGGTTTTCAAACCTGCAAGTAAGAAAACCAAAAAGGCCAGAAGTTTTTAGAAAATGAGAAGCAAAGTGGATTCTTCTAGTCTAGTATATTGACCCAGACTCATGCAGGTCTGCTAAGTAAGTGCCAATCTCCAAGCTTTAATTCATAAATGAAAGACTCTGTGTTTTATACACACTAATCATGAATCTTTTTGTAAGTGAAATAACTAGAACACATAAAAAGGTCCATGAATAATAAAACTGGCTCAAAAAAAAAGAAGTTTGACAATAGCATCTTCACCCGAACCCCTGGGCAAATTATTTCTGTGCTTTTCATTACTATCTAACTCTACTTTTTATTTAGACTGTTTTCTTCAGGGAACTAGAATATTATTTCACATCACAAGGGGTTTTCACAATCCCCAWAGCTCTTCACTGCTATTCCTCCATAAACTTTCCTTTAAGAGTTATTATTAACCTTTCTTTTGTAAAAATTACTTTTCCCCAACAAATTCCCTCCMTCCCTTATGTAATCTTTTTGAGAATGTTAGTGGTCCATAGTAAACATCTTATCATCAAAAAAGAACAAAAGGAAAATAATTAGAAATTTATTCTAGATACTAATTTTTGAGGGGAAAATGTCATTGTATTATATTCTTGTTTTATTTGGAAGAACATAAGGATATCAAAGGGACAGGATGAAAGCTTTTAGACTTGTSAGTCTTGCTATACATGTGGAGCTCTAGAAGTGTCATGACCTCAATTCCCCCATGATACTTCCATCAATAAAACTAAGGATGTGGGTAGAGTTTTCAACCTCTTCAGCTCTTTCTGTTAATTTGTCACTCTCCAAGTTCTGGAGCTAAGAAACTCCCAGGTTTTCTCTCTTCTATTAATATTGCACAAAAAAAGTTAATTACAAATCTTAGAAGTCAAAAAGCTGAATGAAGCTGAGCTGATTTTARTGTAAGGACAATGAAAGAATTATCTAATCTAAAAAAATTCAGTGGGATGTTCAGCAAAAGGTTTTAAATAAATATTTGAAAGTAGACATTTGTTGGCCAAATACAATTTCTGAAAATGCTCATCTAATGCAAATTAATTACCCAGCCTATGCATTTTTAATATTTGCAAAATACAATGAAGCAAAAATACATTTTGAAGCAGGCACCAAAACCTCCCTACCCTCTTTACAACAAGCATATACCAACATAGAAACCTTTTTTTGTTGTTGTTCAGAACATCTCTGATTTCTGTCATCTCCTATACTGAGGTACCACAGAGCCCTACATTTWAAATAATCTTTCTAGATGTAACTTCAGATCTTCAAAGCTGTTTAGATATCTAATTCCCTTTGATTTAGTAGAAAACCAGGCAGTTATACAATAAAATGTGCTTGAGTATGAAAAAAAGTTGTCATCTCTTTCAGGGAAATACTTGAATGTTTAAAATACACCTTATATAACTACATTCAAGCAAACAAACTGTCATCACAACTATACAGGAGGAAATTTTCATCTGGTCAAGATGCTTTCTTTACTGAATTCAGTGGATTACTCAATTGGTCATCAACACCAGAGATTTAAACATCTCGGAGACTGGTTCTGAGAAGGTTTGGATAATGAAAAATGGCACTACTTCACTACCTGCCTGTTGGAAGGAAAGGGTTAAAACTGGAAGATTTGGCAAGGAGGAAAAAATAGTTATTTTCACTCAAAATGACCTGGCAGCTGCACGATGCTAAGAATATTCAGTGTGGGAAATTTCACATTGTTTTCTACCTGTCTTGAAAAGTGGAATTCCTCTAGAAGACAACAGACTGCTGTAAAAGACCTAAAAAACATTTTTCACAGGCCTAGGCCTCCTGCTGGGGAAGAAAAGAGATAAGAAGCTTGGAGATTGTAAACCACAGCCTTGTGAAGGATAGCGCCTGTGCCAGGCCCCTGACGGCAGGCGGGAACGGCGCGTGTKCTTTTTGCCCCTGCTAAGATGGAATAAGCTTAGAGTGGATGTGTCCCCCTTGATTACCTGCAAATATTTGAGTTCTCACACTGCCAAAGTCATCTTCCCTTCTCACCTGCCTTTACAGGAGATACCTTCTCCTTTCTCTCCTTCCCCAGTCACCTTTGTGTTRCTTCTCCTCCCCTAGGTTACGCCCACACTACCATGTAAAACTCACCACACCAATTAGTAGCGATTCCCAGGCATTGTGCAGGGGTTAAGAAGTTTCCAAGGGCCATTCCCAATGGGTGTTTTTATTCAGTGCCCTGATTTTTAGAGACAAAATAAACTCACTGGGTTACATGATGGCTGGTCATGTCAGTTGACTCAGTGCCTGAGGACACAGAGTCCTTTACATCTTTATCTACATTGACACTATTTCTGCCTGCCCTGCTTCTTATTTCTCCTGTTAAATCAGCTTTTACACATCCATGTCTTTCTAGCAAGGGAAAGGAAGGGGTGAAGGTCTGCTCTTGGGCTGCCGTAAGACAGGCAGCACAGGTAAATTGAAAAAATGTGAAAAGACGAGGACTGAAAAGTACAAGAGGTGAGATGACAAGGTCTTTCTCTTCCTGTTGACACTGGAAATGAAATGACTACGATTTCCTTGGAAAAGCTGCTCTTCCTTGCTGCACAAGACTTCTGCAGGTGCAAAGGGTTAGCCAGAGATGACACACAGGTTCGGTTGGTTCAAACATCCAAAACTTGTCTCCTTTGCCTTCAGCAACATAGTCAGTCTGCTGCTGTCTTTAGTGCTACTGGCTATTTTGTCTGCTGTTTGGAACCAGTACTTCAGAAATAAGGACATCAACAAAAATCTGAGGAATGCAGAAAGGCTCAAATGTCAGCTTCAAAAATATTCTTTTTTTTTTTCTTCCAGAAATCAGTACTGCTAATGAAATCACTTTGACTAGCCTCAGAAAGAAAGMGTCAACATCCCAATGATATAATGAATATCATATGAGAAAATTCAAAATGTACATTTTCCATCTTGTCTTTCAGTTACATAAAAATGATGCCAGTTGAATGTGAACCTTTTAGTAGATGATGAGTAGAGGAAAACCACTGTTCTAAAAGTTCCAAAATACACATTAGCACCAATTAGTCTTCTGTAATGGGATTAAAAAGCCACAGTTAAGGAGAACTTAAGCTTATTTCATAATGATTTATTCTTATACAGAATTTCTCTGAAGTGCCATTTCACCATCAACCTCTCAATTTCAGTCAAACCAACGCAAAGTAAATCCAGCCAGCAGAAATTGCTAAAACGCATAGATAAAGCAAACATGAGAAGAGCTGAGAATTGCCTTCGACCATAATTGTAGGTTTACATTTTTTTATTGCCCAAGGGCATATAAATAACATTTTGAATAAGTGGAACTCATTTTAATATTTAGTCCAAATCTTGAAGTACATCGCTTTCCATCTTGGTTCTATTCAGAGAAATTCAGCATCAAATGTTTACTGTATTATCAGTCTTCTATATAAAATACAGCAACTTTTGGAAAAACACCATCCTATAATAATTTACCCACTGCTTATGTACTGTTGGGTTTTTCAGAAAMAAAATTTGCAACAAGACTGAGGTATGAAGTAAACAGTCTCTTTTTAATCTGAGCATACTCCCACAGCAATGCTTTTATTTAAAGCAGATCTAGTATTTCATGTATTTAAAATGCACCCAAGCTACATAAAACCCTCTAAGACTGAGCAACAAAACATCTAGAACATTAAATCACAAGAATTGGGAGTTTTGGGGCTCTTTTTTTTAAAGGCTATGGGGAATAACTGGTAGCTCTTCTGCTTAAGTATGTTAAGGGCACAAAAGTACACCGATGGTTGAGGCAGCAACATAAAAATCCCTGAAAAGTACTAGGGTTTGGACACGCAAGTGTCTCAAAAAAATTCCTGCTTGTTATATCCTAAGTAGCCACCGCATTGTCTGAAACAGAAAGTATGATGCTTTCGTGTCTGGCTATATTCCAATCTGGGTAATTGCATTCTACCTGCACAAATTGCATTGGCAGTTTTCATCAGGCGTGGTATTATTCYTTATTTCCAATCTTACATTGTTGCTATATGCTATTAACACACACTTTTAGTGCTTCAGCCCAGAAGCAGCCACATACTGCAAGGAAAAACCCACATATTCTTAGTTTCTCTTCTATTCATCCATTCCCCACTGTTCCCCAAAACCACTATTCTGGATAAAATTAAGAAGCAACTGTGAAATCAGTAATAYATTGCAGTAAGTCTAATTTTACATCCATGTCATTTTTTTAAGGTTATAAAATAACCTTAAAAAAGACATATTTTTTGTTGCTTTTCAGACAATTGTGAGGTAGTTACAAGCTTTTGCATGTCTGGTTATTTTCTGGTTATGAATAGCTTATGGCAAGCAGAATGAAAAACTCAAAATTGCATTCCATCAGAATTTCATCCAAAAGTAAATATTAAGAAAGTTTGGAAACAAACACAAAAGAAATCGTCCCCTTTTCATAATATATAACATAAGCTCACATCCTGATGCAGAACCAGAGAAAATTGTGTTGATGGCCTGAAAACAGTGGCAGTAAGTCTGTGTCTCCAAGGCAGAACCTTTCCATCTATTTTGATAAGGCTCTGCAGATTCATATTCATCTGTAAAATTCTACACTAAGCTAGCCTATTTCTTTAGTTGTAATACAGTTTCTTTTGCCCATAGTTATTACAGTTATAATACAGTTTCTTTTGCTCAGTTTGAAAGTGAGCATTTATGAAAYAATGATTTTCAACTTTTCAAAGCTAATTAATTTAAAAAGTATGTAATTAGATATTAATTTCCATTTCTTCCAATATAATCGTTGATACTAAAACTCTGAGCCAGTTTGGTTCAGAAAAATTGTCTGCCATCATGTAGAAAACTTCAGACTCTGGTAATAGAATCAAGAAGGCAGCTTGGACTAAACTGTTGCAAAGAACGATTCTTTAGGTAGTTTTTTAGTGATTTGGGTTTGGATTTTTTTTTTCACTTTTAACTGTATAGCCTCTGCAATGGAAGATAAAGTAGCAAGGCATTAGCTCCATTTTGCAGCATCAGCAGTGTAAATAAAAAAAATAACTTAAAGATGGTGCTCAGTGGTACATTCTTCACTGCCTTCGTTTTGCCTGAAGTAGRAGTTAGATAACATATGGTAGGCTCATCTTCATTTATCCAAAGATCTTGTTGACATTCCATAAGTTAGACTCATGGAAGACATTTCTTATAACATCAGCCTTGATGAGCTAAAGATAGGAATGAATGTGTTCTCCCATGGCTGCAGAGAGTTTTTCAGATCATCTACCTCAATTCTATCATAAATAATATCCAGAAGGGAGTTATTATCCTCTCTCTTCTAATCAAAAGCATGATTAGACTAGAAGCTATGCCTACAGTTACTGATCCTAGAAAAATACCTTCTTATATGYTAAAGTATGAAATTAGTAACGGATTTGGTGGAGGAGGAGGGAAGAGGAGTAGAGGTGCAAAGGACAGATTATGTAGCAAAGTAAGTAATCAAGATTTTAGGCAATAGACTGGAAAAACAAACAAACAAACAAAAGCACTCTAAATTAGCTTCTACCAGATCCTGATTTTTTTTTTTTTTTTTGTCTTTTCAGGAACTTTATCAGATCTAACATAATAACTTAATATCCCTTGGAAAGTGTATTGTTGGTAAAAGAGCTCCATATTAACGTGACTTCAATAAGGTAATTCCCAGGGTTGGAATTAACAGCAAGTACACAACATGGATCCACATGGAACGACTGTGGCTGCCCATTGTTGCATGACTGAAAAAACTTCTTTTCTCTTAGTGGCATTAGAGATTATCAACACCAAAGGCATTCTTCCATAGGTGCACTTTACTAATCCGACAGTCAAGGCAGACAAAGAAGCTGTAAATCCTTCTAGACAAATTTTTATCTTTGCCACTAACTCCTCAAGATTTTTGCAAGATGGATATTCCAGGGAAGAATGGCCATTACCATACCTAAGGATTGCAGTGAGCCTTTCTGGAGACACACCTAATATTCCTTGAAGTGGTGAACCTAGACAACTTAAGTGTTTGACCTTATAAAGACCAGCTAAGAMGTTTAAAGACTAGCAGAGAGATTGGAAGCCTGTGAAGGCTCCATCCTCTGTTGTAAAACCAGATCAACAATGATACACACAGCCAAAACTATAAATCACCTCCACTGATACTTGAATTGGCTTAATATGTACAGATGATTAAATCTAAAGAAAAAAACAGTCAGGAAACATGATTGCCAAGGAATGATGCTTCATAAGCAGCAAGTCAGGTGAGCGCTACGATTTGTGCTGGTATGAAAATAAAGAGGACTGACAGCCTGAAAACCTCAATCACTTGGTTAGCAATCAGTTGCCATTTGACTTAAAAATAATTTTTAGCTCCCAGTCCCAAGGAGGTTTYCTTTGAGGTTTGCCTCAAAGGTGATAATGAAAGAGGACAGCTCTCATATTCCAAAGGTTGGGAAACACTTTAAAGGTGCACAGTGTCTAAAGTTATAGCCCTTTTAAATTAAGACCACAATTTCTATCATTGGGCATCTTGCAATCTTCACAATTAGATTTCCATTAAGTAGTCAAAGAGATGTTTTTTTAGCAACAGAAATAAAATTTCTATTTTTCTAAATCTTAAACCCAAATATAATTAACTTATTCTACATTTAGGCCGATGCTTTTCTAAGTTTTCACTACAAAGAAAGTAAAGTTTTGTATTCATACAGCCAGTGCAAATCTCCAGAGCCTCCGCCGGACAAAGAAATGAGTATGGTGAGCGTAACCCATTCAGAGTACTGCTGAAATCGCTGTTGTTCATAGATTCTAGTTCCTTTTATTTCTGATAAAACCTTTAAAGTGAACAGAGCTATGAATATAAATCATCATCTTGCACAGGTGAATTCCCAAAACTCAACTGCCTCCAGAAAGGATATGCATTTCCAACATTGCTCCAGTGGATGTCAGTGGAACCTACAATTTCTTTTATTGAGTTTAATCTACTAAACAGCCTAACTCCCAGTTTTCCCATGATATCCAAGCCATGATCTTGTGAGGTTATAATAAATTACAGAACCATTCAAGTATTTTCACGTGTAACTCTGGTAATGGTTTATGGTGGTTGGAATATTATGTTTGAGGACTGATCACAGTCCATTGATTCACAAAGTCAGGAATCACGGTTCTGAACAGAAAATGCTTTTCCCAGAGATACGCATCCTACTTGCAGGAYTATATCCATTATTTATTAGTAAAATATGAATGATGGTAACCTATGGAGTGCATAAAAGATGAATTGTTATCAATAGACAACATCTCTACATTTCTGAGATGAAGGAGGGACATGACAAAWAAATAATATTTAGGAAATAGTGTGGCAGCAAACTTGAAACAAAATCCCTCATTATCAAAGAAATTTTAATGCACTGAGCATGCAAATTAAATTTCACAATGAAAAAGTTACAATAAAAACTTCTTAACATCCATATGAAATCTTAAAGCAAATATACAATCTTTATGGGAGATGTTTTTGTTTTCTCTGTKTTTACTTTACATCCTTGACAGAAATTAATCAGTTTCACTGTAATTCCCTGAGTTTCCTCAATTGTGTGTGATAGTAGGCAATAGTAAGAACTGTCTTTTGCTTCACGACACAAAAATAAGTGACCATTTTTACCAATTGGGAATAACACACTTGCATCTTTCAGTACAAATCTTCTCAATCCCATTTGTGTTTTATTTCATTTAAACCTCTAGGGCATACCATCTGCACTGCCAGCCTACACTCGAGATTTGATGTTTGGGTTGAGGTGAAGTTAAAAAATAAATTAAAAAGATACTCTAAATACCAAAATGTGATTAGCCTGATGTGAATTCCTCTCTTCTTCCTCCAAGTCCTGACACGATCTGACTCACTGTTCTTGAGGGTGCTGGATTTGTAGAAGGTGAGTATTCAACCATTACAACGTGCTTTTTTGCCTCTTTTCTGTACTTCTAGAAGGAATGCCCACCCCTTATCTGTAGCACTTTTGGTTTCTGGCCAAATACCTGCGTCCTCATTATCTCACATGGCTTGCAATTAGAACATCTTTTTCCTCTTGAGGAAGCTTAACCCTTGGCAATGGATGGAACTGGAACACTTCCATAGCTTCCTGGAGGTAACTGACTGAGCAGTTGACCCTTGGCTTTATGAAACATCTGTAATCTTCAGAAGACTGTAGGTTTTATGAAGTTTTCTTCACCAACTCTTTCACTTACATTCAACAAAAATGAAGCTATAGTAACCATAAGTAGATGTCAAACTGAAAAGTTGCTCTGCTTCTGTCAGTTTACCAAAATCTTGAACAATAATTTTGTTATGAATTAATTAATGCAACACGTTTTCACCAGCTGACTGGACTGCTTCGTATCTTCTGTACAGTAATAATTTTAAACATTGCTGAAACAATTTTTTCCCCGTGTGGCCGTAAAACTGTCTGTGAGAAGAGCACATTGACTTCAAAGCAGGTRTGGGTTTTTTATGTACTATAAGCTATTACTGTTTCCTGAGGTGTATGGGGGATATTGTGAGACTTTTTGAGGCAACTCTCAGGCAATAGAAGAACTCCAGACCTGCTTGGCCACGGGATCAGTTACTACATTTCTGTCTCTGTCTGTCAGTGTCCTAATGAGGGGGAGTGGCCACTTGTTGGTGTAACAGCATCACAGCAAAGCACTACCCTACACCTGAGCAAGAGGCATCCAGACCCGACTGCAGTTATACATGGATCTAGGAAGGGATGCTCTTCCTGGGCACCATTTCTTACCAGTTCAGAATAACAAACAGTACACACTAAAGTGTTCTGCTATCCCTCTTATCCACATTAAAACAGACATTATCTGGAAGACTGCCACAACAGTGTTGCTCTCCCTAAATGCAGAGGAATAATGGAGCAAATCTCATGGCAGATAAGAGATATTTCTTTATGTAGTCAAACACCATCTCTTTGGTTATGCAGCAGTTTGAAGCTGCTCTTTCATCTTATTTTTAAACTACCACACCATATCTGACAGAAACTGAATTCCAATATTCTGGCAAGAAAAAAATAATTAGAGGAATATAGAAAGGATAAATACACATAAAACTCACGTTTTGCTTCACACCTGCCACCCTCAGATAAATAACGTTTACTAACCATATTGATGCAYGTACATTTATTATCTGCCACCATATTAGCTGAGAAGCACAGACCATGCAACCAGCCAAACAAGCAATGACAAAGACAGACTAATATATTATTCAAYAAAAAATAATGAGAGCACTTTATCCACTCCGTATACTACAGTTCCATTTAATTTCAAGAGTTCTATTAAGCATTGCTCTAATTGTACCTCACTTATAGTTCTTGATCTGTGAAGGAGGGTAATAGATGTCAGGTCATTGTGCTAGTAGCCATTCATTCAATTCATACTTTCAAAATAAAAATCACACACACCTCAAAAATCCTTATGAGCACACTAAAAGCCACATCACTAAGCCATCTGTTTTAGGCCATGCAGAGCTCAGTAACAAAACAAATGTTKCATTTCATTTTCAGATTCAGGCTTATTGATTATTTTATCTCCTCTGCTGCAGAGCATGCCAGAAGGCCCTGCTCTGGAGGCAAGTTGCAATGAAAAGAGACAAGAATTTTATTAGTGCTAGAAGACACATAGCTCTGCTTTGGGAAAAATTACACAGCTCTCCAATGGAAAAAAAATAACACAAATGAATGAGGCCTGACAAAAAGCAGAAAAAGGCCTGCAGCTGCCATAAAATTGATAAAAGCTGAAAGGGATCTCACAGATAAGTATAATGATGCCTAAGCCAATGACATTTCATTATTATCTCTCTGTAGTTGTCTAGGAGAGCAGGTGAGTCCTTGATGCATTGTCTCCCATGTCAATCACTACTTTGCCAACCAAATTAGAGATGAATCACCCACAGGATCTGCAGAACAGTCTACTGCAACTCCTTTTGAGAGAACCRCTCCTTTTGACAAAGCAACACCTCCAGTAACATCATTACTGCCACTTTTATTACCTGCTAACAGCACCTAGAGAATTCACTGCCTTTATACATCTATGTTTTTTTATCAGTTGGAAATGGCACAAGGTAATGTTGAATACTCTGTGAGTGGGTGCTGTTTGTGGAACTCTGATCTTCACGAAGACATAGCAGAGTCAATCCCTTCTTCACCGATTTACCAATAAAAGAAAATAATTTTTCTGGAAGTGTTTTGATCCACTGTTTTCCACTGACAGAAATATGTCTTCAACAGACATAGCAGGGTACTGCAAATGTACTAATGGCCACGGCAACCCACTCAAGCATGCAGGCACTCCATCACCACTTCTGAAAAGGCAAAAATCAGTGTTGTCTCAGCTGGGAAAGAAAAGGTGTTTAGGTAAGTGGGTACAGGCCCTTCATCCCCAAGTAAGAGTAAAGACAAGTTGCCGCTCCTGTCAGTTGTGCAAAGGGGGATAGTTGGAGAGGTTTAGTTTTAAGAAACCTTGAAAAGTAACAAATACAGCTGTACAAACCCAAATTCGACCATAAATTAATATTTTCAAAATCTCAGCTCAGCTCCCTTCTGGATCAATTTGCTCAATGCTGACTCAGAACACTGTGCCTGTTTTTCACCTACTCACTGCATAGCGAAAATTATTCTCTTTCTTAAGAAATAATTTATTCTCACTTGCCAAATTCTTAGATTTATTGTTGATTTAATTACTTATCTCTAATAATAGTATATTAACATCAATCCTGTTCCCTCTCTCCCAGGTTCTTATACACCTTGATGATAACCTTCTCATTCTAGACCCCTTAGAGCTCCACAGATCAAATCTGGTAATMTTTCATATCTTGCAGACTGAAAATTAGAGGTCTCCATTGCAACCTAATCTCAGCCATGTCCTTCTCATTATAAGGTCACTGGAAGGGTACAAATTACTCCAAATGCAATTTTATTCTTTCTTCAATTTGTGGCGAAATAATTTAAAATTAAATGTAAGCAGAATTTGTCTGCTTAAAACTCTATATCAAGACTTGTCTCTTTTTCGTGCTTCTGTGTAGTATTCGGTGCAGACTGGATTACCTACAAATAATTGTCTTGAATTAAAGTCTAYGTTTTTCTCCCTTTTCCTATTGTAGAGTATGTATTATTGCTTTTGGGTCTCAGGTTCCTTGACCTGTMAACTTTAATGTTTCTAATGCATTAGAACAAACCAGTACTGCTTTGTACACCAGTAAAAAGGAGTACTGGATTATTTTAATGGGTTAGAGACCTACTGGAGTTAAGGATACAGCACAAATTCTGAGTTATCAGCATCATTGGAAGTTGGTTTTGCCAGTGCCACTATCTTTTCATAATATCATTCTCCAAAGTCAATTACATGTGAGGTAAACACAATTGTTTCTAAAAATCAGTGATGTTGCCAAGAAATTCAGCCAAAATTTACTGACATTTGCCTATTAGAAGAAACAACGAAACCCCACGTTTTGAAGCACTTGAAATTTTCCTATTAGTGTAGCTTGATTTCACTTTTTTATAGCAGTCCATTTTGTAATATAGTAACAGACATGAAATTTAGCTGATGAATAACATAAATACCATTTGAAACAGTCCTATAATATAACAGCAAGGCCCTGCGGAGAGGCAATAGAGGTTTTGCAGATACAAGAACCGAATAGTTAAATTGTGATAAACTTTCTACAGACTCTTTTTATGACTCTCTAGATCCTGAGAGGAGGCATTTAATTCTGTATTAAATTCTACACRACAGTTAAAATATTCGGCTGATGTATGAAGCATACTTTGACTTGTAAGTGAAATGTCTTGCCATTCATCAGCAATTATGCCCTTAGTAAGTTCTGACTATTGTCAAAGCTTTCTGGCTTGTCAGTGAAGGTATGCAAGAATTGATCTCTACAAGAAGATTTGTGAATTCAAAAACCTTTCCATAAATCTATCACTCAAATCTGCCTTTAGCATCTACTAATATGTTTTATGCAGAGTTTCATAGGAACCTCTCAGTCTGGGGCAAAAGTGAATAATTCAGAGAAAATGCTACTATACATTTCTTATGAAAATATTTATAAACAGAGCATAGTTTCTCTGAAGGTATTCATTCTCACAGAGGACTGCAGTAAGCACAAACTCTCCGGTAATTTTAGTGCACTCTGGATTAGATCTTATCTTAATTTCCTCGAAACACATTTTAAGTAGGATTTCATTTGCTTAGAAAGAAACTTCTATATGGAGCTCATTTACAGATAACTGAGTACTTGCTGCTTGCTTTATTTGGGTATCACRTTGTTGCTCATGTCAACAGGAACAACATGACACCATTCTTTCCCATTGGAGGAACACGATTCTAATCCTAATGAAAGGGAGCATGTAAAGGTAATGGGATATTTTAATCTCTCTAGAGAGGCTTGGGGATGAACTGGATTAGGTGCTTCACAAAATTCCTACACCAAGTCAACACTGCTTATCCCCAGAAAAACTCTGTAAGTTGTAGTTACATCACGATGTTATACTAACAGCATGCAATCTCTATATTCARTAAAGAGAGATTTGGGGAACAAAGAGGCAAAAATATAGAATCAATGGGGAGACTATTTCATTTCAGCGGTGAGAGCATTAGAGCTGACAGACAGAAATTTGTAGACCTGCTCATTAAGCAATATCYCATGTGGAGAAAGTATCAGATACATATTAATCTTTGTCTTTGCCACAAGCATAACTGCTTTTTACACAGCTTATCAGCATGCATGAARTATCCTGGTTAGAGTGGACAGAGGAATACCAGTACCATGCTCACTTATGAACTTGGGGATATTTTCAGGTTCCTGGCACAATCTTTGGGTGTGCCTGCAGTATGCACAGCACAGTCCTATCCCTGTATGCTCTTTGAAGGAAGACATTTAGCACTCGAGGACGGCTGCCTATGATAGCATCCTGGAAATTTACACACAAATATTCACCCACTGCCACAAAGGACATACTACAGAACCTGCTTCTCACTTACATTAGTTCTGAATCAGGAAACTTCAGTTAGCAAGTGCTTAACAATCCTTCTCTCTATGCCCTCTTGACAAATGTACAGAGACAGGAGGAAGAAGCGCAGCACCGACTTATATAAACAAAAGCAGTCTTGGCTATCCAATGCAAAGCTGTAAACTGGTCATATATCCACTAGATAATTTGTAAGGTCATGTATTTTACGATCTACATTGTGTTTCTTAAAGGTTCAAGGAACCTTCCTTTAATTTAGCTTTTTAGCAGTTTGCTAATTCTTTGTCATCCTCCTATATGTGGAATTTGTCTCTAGATTTCAGAATTACCAAAAGGTGTTGAATTGATTTTATCTTCTTTATGAGTGTGTCACAATTCATTTTGTAGCAGGATATTTTTTAATCCTTTCATCCTAAAGTTCTTCTCCCTTTACCAACAAAGAATTTGGATATACATATGACAGATAATCAATACTCTGCAAGCGCTGGTCAATGCGAACCAAAATGCATAATGCTTCTTCAGTCGCAATTCCCCAAATCTCAAAGCACCTACAAAGAATCCAGATTTTTCATCTCGCTACTTATCTACAAAGGTTGGTTCATTTGAACTTTTCCGCAGATTTGAAGAAAAACTGCACAGAGAYTTTCAGCTACCCAGAACCCACTAATTGCACTGTGCTCCCAGGATGTGATGATTAAAGTAGAGTGTAGGAGTAGAGTAGCTTTTGTTAGTTTTATTTCCAAAATCACACCACCAGAGAACTATAGCTAACATCCACTTGCACTTATAACTGCAGACTACATTTCACATTGGAAGCCAGTAACAGCAATAACAAGGAAAGGCATTGTTAAATGGATGTGGTTTGGTTTTCCTCAAAAGCTATGATCCAGGTGCATTTCACAGCAAGATGGACAAGATACAGCCTGTTAGAGTGCTCTGCAGTTGGGGCAGCAGCAACCAGCTCTTCTTGAGTGTACAGTTTGTCTGTAGTAACAGTACATGGATTTTTACCACAAAATTATGGAGTGATTCAGAACTGTCCAGGATTCAAAYGCGTATATCTGCAGTATATATGTCACAGGATTAAACTGGGTAAACATACTCAAGGGAACCATGGGGGGAAAGTGAGAGAATGAATGAAGCCCTCTGGAGATTCTGCTCTTGCCATAAATACAATAAACGAACACATGCTAAAAGTGATAAAGGCAAAAGAAATCCATGAGGCAGGGAAGCAGCACAAACGAAATGTGTTTCAAATTCAACAACTCCTGCTACACTTTGTGAATACTTTTTAAAACTCAGATTTACTSAAGACTGTAAGATATACTCTACTGGCTGTGTTCTTTTGATTAAGGATTGCTCTACCCCACATGTAACTGCGTGTGCCAATCCACCCTGGTTTTCTGACAGTGGCAGTAGGGAAAGGTGCGTAGCAGCTGATATCTGCAGTCCATCCATTCCCACTTCCCAGGCAACTCCAGTCACTCACCCAGGAATATTGGACAGAAGAGAATTCCCTACCCCTTCCCTRTGATGTCTACTATGAACCTGTTGMCCACATGTTTCCCTAATACTCTGTGAACTTCCCACTCTTGTCTGTCTGCATTCCCTGCTCTGGAAACAAATTCCAATAGTTCAATATCACTGCTACAGCAAAAAAAAAGAAAAAAATACTTGCTCTTCTACATTGCAAATGGGTTTCTCATAGTTTTGTCATGTGCAGCCCTGCCCTTCATGATTTTGTTCATTTGAGTCATATCCTCAGCATAGCATTTTCTTTTCCAAAGCAAAGAGCCCCAGCCTTTTTACCCTCCCTTCAATAGCTTACTTCTTATGTCAAGACAACTGTTACTTGGCTCTCCTAGAGCTACTAACAGCCTTGCCACATTCTGCCTATCTTGGTCCCAGCCCCAGAAAGTGTGTTTATCAGCAAAAGAGAAAATATTATGCTCTGAGACTTCTGCTGGAAGAGGTTTTTTTGCAGCATGGTACTGCTTAAGAACAGAACAGCTCTGAAATATCAGCTCTTTTCCTGATACTTTGGAAGATAAGGATGCACAGCTTCACGGAGCAARTTAGAGTACTACTTTCTGGAGTCATGGAATGAAGCATTTAGAAGTGAAATAACCAGAATCACAGTTTCAAGAAATAAATTGTATCCCTGGAGTAACTCCAAATCCCCAGGGGCTTTGTGCATTTCTCATGCATTCCAAAGCAGGAAAAAAGGTGGATCTTAGTAATCCTGGTGAAGCTGAGGACTACAGAGAACAGCTTGGCGAACCACATTATTAGTGTCAGTGTTAATAAATACATTCAAATATTTTCCCGTTTTTGCTGTCTCTGTAGATTTCACGTTGCTACAGGAGAAGGCTAAGCAGACGCTGCATCTGCAGAAAACAAAGATTACGAAAGACACCTAAAGTTGATCATTATAACACAACAACTGTGAGGCCTCTGGGACAAGTACATATCACTGTGATAATACCCCAAATCTGAACGCTTCAAGATTAATTTAGTACTTAYGGAATACAAAACAAAACTTGATCTCAGGAGACCATTTCAAGACCTCAGTACTTCAACACAAGGTATTTAATAAGTAAGAAATAAAAATAAATGTTGTTAATTCTGAAGAGTTTTCAAAGCAAAGAACTTTAGGTACAAATCCAAAAAGTAATTTAGGTGCTTTCTCTKTCAAAATCAATGGACCCATGTAAATCTTTGCCTGTTACAATTTGGCAGTTTATCAAATGTATTTTATTTAATGCGAGATTACTGGTAGTATTTAATCGGTTCCTCACATCGATGCAAACATTTCCTGTAGTCAATTTGCCAGTTTGTGAATTAAAATAAAGAAACACAAAAACAGTAATTTGGGAGAACTTTGTTTTTCCGGTTGTCAAAACTGGATGAAATTTTYCTTAATTAAATCATGCAGTTTTAATTAGTTATAGATAATCTTTCTCACCAACGCTGAAAGTAGCCAAATCATATCACTGATATATGCATTTCTTAGCACAAAGGTGTCTCTAACTGATGACAGCCCATAATAACATGAAAGATTTTCTTTCCCCCCTGTTTCACCTCTGAAAAAGAATTGATATTCATTGCTCTTTCAAATTCAATATGGTGACCTCTGAAAGCAACCACTGACACAATACAGCACAGAGGAGCTTATGCTGTTGTTTTTGTTCAAATCCTCCACACAGATTCTTTACCTAATGAAATGTCCACTATCTCCCTYTTTGTTAGCCAAGGGTGATCTCAAGTAGATTAGTGACAAACATTTTCCATGAGTAAATAAAATCAGCTCCTGAAGGCTTCAGTACAAGATGCAATTGTATACTCACCCAGGAAGAAATGGTTTGTTCCTCACCAAGATTGAAATCCAAGAGTCCAGAAACAGAAAAATTTTAAACCAGAGACAAAACCCCAAAATGACCAACTTCACAAACAAATCTTCAACTCAGGTTTTCTCCATAAGACAGGTCTTTTTACTCGTGTATTTTGCCAGCAACACAAAGTTACTGGTTCTAAATATATCTCTGTTATTTTTGCAGACTTACATACATTCATCACGCCCATCAAGTAAACAGGACTATTGGTGACACAGCAGTTCGAAAACACCAATGCATCCACCCCTTGAGTATTTGGAAAGAGACATAAAGGAATAGAAATATGACTATGTTAAATTCCGTCACTAATTTAATGAATAATTTACAGAAAGCTGAACTATTTATTAGACTGGAACATTCCA
Source organism: Amblyornis subalaris (assembly GCA_018881555.1). NCBI lineage: Eukaryota > Metazoa > Chordata > Aves > Passeriformes > Ptilonorhynchidae > Amblyornis > Amblyornis subalaris. The sequence continues at coordinate 14,494,619 of JACAXG010000007.1, read as the reverse complement.
GAAAAATGAAGTGTTGGACCATCGAAAAAGCAGAGGGCCCAAATCCAAACTGAAGACCATGAAGTTGCTATATTTTAATATCATGTTTAACAGAATCACACTGTTTTCTGCCTCCATYCCTCCCCTCTATCACTGGGCTCAGCCAGGACCCAATTAAAGTTGCAKATATACTTTTTCAATATCCACATGTTTGACCACAGGTAAACATTTCAAAGTTCTAATATTCATCTATTACCTAGTTCTAATTCAGTTTCAGGTTTCAAAATAACTTAAATAATATACCATCTTTCCATGTTGTTTTTGATTTTTGAAAATGAATTTGTTTCTTTTAGCAAAATCGGTAATGAAGAAAAGAAAACAAAATAAAAGAGAAAATAAAGATGAAAGGGACATGCTGGCCTTGATGACRTGTATTTAAGAAAAAAAAGGCTGAAAGCAACAACTGTATCATTGTGCTCTCCTTTCCTGAGTCATCACTTCCCACTAAATACAATTGTATGGGAACATACATCTGTTGTAGGGTGAGGTTTTTAATGCCTTTCAGTGCATGACAGTCTAAGTGATTGATGTACTACACGTAGATAGGATTTTACCCAGGAAGACAACCCCATATTAGCTTTCGTTTTCCTGCCACAAAGACAGCAGCAAAGCCAGAGGTGCAGCCTTAACTGCATCCACCAACCTGCCAGGTACTTCTGGCTAGAGACTACCAAAATCTGTGCTCATTCACTGGTTTCTGCTCCCTTGGCAGGCTAAAAAATGATCATGTTGTTCCACACAGGGTAATCATACATTCACTTACTAGCTAGACATATTCTTCAAATTGAAAAAAAATCTGCAGGAGAAATGGACATCTTTGTCTCAAATATGCACTGTCTTTCCAAATGTTGTAAAATCGGCTATATGTRCCCAGAACTAGGGAAAAATGGATGATCTATTATCTAAAAAAACATGTAGAGTCTGAAATTGYAAGACTGTGTATTGTAAAAAAGGGAAACACACTTCAAAATGTCATGTATGTCAGTATCATGGACATCCTCTCCTTTCTTCTTGAGGATTTAAAATCTGTGACTTTTACAGTTCATGATAGTCACTACATTCACCAGTTCTGGATAACCTACCTTTCAGATCTCTGCATCCAAACTGAAACAAAGACCCGATAATAAATAATAAAGCTACTTATAATAGCAAAATTATAGCAAATGTCTGTTCTTCATATAAAACTATACTTTTGCAAGGAAATAAGTCTGGGATCAGTATCCCATCTGTAGCAACAGTGCACCTGTACTGTCTCTTTGGTCAGCATTAAATTTGCTGCCCAAGTTTTGTTCAAGTTTTAACACAAACAAACTTAACCAAGGGTATACATCAAAATATTTCATGTGTGGCATCATCTCTTCACACACAAATTGAGATCAGTTCACCATTGTCTCATAATAGATAGACAGAAGGGCAGGAGGTGGAATTGTAAGAAAATCAAGACRTTTAGCACTGAATTGTTTCATACAAAGTGGGAAACAGCTTCTTGCTGGAAGAAATACTTTTGTGAAACACAGAGGCCATGCTGTTTACTTAATGACAAAGCAGTTGAACCAGAAAGATGGATGGATTCTCACTGGCATTTCCTGCTGACCATGTTAAGTACCATAGCTGAGAGATTTTTTAGACTTTCCTGGAATTACTCTTCATAAGACTTGATTGAGCTAAATGTGTTCTATGCAAATCTCCATATAATGAAAACTGGAATCAGCAAAAAGGGTTTTCCTTGCACTCACTCAAACCATAGCAAACACGGCTGCATTGCCTGAAATACAGAAATAGTGCTTGCACAAGGACTTCACGGTGGATAATAACCTTTCTGTGCTTTTCCAGAAGTTTYGGGCATTTTTAGATTTCACCCCGAATTACAGAGGAAATGAGGTTGAGTTTCCACATTACTCAGAGAGGAATCAATTACAATACCTCGAATGAAAGCCACTATATCTCTATAAAATGCTCAGCACTACCCTGCAACATGATGCAGACATGCTAATTTCATTAGTGCATTCTGAGGCCTCAGTTACACATATTGCAATGCAGCCYTTCAAATGAGCTACGGGCAGATTTGTCTAAAATTGCTAAGAGAACAGTCAAAGGCAATTTAGCTATTGTAAAGGCTAAACAGAAGGGGAAGATAAGCTGGGACTACCACACTGCTAAGGCCTTCACTCAACCAGCAACCCCTCTTCTCCCCACAAGCAACAAAAATCCCAGCACAGCTTAAACTGAAACAGGCTTCACTTTGTGGCTAACTCAGTGGCCAAAGTAAWAACGCAGAAAATTATCTCAAAGGAATTTGAGAGAAGAAAGCATTTGATCACTGTCATTGTTAGACTGTCGAGACTATTGTTCTCAGAATGCTTTAGCCTCACTCAAATCTACCTTTCTGTGTTAGTTTATAACTTCAAATTCTTTTCTTTTACAGCTGTACCAGTCTGTGCAGGCCTTCTCAAAGCACTAAAGCTGTATTGATGAACTGCACTGCTTTACATCATTTCAGAATTTGACTCAAAAGACTTTAAGTAGCATGCTGAGATGGGATATGTAACATCTATACCAGAGCATCCAGGATTTGATTGCAATATAATGAAGAGTCATTTAAGTAATTACTTTTGCATAAATTACTCTATGCTGGTACATTCCAATCTATAATTGCAGCACATTACAAGCACCATGGTTACTAATCAAGGGGTGAAAGGAATTCGAGACCTGGAAAAAGCAAGAGAAATTAGGTGGAGCTAATGTATGGATAGACTAAAGAACACATTATTCATCTTCCATCTTGACATGTAGCATGAATATAAACAGGAAGGTAAGAAAAAGGACCCAGAAGTGACACACCTACCTATCCCAGCCAGGGGACTTGTACTCYAATGTGTCACAGAATATATAAACAAACTGACTAGATTTGATTGATATAATAAATTCCCTTACCATGGTACAAATAAAATGATAAATCAAGATGCCAACRTTGCCATAATCTGTAATTCCATAAAAATCCAATATCCTTAAATGAAATTGTTCCGTTCATTAGAGAAAACCACGTGTTAGAGGTGTAGCAGCCTCACAGCCTGCTTGTGTTTTAGGAAAGGAGTCTTTGCCCATAGCAGCATCTTTTTGCTRATTTCCAATAGCAGAGGAAACCACTACACAGGACTCCTGACAAATGCACAAGAGTAACACGAAGTAGAGCACTGGTAACCTGAGGGAAAGCTCACCCATTCTCCAGACAGAATGGGAGCAATAGCACTTGCTGACTTCTGAGGCRTATTTGCAAGCTTTTCATGATCCTGTAGCATATTTTTCAGTCAAAGCAGTTTTGACTGGTACTCGATTTTTGTTAGGAATACTTGGCACCGCTGCTCTCTTATGAAACTAAATGTCTTGTGACAGTAAATGTAGCATGATGGAGGGGGTCTGGCAGAGATGCCAGATGATCTTTGCCCCTTATATACATGTGACATTTCCAGAAAAAAAAGCGTTTTATTAGATAAGCCACTAGGGAACAATCCTTCAATTGATGGCTACGGCCATGTTCTTCTGGCAAAGAAAAGCTTCTGAGAATGCAAACCACAGATTAGGAGGAGATGTTCTGCAAAGCAAGTAGAAATGGAAGAATAGGAARGGAGAATCCCTGAAGGGGAGTTATATTTGGACTGAATGATTCCTGAGGTGTTACCACATTCAGAACTGCCCACTGCATTTATCCTGGTAGAGCACTGTCACTACCCACCAAYTTCAGCTCTCCCACCATCCGTATGTCACAATAATTATCACAAATAATTATTACATACTCTCAGACTGTATTAAAAGCAGAGTGAAATTTGATGTAAATACAGGCAAATTAAGAACAAAACAAGACCAACATGATACACTGACATGTTCAAAACACCRCAGCTCAAGATGGTTTCCTTTGATAAATTCCATCTGCAGTCCTGTCTCACATAAAAGTAGGCGAAGTTACAAAGTCTGCAAGTTTACAAACTATGAAAAATAATGCGTGGGGGAACATATCATGTCATTGACAACACCTTCAGCCACCACCAGAAAAAAATCATGACCATTTATTCAGGAAACTGGCTCAAAGTTGGAACTGCTTTCCTTTCAACTGGAATGAAAAGAGATGCAGAGTTTCTGCATTAGGCAYGGAGAGAGAGTAATTAGACATAATTAATGAATACAACACAGAGTGAGGAATATAGGAAAGAACAGCTTTGCTTTCCCCCCCTCCTTCCAGGTTGTGTTGGTGGGCTATGTTGTCAAGCAATCTCAAGCTAAAGCTAACAAAGTCTTCTGTGTGGGAATAGATTTATACACACATATCACACTCGTAGCTACATAAACACATATGCCCAAAGACAAGCTAATCCCTTTAATGAATCCAGCCCACAACAGTCTAATCATTACRAATTTTCTTTATAATAGAAGCTACATTCAGATGCAGAAACACGATGCAATCTCACTTGTAAAGTACTACAAACTTTATCCTTTCTGAACCTGAAAATAAGGCCTGGTTCATTTTCTCTTTAACTTTCAGGCCTCTTTGGGCCCAAATCTTAAATCTTYCTGATGTTAATTTCTGCATCTTAATTATGCTACCATGCTTCTTTGTCCTCACTAGACATACAGCATACAAATCTACAGAGAAAACATCAATTCCTGGCAAGAGGTCTTGGCAAAGGAGTGATCCTTCCCTTTGTGCAGAGKGATTTCGAATATTAGACTATGCACAGAAATACTAAAATTTGTCATGAGATGGCTAGGATTTGTTGAAATCCCCCTTGAAGCCCTRTTGAAATCTTTGAGTTAGGTTTTGAGCTTGGCCTTTTCCTTGAGATGAAAAAAAGCACAACAGAAAGATGCAGAAGAAACAAAAGGAAGCTACAGGAACAGAAAAATATCAGAGTAATCCCTYCAAACCTCTACCCCTCTAAAACTATTCTGAACAGATGGGTAAAAGTGTATCAAGCCAAAGCTGTTACTTTAGGTGAAACCTGCATTAGATATAGAAGTATCTGATGCTCAGTAGTACTACAAACTGCACAAAATCACAACTTGCAAGATAATTAGAAGTCTGAACCCTGCTGGCTAACATTGGGTGCATCCAGCCATCAGAATTTTCAAGTTAGGATTAGACTAAATATTTGATCAATATATCCCAGCTAATAACATAACCTATATGATACGAAGGGATTTTCACCCAGAAGGTGAATAAGTAAATGGAGTAAATAAGATACTGACAAAAACAAAACTTCATCAAGTGAGCTATAGTTATCCAGTCATTATTCCATCTTGTAAAATTACCTGTTTATAAAGACAGACTTCTGAAAATGAAGAAAATTATTAATACAGTCAGTCATGTAACCTTAGCTTTTACCTTTAGGAAAAGCAGGGTCTGGTTTTTTGGGTTCTTTTATTGCAAGCCTCCCAGAYGCATTCATTGTTACACATATTTGTATATAAACTGAATTATGAATAATTAGTTGCAACCAATCTAAAAATAACCCTGACCTAGAAATGAGGCTATCAGGCTAGTCATGATTAGTCAAAATCATGACTGAGATACATATATCTGTCCCAACAGCTCTGCCTATGATATAGAAAATTCCTGAGAAATACAGCATTGTATGCATAGATTGTGCCAGCTGTCATGTAGAGGAGGTTGWCAGCAGTGGAAAGGGGGGAAAAAACCCAAACCCAAGAATTCCAGCTTTTACTAACAGAAAAATCCTTGCTTTCATTCCTCTTCTATCTGAAAAATACAATCCAACAATAATATTGGGTTTAGAAGTATCAAATTCACTTATTTGAATAGAGGCATTTAAGTAGTCAAATCAGTCATGGAAACTGTTAATTCTCCTAAAGGATGCATCATATTTTTGTGCTGAATTATGGGATCTTCTTTAGACAAATAAATTAGACATTATGTGGACTAGATTTACTGCAGTTACAGGAAGAGTAGTATTTGCTCTACAAACTGCTGCAGCACTATTTTCTTCACTCCCACCAGCTAAGCACTGGCTAAACAAGAGGTAATACTGATATAGTATGGCTATATTGTATCATTGAGGCATTAAAAACCTTGTTATAACTAAGACATCAAAAGCAAGACAAAAATATTTTCAGTTGCCATTTGRCTTCCAGTGGTGGCAGAAAAAAAATGCTGAATTTTCTCTCTAAACCAATTTCAACTTTCAGATTATGCCATGACATATCATTGCCTATAGAGCATCTAGTGCTTTCAATATCCACAATAAGCCACAAATGCTTTTTTTAGCCACAGATGCTAAGGGGACTTAAGATTTCATTTTAGAAGAACACAGAAAATAAGTAAAGGTGTTTAATGTCTGTCTCCTTAGAGAGCAAGCAGGCTCCATGTCATCCCTGCTCATCTCAGTTGTGAGCAGATTTTAATACACTGTCCATCTTACACCTGAGACAGCTTCAATGGCCATGAAAAAAAATTTCGGGGCTTTTCTGCTTTCTATTACAAGTTTATATTACATCAGTATGCTCTATTACTACCATAACACTCTGTTCTGACCTACAGAAGGATATATGGACTGCCAATGTTAGGTGAGCAGAACAGACCAGGGAGCAGTGACTTTCCTCCATCTTGTCTGCATTACGCACTTGAATTCAGCATGTGACTGCTTGAATAAATCACAAATTCCAGTTTATGTGGCAGATTTTYTTTTCCAGCTCTTATTATTAACAATTATGGGTGTTTTATTTAAAATAAGCTCATGGAGTACTCAGGGAGAAAGCCATGAATTAGACTCTATGTGCTTAGTTTCTCACTAAAACAGAGATTTGAATTTTTATTAGCAAATAGAAAGATTCATCACCTAACTCTGAGAAGGAGGATTGAAGTTCTACTCACACACTGAGAGGCACAGCCAGACCCCAGAGCTATTACACAAGTATTTTAAAATGTAAGGCTATGAGAAATTGTATCACAATAAGTCAGTATAGAGCATATCCTTAGAAATATCACCCTGTGAATTACTCAATTCCTCAGGCTCTCCAGTCCCAGCTGGTGGAAGATTACCACATAGTGAAAAGGCTTGCTGGGGATTTTGTTGGGGTACTGCCARTTTAAGTTCTGGTGCAGCAAAAGGCCTTCTTTGCTGTGAGGAAATTGAGGACAAGATGCAGCACCTGATGCGATCATCAGCTGCCAACCTATTTGCTTTCACTCCCTGGCAGCAGTGAGGTTTGGGCAAAGAAGAGAGTTTTATGTAAAATGGAAGCTCCAGTCACTGGTAAGTGATAGACCTGTCAAAAAATGAAATCAGATGCCAAATACTGACTTGTCTGTACAGCTCCAGCTAGAAAATGCAGCTATATAAAAATGACATGGGAGCAAGAAAGGCAAGAGAAGAAAGAGAAAATGAAGAAAGTGCAAAAAGGTAAAAAGGTGTTCAAAGATAACTGCAAAGGAGACCTTTTAAACAGCTAGGCCCATAATATGATCTGTGTGTACGAAATCTACACGTGGCTTTAGATTTAATAGGGTGGAAACACGTGACTCATGCCACTTGTCTCCCCTCTGTGCATGGAGACATGGAGYAGATGAGTGCAAACATCTGAGGGACTGGGTTTGCACAGGCAAACAACTGCTGAAGATGCAAGGAAACAGAAGGATGAGGACTTAAACAGTCACAGCAAAAGCAAACCAGATCACAATCAAAACATCATATTCCATGTATCTATCATGGTTTAATTTGTCAAAATTATAATAACTCTATTAAACAGTCTAATCATATTCCAAACCAGAAATATTTATAAAAAAATATTTATCAGTATTAAGACAAGTTCCTTATTCCAAATTGTAAGGACTTTAAACCAAAGAGAGAGAGTTTAGGTTGCAAAGAGAGTAGAAAATATTAATGATTCACAGTTGACAACAATGTTTAATGAAGCCAGTAAATGCAAAATTGTTTTCTGACTTCAAACTCTCCAAGACATTTCAATGAATTTATGTCAAGAACAGCCTCCTTTCAACGGTTAGTAATACAATCCCCTTTCACTGCAGTCTTGGAAACCGGAGGTTCAGACTTTTATGGCCATATATTCCAAGTCATGTACACTTTATGCTACAAACACATCTGTTTGAAATTAACTCATGAACATGATTATTTAATGTGCACAATAAAGGCAAAGGGTCTAGCTGGCCATATGCTAACAGCTGAACTGTACACCTGCCCTCAACTTCACCATAGATCAGTTTATGCATTAAACTACAAAAGCCTGGGGAAGTTTGGCTTTGTTTCTGGTTTTATTTTTCCCTCTGCATTTGTACACCACTGACTTACAAAATATAACAAACTTTGGGGCTGAGACAAATGTTTTCTCACATGGTCTTCAGCACGTGGAGAATGCTATTAGGCAGGGCTTGCTTTTCAAAGCAACTCTGACAATAATTGCCAGCATTCACTTAAATGTGTGTCAATCACAGTGAGCCTTAAAGTCCGTAAAAATGTAGAAAGCATTCATTGTGTAATTTTATGTGACACAACTCATGATTCGCAGGGGAAAAGAGAAATAAAACCAAAAAACCCCAACCAACCAATGCCAGAAAAGCTATGTCCTGTAATGATCTGCTTCCCAGTGACAATGAATGAAACATAACAATGAAGAGTTGTGGTGTGCTATCAAATATTAATGCTGCTCTTAATTAATTTATCAGCACTGTTCTTCAGAAATGCTGGCACTAAGCTCAAGAGCTTTGTTCACTTCTTACTACTGAACACTGCATTCCTAAAAACAGCAAGAAGCAACAGTTTGATGTCTGATACAATATATGCAACACACTTAAAAAATTTGAAATCCAATGTTACCTGTGAAGTCAGAGAATAAACTCCAGAAACTTTGAGGGTTTTATTTTTTAGAAAAGTGACTGAATCACAGGAGGTACTTATCAATATTTACATTAAATTTATCAGCTGAATCTGAAATATGTTTTCCTTCAAAGTACAAATGGAACCTTACTATTTCATGAGCATACAAGGGCAATCAGGAATCATATCCAAATGTCTGGTATTTTAGATAATGCATGATATCATTCCGAAACAGCTCATTTGAATTGATCTTTTTGGTGTAAAATAGGATGCTCCTTACCTGACTTCAAACATACCCTACCATTACCATTCAGGAATGAGATCCAGACAAAGTCCAAGACACAGRATAATTAGCATGTAAACAGACTGCTAGTATATTTGTCCAACCTCCAACGACTGTTGGTTAAAATCAGAGTTTATGTCCCTTAGTTWATGGTCCTTCAGGGATTGTTTTGTCCTTGAATTTGTCTGACGGCTCAAGACTTCTTTTTAAACCTATATAAACTTCTAGTATCTAAAATCATAATTTGACGAGAAGATTCACAATGTAAATATTTCTTGTGCAAAGTAACGAGGTTTTGCGTGCAAAATGTCCTTGTGTGCATATCAAGTTTTTGGCTCTTAATTACAGCATTCTGAACATGCAACTGGATGAAATAACAGACAGTTGAGATAACTTGTGTCAATTCTATTCTGGAGAATATATTAATATAAACTAAAATACTAAAAGATTATAGTTAACATCTGGACCTTAACTGTGTTACAACAGTAAATTTTCTTTTCAAAACTAAGACTGAGGAAGATCTGTTTGAAATGATGGCTAACGTATGTGAAAGAAAAGTCATAATATTTGTCTTACATCAAAATAAATCTAGAAGAAAGAGTATGTAGCAATGATAATTGATGTGCTGGGGGACCTGACCCTTTCGTGTTAGAAAAAGCCACAGATCTACAAAGCCAATGTCTTGTGGATTACAGCTACACACTCTCAGGTGCTGTGCTGTAATGAGGACACACTTGTTTAATATTCATTACTTCTCTTCTTGTTTGCTCAGTAGAGAGGGTATTTGAACTCTAAAGTGTTCAAATGGACTTTACAGACTGATTTCCCTTGGGTAGTCTTTTTATTGAAATTCCTATAAATTGATACATAATCAAGGGAATAAAAGGGGATGGGAAGAAGTAAATAGTTGCAAAGCTTGCTAGGGTTCATGAACAGAAGAATATTTTCAGAGAGCATTGACATTTCAGACATCAGAAGATTATTTAAATTTCAGCCCTAAATGAACTTTATCAGATGGTGTTTCTTCTTACATTTGCACAGGTGAGAAGACCAGTTTTTAAATTAYCAGTTTCCTTAACAGGAATAAAATACACATTTTTGAATGAGTCACTCTTACAAACATGAAAAACTCGGAAAGAGAGTTTTTCTCTTGACCTTCTGTTGCTCTCAGAGAAAGAGATTTGTGACAAAAGAGTGTCTACTGGATGAAGTAGTTCAACAGGTTGCCTCTGGCAGTGACAAATAGGAGACGTTTTACAACAACGTATGTAAAACCACAATGCATTTAACCATCCCCACAGTGCTGTACAGAGAGGAGGGTTGGTTGTTCCTGTTTTCTTAAATTGATTCTTGTATTAGTCAGCTTATATTCKCTAACACTTGATTTGTTTATTCTTACTTTCACATAACCAACAATACAAATATCTTGGATGTGGTGGCCTGAAACCCACTTACAAGATGCACTCTTCTCTAATACAAGAGCAATCCAACACAGAACAGTTAAAAGTATAATCTACTAAGAAGGTAACAAAGCAGCACAGCAATATAAAACCTTGAACAGATACAAGAGTAATACTTTTAAAGGCTTTCTTGTGTATCTCAGTCTGATAGTCTTGTGATTGTTCTTGTCTTCTAAGTTTTTCCTCTATTGTTCCATAATCCATCATTTGCCTTGAAAAACAATTTCTCAGCATTTATAATGCTCCTGTGAGCAGAAATGTTTTTGTTTGTTGCCTAAGATTAATTTTTTTTACTCTACCGAGATAATCAGCCTGACTGAAGCCAAAATTCTCTAAACARTCATGGTGAGCCAACAGAAAGAGGTAAAGTTGAAGACAGGGCTGAGGCCACCTCAGCAATGAATTACACATGTTTAGAGGGCAGACATTCAAGGTATTATATAAAAGAGACTCACCTAACTAAATTATTAGATTTCCAACTGCTATTATTAATGTTGAAACTTCTGCAGAGACTTGTAGACAGTTCTTATCCCTAGATTTCCAAATGATGTAATGGATGATACTGGAGAACACTGAACAGTGCAGCACTGAAACCTCTGTGGTGGTTCACATACAATTCTTTACTGTCCTTTACCATTCAGATCTTGCAGTAAAAACCAACAAAACCACAGAAATAAAACCCATCAGCAATTAAGCAAAACAGCCAAGTTGCTGGGGTTGTAGCCTTTGAATGAAAAGATGAGGAGTGTCTATCTTTCTTAAACACTGTCTTTTTGTATGGCATGAAACACCACTCTTCCCCTTGCTCCTTTGCCTTTCCCATCGTCTGCTTGGGCTACATGTTCCTGCAACATATTTGTGTAATATCTGCTTGGAACAATGATATCCCAGTATTCTCCAGGGCTCTGCTACCTTCCTTTAACCCTTTACTTATTCATCATGCTTTGCTAGTGATCCCAAAGTTCGGCTGTGATTAACRACAGCAAAATATCAAGTCTGGGAACTGAGCTTTAATTTGAATTAAAGGAAAATTCTTTACCAAGCTTCACTAACCTGAGAAAACTAGCTAGCTCTTRTGTAATGTTGGGTCCTCATTTTGCTCTACAGTCAGAATCCAGAGTCAGATCCATACTGATGTTGTCAACTCACTCTGCTTCTTTAGAAGRCCTTTGATGAAATTGTTTATTTTCCCAGAAGAACCGTGACTTTTTGTTTGGTTTTTTTCTCCCCCCTACCTTTTTTTTACTACTATGGTGAAGTTGGGAAAGTAGTTCTGACCTTTGGCTGCTAAACTTTAATGAAAATTCTGCAAAATTAGATTTCAGAGTTGTGTCAAATATAACACAAAGGTTAACAGGGTTTAGTAATTTAAACCAGTCATTCACCTACATGATATTACATTTGCCTTTCACAAATCTGCATTGAGAATCCTGCATAACATGCACTGGTAGATGTCTTTTTACTTATCAATATCTCTATTGCTTGTTCTACTTCCATACAAGCATTTCTCAAAACTGCCCCAACCCCCGAGCCATCAGTGTCTCATTTGCAAAGGAGACTTCAAAAGAAGTTMTCAAAGCATCATAGCAGAATTTTGTTCCAAACCTCTACTAACTTTAAATCCCAGCTGGGTATTGACCATCTTTTGGGCTGGGGTAAAATCTTCTGTCTTAGACCTTTAGAAATGTACGTGTCCATCTGCCCTACATGCTTAGTCACGGACTAGAAAGCCACGATCTGACATGCCTACAGAAGTCAGTACTGCATGTGGCTGACCCTGAAAGCCTTGCAGGTGACCAGTGCAACGACGCTATTAAGTCCTTGCTAGGAAGAGCAGCTTAGCCACACCTTTTCCACAGCAGAGTTTCCAGCTCCTGAGATATGTCGGAGAATAGCCCACATTAGCCAGCAGCAAAGCCCAGAAAGTGCTAACCTGAGGAATAACACAGTTGACAGTGTCCTTATGTCCCAGGTTTCAGGCAGGGCTAATCTTGGAGTGCTGGACCTGTGGACTGCATGTCCTGCAGTCAATGGGCTGGATCTGCCACTTGAAAGAAATCTAGTACAGTTGTTTCAAATTGACTTCTCTAGGAGGTGGATGGGGTTGATCAGAATATGGGACTCAAAAGCTAAACCCCCATCCAAATGGACAACTCAACAGTGTCCAGCTCTCACTTTCCCCCACTGCTTGTGTTCTTTTTTTTTTTCCTTAAAGAAAAAACAAACTTCAGTTTTCCGTATTCTGCAGTAAATTTACATTTCACACTGCTCTTGAAAGATAGCAAACAAGTACCAAACAAGCCAAGTCAATGCAGTTGATATACTATGGATCCTCTTTAGGTCATGGCAGATGATTAAAGGCAGTTCCCTAGCAAGTGTTGAAACTCACATATAACTAATTATTTGAAGCTGGCAGGACTACTAAAAACATGCAAAATGAATCACCTCCTTGTCTGTAGAACCAAGGGAAAGGGTTAGACTTTACTAAAAACTTTTAATATTTGATCCAAGTTCAACCCAATGGCCATGAATCCACAAACACCTCAACAGGATGAAGTCCTCTGGTGAGAAAAGTCGTGCTGTCGGAAAGCAATCATGAGACAGGGCTACGGGAACTATGACCCATAAATTAGATGTCACTGACATTATCCAGTAGAAATCCGTCAATGTAGGAGTGTATCACTGCTGGAGCAATTACTTTTCAATGTTTTGTTGGGGATTTTTTGGTTCTTTTAAATCATTTTCTAACCCAGCAGGGTCACATTAACTCTGAGTGCTGGTTCTGTTGGAGCTTGTCCAATTGTAAACTGAAATTCCCTGACCTTTGAGGCTCAGAGAAGACCTGATAACATAATCTACACTGATCATTTTTCCTAATTTAGCCTGTTTGGGTTTTTTTTTCCCCCTACATTTTCTGAAAAACGACCACAGTGTGTGTAACAGACACTTTCAGACTCTATAAATTAACCTGGCTTGACCTCCAAAAGAGAAAAATGTTTTAAAAGGAGAAGGAGTAATTATTAAGCTTTTTGTCTATGCTGCTTGTCAATTTSCATAGCATTATCTGTAATGTTTTGCAAAGCTTTTTTTCGGAGGTCATCTAATCTTGTTAAATCTGTCACAGGGCTGCTGCTGTACCAGACTCAGACRACACATTTGCACGACAAAACAAGTCCCCAGCAACGATGATAAATGTGTTTGTTTCTGGCAGTCCGACCACGCAGATGCTTATTATGTATGTATGCATGCATTTACATTATTTAATCAGCTTCAGGAAGGAGAAAGAGGTCTCAGGCACTCAAGATATAGTTTGCTTTTGTATGTACTTACAGCCTGCTCACAATAGTTTTAAGCAAGCATTATCYGCTAGCTGATCCAGAAAGATCATGAACTTAGGGATCCCACATTGTTAGCATTGTTTCTGTTTACTTGCAGAGACCTATCCATGCAGATGGATAACAACCAATAGTATCTTTACCCTGTCTAAAACACTCCAACCAGAGCCTAAAATATAATAAGCGACATCAAGTTCAGGGGAAGACAAAAGTTGATAGCTACACTGTTTGTAGCAGAAATTTCCTCTGGGTAACAAAATACATGAAACTACTAAGTGGACTGTGCACAACTCAACTGCTTTTATAAAGCATGAAAAATTGAATTCATTTCCACTTTAGGAATCTAGTCCACTGGCACGCCAGGACYACAAGGAGTTGAGGGGAAAGTCTACGGGCAGAGGTCAATCCTGTAAACCCACAGAGACAGGAAAAAACATTTTCATGCACATCTAGGATTAAACAAGGTAATTAACAAACCATACCAAACAAAAGCAAGCAAGCAACYAAAAAAACCCAAACCAAAACCCAGCCATTATTCAGAATTTGGAATTAAAAGGTAAATGGCAAGCAAGCCATTTTTTCTCCTTAATATGAGAAAAAAGGAGCACATCTGTGTCTCAGCATTTCATAAAWCTGAAAGCTAATATCAAGCAAGCTTTTTCAAGAACAGCATGAGTCCATAAACTGTATCAATTGAGACATAAAACTTCCATTTCATTACTGTACTAAACTGGTATTTCTCACTGCTAAATTCTAATTGCTTGACCATGTATTGAAGATGGTCACTTTCATTCGTTCAATCATACCAAAGCAGAAAATGAATATACACATAGAGAATTAGGCATTTCCATGCCATACCATTTACAGGTAAACAATATCTCAAAATTCATAACTGCTTAGAGATAAAACTCAGTATTTTCAGTCTCTTCCATTTCAGCCCAAAATGATAAAACAGGTAGAAAAATGTAACAACAGCTAACACTAAACTGCTGAATTAAAGGAATTACCAAAAGTATTATCTTAACATAGGTCGTGGTTTAAATGGACTTTGTAATTTSAAAGACAATTTATTCTTATCGATTTAATGACAGAACACAAAGAACTGAAAGCTGCAGACTTGGGTACTCTTAACACTGACTGCTGTACTGGTGAAACACCTGTTTGAGATCRAATGTAGTTGCCCTCTGTAGAATGATCTGTTTGTTTGGCTTCCCATGGAGATACATCTATTTCAAACTTGATTTTAGGTCATCATTTTCTTTGCATGAGGTGGGTTGACTTTAGCCAGCTGCCAGATGCCCACCCAGCCATTGTTTCACTCCCCCTCCTCCACAGAGCAGAGTGAGAAAATAAGATAAAAAAAGCTCATGAGTTGATAAAAGGCCAGGAAGATCGTCTACCAGTTATGATCACAGCCAAACCAGAAGGGACATGAAGAAAAGTAATTTAATGCATTGCCAGTTAAAATAGATTGGAATGATGAGAAAAAGACAAAAACTACATTACCTTCTCCCACCCTCAACTTCTTCCTGTACTCAACTTCACTCCAAAATCCCCAGCTCCTCATCATAATCTCAGTGRTTTCAAGCAGGCACTAGACAGGCTTAGGTAAACAATGACATCATTTTTTGCAGAAAAACACTGTTACAATAATGCTGCTTTATCCTAGACCATTTCCATACTCATATTAGAGGATACTTCCAAATCACAAGCCGCAGCTTGAAGATTGGCTTGACTCTGAAGGCAGTAATAAGTTACCAAAGTCTGTGGATTATTTTAAATCATTTTCCTTTTCAAATCAAGACCCACTCTCAAGTATGAACTAAGGAAAATATAGAGGAAAGTAAAATTAAGAACTCAGGTTTTCATATTGCCACATTAGAAATCCTTAAAATTAATAACAAAAGCGTACAACAATGATTAACACAACCACAACACACAACAATTTTACCTGAAAATATTACTGTCCTTTATAGGTAGCAAAACTGTCCTTTATAAGTAGCAAATTACTGTTAAAAGCAGCATGAATATTTATACGATTTATACTTAACTGGTGTAAATCTCATAATTTCAGAGATCTGCACATATTTTATGGGGACACATCTAACAGTTGATTCAAACCTATTTTTTCAATCTGCATAATAGGTTTTGAAAGAATAAAAATCACAACTAATTATAAAGTTTCATGGAATAGGTTTGGAAAAAAAAAGCACAATGACATTAATTTTTATGGAACAAAATTACTTTTACTCTATTTCTAACATGAAGTTATCTTAGGTAATGGAGTAATATCATTTTTCAAAAAAGGAATTTTTACCTTTATTGCAAAAGTGAATTTTTAGTTTTTAATAACAATTTAACAAGAACCTTGCAAGCATAATAAATTTTTAAAAAGCAAGTTCCTCTGAAAGTTTCATGCAGTGTCACACATGGATTGCCAGAGTGAGAGGGTGGCAAAGTGACCACATTCACACTACTCCTAGTCAGCTGATCTGACAAAGGTTGCAATGGAAGTTGATTCCCAACTCTCTGATTATCCAAATACAACATTAACTTATGTTGCAAGAATACTGCATAACAGTGTATTCTGTTTATCTTCATACAGGTAATGTACTAYAATAAATATAGTCTGGAATCAATAACTTTTTCGCTTACATATAGCCATGTGAGTATTTCTACTTGTATAGCATGAGGAGATGGATTTTCAAAAGAGAACTGGGAGATACAGATCATCAACAAATTCTTCTAAACGTTAAGACATGACATTGCTCTCAGCACTTTGCAAATTGCCCACATCAAGTGCTTCTGCTTTTAAAATGAGAAGTTAAAATTACAGTGTTTCCAATATGGCCATCAATCTTTCTCTCTTGGTTATGACTACAAACGTCTCAAATTTCTTGAAGCATTTCCGTAAGTGAGAAAACAAATGTTCATTGGTCTGAATATACTGGTAAAGGGAAACGTACAGTACCTACCATTTGCCAAGAAAAACATTTTTATAGATACAAAATATTTTATAAATGCTCTCTCTATATCTATCTCAGATGTTGGACTATGCAGCATATTGTTCATATTATTGCTGTTTCTGTTAAGAAATAATCTAACACATTCAGTACTAAGTCATAAATTCCAAGCCTTCCTTGACGATCTTACAGATGGTTATTATACAGATTATCTCTTAAAAATGCTTTTCAATCTTGGCAATATTTTAGAAATTAAACAACACAAGAGAGAAGAAACGCTTGCTTGAGAGTCTGTATCTTTTATCCTCATTAAGGTTCAAAGTGGCAGGGGAAAGGAAGGGAAAGTCTGAGTATTGTTTAATACAGAACAACTCCTGCTTGCTATGAGTCAACTTTTGTGTCCAGTTTCATTACAAAAATGCTGGCACATCTTCTCAAAAGAAAGGAAGCAACGAAATCTTAACAGTAATGATGATATAAGGATGATAAGCAGACAGGATATTTTAAAGATAAATCCCAAGTAGGAAAAAAATATAAGTACTCATCCATTTAATGAAGTCTTTTATAAATAGCTACTTAAGCAAAATTAGTGGATTTTTTTACAGTTACATTTAAGCAATCACATAATTTCGCAGGGATATGAAAACAAATTGGACTACTGTCAGAACTCCAAAAAGACTACTGCTAGTCTGGTGGAGGGTTCCCTGTCTCGCAAAGTGCCAGCAAATTAATTAACCCTCCAGGGAAGAAGTTCAMCTCAAAGGAGAGAATGAGGGGTTGGGAGCGGAGAAGACAGTACACACAATGAAAAAGGCATGAAATACTTTATTTGAAACATACCTTTGACAAAAGACTTCACCCAAACAAAAAGACAAAGGACTTGATCCAAAACTCTGATCACATAATAAAGATATTTTTTTATCTGATCTGCTAAGAAAGACTTGCAGGAAAATTACCTTTGACTTTTACCTTGGAGCAATTTAGGACATTGATTAAAGAGAGAAAAAAAGTGTTCAGTGTTAAGCCTCGTGTATGGAAAACATAAATCAGCCATTCAGCTAAGACTTTAACTGGGCTGTGAACTAAAGCAGCTGGGAGCAAGGCAGAACTTTGGACCCAGAGGATTTTTTCCCCCACAAAGAAGTTGGGTGAGGTTGGGAAATGTGCAGTGAAGATGGAAACGTAGGCGAGATGAAGCCAACTTTTTCTGGTAACATTATTATTCTCTCACAAATTTAGTTATTCCTAAAATTCTTGTATCTGAATCAACCTACCCCCAGTAAATAAACTTGATAATAATTCTATATTAATAAAAAAACCCCTAAAAGGTGGAAAAAAATTCCCTAAATCTTCCATTTGTCAGACTATCACAGAACTGATTCACAGAGTAGGCTTATGAGCCATGAGCAGAGTAGGGACAGACTTTATTTTTTTTTAAATTTTGTTTATGTTACGGGGTTAAAATATACGGCATCTCAATTTCAAGTTCTCCAAGGAGACAAGGAAAAAACATGTTCTGCTTTCAATCACCCAGATAAACATGTTGGAAAACGTAAACTCCAAGGAAACTTTAAGGAGGTAATCTTTGGGAGATGATTTGAAAATCATTTTGACTGAGAACTCAATTTTCTAATCTGCTACACTGAGAGTGATATAAATAGACAAATTATGTTCTTTTGTGATTTTGACAATATTGCAACTTCCTAAAGAAGCACTAGAGAAATTACAGACTCTGTTATTGATCAGCTTGGTGAAGATGCTACCAAAATTAAACAGGAACTGTGAAAGATTTATGCACAATTTCCAAGAACTATTTGTCTACTACAGGGCAGCTCCATGGGATTCAACCTACATTGGCTCAGGCAGACAAAGATCCTTAGTCATTCCAAAAATATAGCACAGTCCATACATAAATCTGTAAGAGGATCAAATAAAATAAGCAAATAATTGAATGAAGGATCATTTTTTTACCAGATGACTTCACAATGGCACAACCAGGAACTCTAAGAAAGAAGCAAGAACCTGTACATATATTTAAATATTAAAAGAATAAACCCAAACCTTACTTCAAATTACTCTGAGATTAAAGAAAAAGTCTAATTAACTTAGCAAATATTTGTGCTGACTCAGGCTAGCTGCGATTCTTGAGGGGAGGAAAGGCTGATGAATGTATTACCAACCTCCAGGCTCATGTGTGCTTAGAGAAGAGAGAAATATTGTGTTTTCAGAAGGGCACAGCCCTGGCAGGGAGCAGGGAAACTCTTTGCAAAGACACGTGCTGAGAGTGAGCTAAATGTGACAGAGCAAAGATTTCAGAGCTGGGAAAGGCCCAGACTGAACTCCATGGAGCTGGGGACTGTCTCTACTTCTTTATTTTATGTATTGAATACATATCTATGTTCGGACGAGATGATATTAAAGGTCTTTTCCTACTGAAATGATTTTGTGATTCTATATGTACTCTTCAGCATGAAGTATGTATATCTCACCATACACAGTTGCCTCTGAACACAAGACACTTTGGAGTGCTTGTGACAATTCATTTCTGAGTGCTAGGAAAAAGCCCTCGTGCTGCAGGCTCACGCTGAACAGCATTTGTTTACATGTATCATGTGCACATTCTTTTTTACTATGCATGTAAGTCCTATTACCCTAAGAGAATAAATAATTCTGTCCTCCTTTGCATATTCTGTTTCCGTCTGAAGCTCACATATGGGGGCAGGGATAGACTGGAGTGGGGTGCAGAACCAAGGGAAATCTAGTCTTGGTTATTTCCATCACTGAAAAAAAAAAAAGCAGCAGTAGGATGCTTTGCAAAACAAGCTGTCCCTGTGAAATCCCTGCCTGCTGCAGATTCAGTTGGCAGCCTAAGCTTTGAATAAGCTTCTCAATTTCTAACATGCTTCTTTGGAAAGCTGCTGCACATCAGAGTTTCCAAACCTGTGTGAGACATACAAACTGTGTATTTTTATTTTTCATGTCAACATTATTGAATTATTCAAATCTGAAAATACATACCAGCAAGATACACTTGCCTCTTCACTGTGCTGTTTAATCATTTACCAAAGACATTTGATGCTGGAAGTTAATTATGCCACCAACTAGATGGTCACACAACTTCAGCTTTTATGTCTTAATTTCACCCTCTCAGAATGCTCTAAGAGCTTGACTGCCTGCATCCTTTCCAGAGACTTTTGGAACCCTCTCCCATTGCTATGGCACATTAAAATGCCAAACATGGGATAAGAGGTCCAGGTCTTCCTTTAATATTTCTACCACAGCTTATCAACAGTTTTGTGCAACATAGGCCAGGAGAAAAACAGTGTCCCACGGCTCTGTGTGGGTTTCTCCTCTTCCTTCTCCCATATTCTCAAATTTCCTGAAGTATCAGGCTCCCTTTACTATTATTACTTGGGGCTCTGGGCCACTCAATATCATTCTTTTCTCATAGGATTCGTAATTCTTTCCTTCTATATAAAGATACGTCATTTAAACTTATATTTAAATATGCAAAGTTGAAAGCTAGTAATGATAGCTAGAAGTATCAGTGGTTTCCACTAGTTAAATCTTGTTCTGTGTCTAGAGTAAATTATACAGGTGGTGGAAGTTGCTATTTCCCTGAATGAATGGCAGATCTCAAGGATGACCCTCACTTCATCTTAGGCTCAATGAATCTTTACTTCTCTTCATATGTAAAGATAACTGTAATTCACTGAAGATGACTTCCAATACACGGAAGCAGAGATGTCTGATTTCAGATGGGACAGGGGTGAAATTATCACCAAGGGCAATGGTGTATTTCCATGGCATAACACATGYAAGGATCTTCAGCATCCAGGTAAAACTGATATTTGTTCCAGCAAAGCGCTGCAAATTGAGGGGAGCATTGCTTTTTGGCAGACCCCCATGACGAAACACAGCGCTTTACAGGATCACACTTTGAGATCGTCGGTGTGTCAGACCACCCACTGGACAAGTCTTGTGAAGATTGTGTCTGTCAGTGGCTGCTATACTAAATTTTCTTTAGCATACGTGCAGTATAGAGTTGCAGCTCGCAGAACGTTTGGAGACGCTCAACTTTCAGCTTGTAGCAAGTGCAGCATGTCAATAATCCASGTTACTCTGAGTGGAGCATCGAGGGATTAAAACATTCCCCAATTACCCCACGCAGCACAATAGACTATAACAGCTGTGAAGCAGCCATTGTGCCCCTATTAAGTGTTTTGTCACGGTCTGTCAGACAATACTAAGGAAAACTCGAGTCTGTAGATTGCTGCTAAGATAAAATGAAACAGCTCATTCTAATACATATAAAATCCCCTTGCAGAAGATTTACATGCAAAATTCCTCTTGGCGTTATGGGAATTAGCTCTATGAATCCCTCACACACTTATGGCAGCAGGATAGACCCTTGTGACAGTGTGGCAACAAAGGATTTGGATATTTGTTATTGAAAGAGCATTGAGAATTTACTGGTAGGTAGGCTTGTTGTCTTTCATTGGTCTTTTTCTTTGAATGAAATAGCAAGCTGTTTTAAATCCTTTTGTACTCAAACACACAAAAGGCATGGGTATTTTTCTTGCAACACTTCAACCAAGTAATTTCCCTCTTCCCGCCCCCCAAAACCTCCTCTGAAAAGCATCCATACTCCTACACCTCTCATGCTCCCTCCTTCTGAGTATAAAAGGAAACATTTCTAAATGGGTATATACAAGCTTAATTGTACCACGTTAATTCTCAGGTCTTCCAGCAGTGAGAGGATTTCCTGACACTTGACAAAAACCAGGGCCGATGGAGTCACCCTACACCAAAAAAGCACGTCCATTACACCAATGCAAGCAGCTCTGCCAGCACCAGGTTTATAGAAAGCCCAGGCTGATGGTGCTCGTGGTAGGTTATGAGCCTTTAACTAGTCCCACAAAAGGAAACTATTGAGAGCTATTGAGAGCTAAAAAACGTGCCAAAGAGCTACCCAAAGTCGTTCCTGCAACTCCCGTGAATCCTCTTAGATTACCACTTCAATGGGATATGACAACACCTGTTGTCACAGGCAAATATAATTTCAGGGAAGAATTCAGCAATATTAGGAAATTTACGCTTTAGTGTTGTCTTTGCTGTTTCAGATACAAGAAAACCACCTATGTAAACAAGTCTTTTACATGAAAAAATTTTGAGTTAGTCCTTGAGGTCCATACTCTCTCCCTTTCAATTTATTCCTTTATATACTAACCTACTATGTTGTTTCATATCAGAAGCCTCCAATAAAACTTAAAAAAAATATGAAACCTCTAATGTAATTTATTTCTACTTTAGACAGATGGTCACACATTTCAGCCCACTCTGTTTAGATTCACACAAAACCTAAATAAGTCTTGTGCATTGTACTCACTTTAAATAGCACCCAGTCTTAGAGAAACTGAGCTAAAGTAAGACATCTTTAGGGTGCTGTTGTATACCTGATACAACACGGCAGGGCATTTTACCAGGTCTGGAACTTACACTGGGTTAGAAGTAACACTAGGTGGTTTGCTTTGGGTGCCCATTACTACAGCCCTGTGTTTCCTTTTAACAAAGTTTGTTCTAAGTCTTTCCATTCAATTTTATGCAAACCAAACACAAATATGTCACCTCATTTTAACTTGCACATTTTTGATTCATGAGAACAATGGAAAAAAGAAAACTAGTTGCCAAGAGCAGTCTGACAACATCAGACTGTCAGAAAACACATTAAATTAGAAGTTTGTATAGTTTCTGGCCTCACATAACAAAGCAGAGAACAGCTTTGGCTGCAGGGCCATTCTAATACAGAAAGATGTGTTTTAATAATGGATGCAAAGTATTTTATCAGCACAGCAAGGAGGGATGAGGGTGGGAAGATGATGAATGACTTAAAATTCTGCAGGGGGTTTCTACTGATGTAGTTGTTTAGAAAGATGCCATGCTCTGTCACACTGCTTTCCCTTTCTCCAGGCTATAATGAATTGAGTACAGCTAGGGAATCATAACCTCATGCAAGAGCACAGCATGGTCTTATCTATCTTTAAGATCTAGTGCTTTACTATCTTCAGTCATGTGGCATCAGCTCAGAAGATGAATTTCTTCAAAAGAACCAAGTCAGAGTCTAGACCCTTTGCCTGCAAGAAATGCTGTTTGGATTAGCAATCAGAACACGAGCTTTTCATTGCACCCAGAGTCTATGAGCACATGTCCAATTTGCTTCAGAGTCTTCACCTGCCTTGCAAAACAACAGGACCTTTTCATTAACTACCTCAAAGCTAAATATTCAAGGGACTAATTATCTATAATTACCATTCAGGAACGATATCAACTAAGCTAACCTTATGTGCTTTTGTTCAAAGACTCTTCTTTTCATGTAACAACTAAGGTGCACTTGTCTCTTTTGCAATTTATTTCATGGCAGTCTTCTACCTAGTGCCTAACCTAGATATTGCCCCTTAGTATCAGCATTAAAAACAGTTGATCTTATATGTATGTGCCTTCTCTGTAAGGCCCATTCACATCATTGCCTCTGATTTCAGAAATGCACATTTACAGTTTACTTTCTCTAGTACCAAACTAAAACAAACAAAATAAAAGCCAAAACTTCAAAAAGAAATTCCTACCAATTTTTAATAAGACTATTCCAGAGGTGTTCCAAGCTGAAAAGATACAGGAAAATTAACTTTGGAATGTGTAATGAAAGAGACAGTTTGACACAAGGCACCTTGGAGCATGTCACTGTCAAATGACACATGCTTCAAGCATCAAGGGTTCAAGTAACAAGCTTCAAGTGCTGTGGCTAAAGCATACAGGCATTAGACAAAATATTAAATCAAAGGTAAAGAAGTGGTACTTGGTCTTTAGCAGGCAGCACATCACAGGAACACCAAGTCTTGCATACAACACGTATCAGGGACTTCACAGAGCACACACTGAATGCAAACACTTGTGTCATTATATGGTGTCTCATTCAGCTGCAAATTGGAGCAAAACAGCAGATCCTGAGTCATAAAACACAACCCTAGTAGCAAATTAGACATAAAATACCCAGGAGGTCAAAAATCATAGAAGACAGTTTAACAATATTGGAGATACAATGATATAAAATTAAGATAGATTTTGATTGCAAGCACTGGAAACTACAGTAAAACAGGTTAACCTGTGTTACAAACAGGTTAGAGATGGAGAGAAACTGTAACACAGAGAGCACGAGCCAGCCCTGCTGCTTGTGCAAATAAGCGTACTTCCCAGTCTTTCAACCCAGCAGGGAATCCGATTCCTGGCCTTCCTGAAAGCAGGAGATCCAGCCCATTATCTTCTTCGCACGTTTGTCTCGCAGAAAGTGCACGAGCAACGCAGAATCTCCAGTAACAGGTTATGCTTTTGAGGGTCTAAACAGCTGAACAGCCAGCCATGCTCTGAATACACTGTGTTTAATGGCTTTGAATGCAGCGGAGGAGGCAGCAGCATTTCATCTATTGAACTGTTAAAGGCCATTTATGGCAATTTTAAGGAAAATTCATGCTTATATTAGATTCCAGAGAGTAAAAAGATGTGTTGACAAAGGGCACATTTATTAGAGGAGACCTAATTGCATACTTAACCTTAGGTACATGCTGTTTTAATGGCAAATAAAAATATGTCAAGCATTTTATATTTTTCAGAACAAGGGCCAAAGGCAACAGAAGAATGAAACTCTCAGCACAGAGAAATCTTTTCTTTTTCTCTCATTTCATCACACCTAAAGCAACCTCTGGACGCCCTCAGATTAGAATATCTGCATAGTAATAAACAAGATGTTTTACAGAAGAGGAACTCTGGTCTCTGCATTCCCACTTGTCCCACCCACTCATCTGCATATATACTGCCTTCTCGGGCATCTCAATGGCAAAACAAGTGTCCTTATAACTACTCGGCAGTATTTGGCAAAAATGATGTTAGAGTTAACCTGTTTGCACCTTCCTATCTCCAATTTGTTCAATTTCCTACCAAACCTTGCCCTTCCTACCAGTGCCTGGCAAAGCAGCTTGTCACACCAAGGGAAATCAGCACCAATCATATCCTATTAACCAATCTGCCTCTCAGTAACTGCTAAAATCACAGGGGCTACAGGGACCTAAACTGTCCTCCGAGGCTTTAGAGGGACATGATGCATGATTATGTATTGAAAAATCCTTTTTGAGGGTAAAAAGAAACAAAACAAAGCAACATTTACATTCGCTCAAGAAAAGAAAATCGAATTGGGAGAAAAATCGCAACATTGATCTCTCCTCTGCTTGAACCAGATCACCAGGATCATGTACTAGGGAGTCGACTCCTCAGATCCAGAGTCACTCTGCTGGTCTTAGAAGTCTTTTATGAACTAGTTCCTAGGGACATGAAGTGGGGAAAAACCCAGCCCACGGTCATGTCCATCTCCATGAACCAACAAGGGACAATGGTGAATATTGAAGAGGAAACCTACCCATACCAGGTACTGGAATTTTCCTCCAGTGTGAGAGGGGAGGATATGAATCGCTTATTTACAGATTAGACACTCTGTGCTCCTTGTTCTATGAGCAAAGATCATGTCAGTAACCAAACAGAAGTGAAAACAAAAATTATATGGGCAAGCAGCTGTAATCCAAGACAAAACAGGCAACATGTCCTCCTGGTTTCACAAAACAGTTCTTTGGGGAGAAGAAACTCTTGTTATGTTGGCCCACAGCTCCTGACAACCTGGGTGAAAGAAGCTTGAATATAATTACAAACAAACCATCACAGAAGATAGGGAACTGGCACTGGCTATATTTGGATATTCATCCCAGTACATGAATCTTTTGGATTGTTCCAATCTTCTCACCGCAYGCACAAGATTTACACCAAACCTAAGGCTCACTCCCAGAAGATACTGGACTTGCTGAAGAATTCAGAAAAGAAGAACCAGCAAAGCTACCAAAAACATAACCACATTTTTTGCTGTATTCCCCCTGTCTTCATTCTCCGCTTGTGCACGGGTTGTACGAGCTCAGCAGTAAGAGCTCTGTGTGAGTGTGTGACTGCAAACCCTCCTGAGACTGGCAGGCACCGAGCAGGTGTGTGCTGTGCATCCCTCCTCCTCCTCTGGTAACACAGGAAACCTATCGGCACAGCAGCATATTTGCCACGGTCAAACATTAGAATTATACAATAAGCAAAATAACTTAAGATCACAACTGTTTATTGAAGTGAATATTAACGATGTTTCTTCCTGTGACAATGCCAACCTGTACTAAAAATAATGTGTTCTCACCTCCTGCAGTGCTGTGAGCAGATACACAGACTGGAGTTCCAGTATGTGACAGGAGTTGTATTTTTGTATTCTCGTATTCTCAGAGGTACCAAAGTACGAAAAACAGTAAGAATCACAAGGTAATATAAAGTAGCAATAATATTTGAGCCTAAAATAGGCTTGTATTGTGAAAATAATGCACAAATACTACTTAATTTGACAAGAACTTTGATAAGCAAGAACATATTTTTCCTTACAATTTCAGATGGGAAATGGAGGAAGAGAACTGTGCTTTTGAAAAACAGCCAAGACCCCAGCTCCCATCTTTTTACATCTCCCATTTGGGTGTGTATTAACCAGTACCATACTGTGGGAAATGAGGTTTCAGAGACCTTGCAGGTGCAAACAGAGTACATAAACAGCATTGTGCTTGAACAGATAGAAATGGATACATGTTTCGATCTGAGGCCTTGGCGAAAGCTGCCTGAGTTAGAACAGTGAGCCTTTTACAGCTTTAAGCAAAAACGTAGTTTTGTAGTTTTTAAATAAGTATGCTTTATAAAAGTAGAAATGTACTTTTAACAAGTAAAAACATGCTTTATGTAGAAAATAATAATGATAAGTAAAAGAGTTAAGAACTTTAAGCAAAAACTTTGAGTTTAGCAAAAAACCATATATAATAGAGTTTCATAGAAAGTTAAAATGTAGCAATATAAGCCTGTACAACAGGCCTCAATAGAAGTGTGATAATTGGTTAAGAAAATGCGCATTGCAGTAAAATCATACAGTAGTGATTGGTACAAATGTATTAACCAGCTTTGTGGCATCTGCTTATTGGCTTAAAAAAGTATATAAGGCCTTGTAGAAAAAAGTAGAAAAAAAACTTTTTAGCTACCTCAGCTTCTGCTGCAGAGAGCTTGCTACCTCAACTGCTGCTGCAGGGACATCCGTGCTTGCTGCAGCTGCTATTGCTGCTATTGTTATTGTAATTGCTGCTGCCTTTGATAGTAGAGATGTTGTTCACACGTTTCTRCTATCTCACCCTTCAATAAAGATGAGACTGATTCAACAATAAAACATCTCCGAGACATCTCTCAGTCATCCCAACCCCTTTAATCCCGGCACCATACATTTATTCTACTATTTTGCATTTTGAGACTTCACAGGGAAGGGAAGACTTGCTTTAACCAGTCAGTCAGCTGGGTTTGATTTTTTTTAAAGGATTATCTTCATTTGCATTTATTCTTGTATATTTTATCAGCAGTGTTATTCAACTCTTCCATTCTGTCCATGTATCCTTCTAAGTTTAGCATGAATGAAGGCGTATATAATTTAATTTAAAAAACCCCAAAACCCATATACCATTCCCAAAATGGAGAGTGAGGGAAAGACTCTATTAATGACCATGCAACATTTTTCACTTTTATGAAACCAGTCCAAACTATGCATTAAGATATAAAGAAATTTTAAGGGGAAAAGAAACCACTATGCAGAGCAAAAAATGGTAAGGTTTCTACCACCATGAAAGGGTACATGAAAAATATGGAACAGCAAAAGGGGCTTAAGAAAATATTTACTTAAGAGAAGAATAATTAAAAAGTTGACATGTGCCAAAGCTGAAACTGCAGCTTATCTGAACAGTCTTGAGCTCCTATAAGTAAACAACCAACCAACCAACCAACCAAAATCCACTTCTGGTAAATTCCTAATCCCCTAACCTGAAAGAAATCTGTTCACTCCCTGAGAGTTCACTTACTAGAAGAATGTGTACTTTGTAGTATTTAAGTTTATTTAAGAAAAAATCTTCGATTTACAGGAGTAACTCTGAACATGTTTGATGGAATACAGAGTGTAATTATATGGTCTGAATGGAGGATGACTGTAAGGTACTCATTTCAGATACTGCAGGGGATGGGTGGCTGAAATAGGAAGTTTGACATTTATCAGAATCCCAGAGTTCTCCAAAAGGATGGGCAGTACCAGGAGCAAAGTTCATTTCTCCCTCCTTCATCTCCATTAAAATTTAATCCAAAATAAAACTAAACTAACACTTGAGAGTGTTAAAAAATGTTATGGTTTCAGTCAAAATGGCAGAGCTCTGTTATCCCAACCAAGCAAACTGAGCTCATGAATTGAATCCTCCAAGGGCAACTAAACAGAACCTGTAACCATGTGGATAACCTACCTGAATTGAAGCCTAATTTAACAAGCAGTGTAGCCCTCTTTCCAGGAGTCAGGCTGAACTGTGGATCTGATTTTGAGGAATTGCAGTATTTCATAGTCAAGCGAGTGGAAGGAATATTGTGAGTGACTTAAATCCCTACTCCAGAGGACAAAAAAAGCTTTCACATTGACATGTTACCATTTATGATATACTTAGCTACACTCTAGCTGCACTTTTCTTTCCAACAAAATTCAAGTACTAAAGAATAAAAGTACTGTCAATTTATCCATCCACTAAGTGCTACTTTGTGTGGTTTTTTTTCCTCTCCATGTTTTCCACTTGCTTAGTTCCAGATTCTGCTGCTAATACCTACATTATGCATTTTGTCACATAGGGTACAAACATCAGCAACAACAGAAACAAGCCAACTAAATGTTCTTATAATGAATGTTTTGCAGTGTTAGATTTTAAAGCTTGTCTGTACTCTTACCCAATTTCAAAATACACTTTAAAGGACTTCTGCTTTTATTGCAGTTTTCTCCCATGAAGTATGGGTTCCTAAAAAAAAAAATCTTGTTTCCATACACTAAAAAAACCCTTTCCATACATTTTCGATATGTACAGAAAGCTTTTAGTTGACACTTTTTTCTCAGTGACAATTACAGAAGTGACCAATTTTCAAGACCACAAACACAAACTAGAACAGCCTTTTTTTCCCCATGATAAACTTTTATTTAAGTCTAGCTCAGAGAATTCTAGGAATATTTTAATTAAAGAGTACTCTGTGTTACAAGCTGTCTTTACACGTAAATTCAAGGATAACTGCTGAAAGTGGGAAAATATGCTTTAGAATATCTTTGATGCTTAAACAGTCAGTAAGGGTACAAGCCTCTTTAAGCTATTTAATTGCAAATTGCAAAAACTGCTTAATATCATTGCTAAATATAGTAAGTTGTTTTATGCATAAATATGTCAAGGTCATTTGGTGCCATTACTAATACAAGAAGCCATTTCAGTATGAATGTTATTAATTGGAGGATTAATCAGTCATACAGCAATGCTTAAGCAACTTCTTCACAAACCTTGCAAATTCCAGGGTCACGTCTCCAAATATTTAAAAAGGACAATAACTTCTTTCCCCAGTTTACAAATCTCTCAAGGACACTAAGTCAGGTCCCACCTTTCAACTTATGGAGAATTTCTGCCTCCACAGAGGAAATAGCTTCATAATTTTCATGCAACAAATAAAACCTTGGCTCTTATTACCATTCTCTGTCCTCAATATATTATTTCTTAGCTGTTACTAATCAGAAACCTTTACTATGTTTTCATAATTTGAGTACATTCACCATTATCTGCTTTAGCTTACCCACAACAAACGAAAAAGAAACAAATGTAGAAAAGCACCTTTGAACAGTGTACCATCCCCAGGTGAAAAGCCTCCATAAATTTAAAAATAAACAAAATCATAATTAATTATGGATGACAAGAAAACCCCCAAAACGACTAAAATAATGAAAGATGCATTACTGAGAGATTTAAGAAAGGATTGAAACTTGACCTACTCTATGTTTTGCTAGTATTTTACAGTTTGTAGAAAAAAACCAACCAAACAAACAAACAAGCAACTCCAAAAACATCCCAAAAGCCAAACCCAAGAGAAAAACTTGAACAAAAGTCTCTAGAAGTGAATGAGAACCTTAGGACCTTAAAAATATTTTATTCCCATTTCTAGCAGAAATAATTCAACCTCTTGTTTCTTTCCAAAAGCCACTAAAACTGGAAGAACAAAAGCCAGCATAGATGTTAATCACTAGTGTTAACTTCCAAATCCTATGTACTGAGTTAAAGCATTCAAGAAGATACGAGTTTAAAATGTAATCTAAAAGAAATTACAGTTCTGGTTGCTGACTGGGGCTTGTGTACATTTTTTTAAAAGCTTGATAGCATTCTCAGTTTTCACTTTACATTGGGACATATGATACTGCTGTGGAAGGGAAGAGCTTTCAGTCAACGGTGTTGAAAAAAAACGGAAGAAATTTTTAAGATGTTCATGCTGCATTTTTAGAATCTAATAAGAGAAACATTACTTTATTTGATTTAAATATTTCTTTGTAACCCAGTCACTAAAGACTAAAACTATTTAGAGTAAAGTGAATACATTTTGAATAAACATCTAAAATGAGAAATTAGGATGTAATTAAGGTAAAATCTGAAAAGACATGTATTTTAAAATTTTTGAAATTTATTTAAAGCCTATTTTCTTTCCCAATTCCTACCTATGCAAAATGGAGATGCACAAAACAATGTTAGGTCAAATAACAAGAAGAGGAGATCTAACTTTCAAAGCCTAAAAAAATCAGCAGATATTAGAAATTAGTTATCTCAAGTCATCCATTCTATTGCTATTGCAAACACCTTTAACTGAAACAGCATTAATCTGTTTGGGATTTTCCCCTCAGTAGAGCAACCTTCTCCATCTGGAAAGCACAGACCAGACTTATCTGTTTAGGGATTGCGATAAAGCTCACATAAGTTCATATTTTTTCTTGATGCCAATAGGCCTTGGGTTGGTTCCATTGGAAATATTGAATTACAGGTTTTCAACTCGCTGAGAAATGAGTCATTAGGTAATATGCACAGCTCATAAACATTGGCTGCATCCACCCATATAGAATTCAAAACCCCCTGAGAAATTAAATAGGCACGATGTAACAAACATACTTTTATATAAAATTTATATAAAATTTTACATACGCACCTCTATGTCAAACTGTTACTCCCCAGTCATTTTTCTTCTACTGCTTATATTTGCCTGTCCCACCACACCACCTTCAAAACACACATACTCACAAAGGCTGGAGCTCCCAAAATAGTCTATTTCTGCTCCTCTCTATCTATCACAAATGCAAATCCATGATTCTTCTCTAGGTGGCTTTAAATAACCTGTCCCTTTCCCACCATGAAGCCGAGGGGAAGGTAAAAGGTGGGAAAGCAAAGCATCAACTCCGACCCTCAGACACAGCCGGCAAGTCAGTCTTGTCATGTTCAGGCTCTGCGTAAAACGGGGCAACTGGCCCAAACTTGTGCTGTGACGTTTTCTGGGCAGGGAGAGATAGTACACATGGAAGATCACCACTACCTTGACATGACAGGTGCTCTGGAAGCTGTCTCTGGTTGTAAGATTACACCCCCTTTTCCAAATCCACACCTGAGCTCACTGCAGCAATTCCTCTGCTGTTTTTGAGAGGAAGTTCACCACATAGAGCTTGACCTGAAAGAGAACCGATACTGCCGGCATGAGTCTGCTCTTTTTGGCCTGCTTTAGTACAACGGCACCATGACAAAAAGCGCCTTTTAGCTCAGAAATGGGTTTGTTGGGGTTTTTTCCCTGCCCATTTCACAGCCACTTTTTATAGTACTTGATGAATCACAGCAAGACAGACAACTTAGATAAATTGGATCATAGCCAGTAAAACCCATCTCACAGCTGCTCTCTACCTCTGCAGCAGAAACATCCTTCATCATAAGATCTGTTAAAATAAGCTGTCAATAAAAATTCCCTGCATTTGTCTGGAAAAGAGTTGCTGGCAGAAAAGGCCAATAGCAATAAAATCAGAGATAGGTTCTGCAGCATCAGTCAGCATTCAGTGAGGAAACAGAATCAAAACACTGCTTTACATTTAATTAGGATTAGGCAGAAGGAAATATGGGGCCAAATAAATATTCAGTGTTTGTAAATCACCTGAGCGCCACTAAACTTTGCACCTACTGACACCCCCTAAAAATATGAGTGCCTTTCTCTGGAAATGAAATGCCATATACACTGATCTGGAAGAGAGAGGAAGGTGTTTATACCCTTATTAACATCCTGTACATCCCATCCAACATTTTCCTTTCGATGCAGTGCTATAGAGAAATATACTACCCTTCCCTGAGCAGTTCAGCAATTTCTACACAGAAAACGCCCTTATCTTGGATGTGGTTCAACTGCAGGCAACAAGCTGAACTGCCTGGGCTGCTCTAATGCTGGGTATTAAACAGCAAACTCTCTCTATGCACTGCACAGGCATAGGAATAACCTTAATAGTCAGTCTTGTTGCAACAGCACTAATAAAGTCATTTTACATGTAATGGAAATAAGGCAATTGGACAGTAAGTAAATTGTCTAGCCACAGGCAGAACCAGGAGTAGAAAAGAGATTTTCAATTCTCAACCTGTTGCTGTCACTTCTAGACCATATTTTAATCTTCTTAATAGTCCACTATTGATCCACATATAGAGGTCCTGTCAAACTTCATACGTCTTAAGCAGAAAAGACAACACCAGCTGATCTTTATTGACATGAAGGTTCTCCATTGTCTTGGACTGATCTACTAAGAAAAAAACAAGGCTCGAAACAACCCAGCACAAGGCACTTACAGCTGAGGAAAAAGTGACTAATCATCTATTCTTCCAAGGTTTCACAATACTTCTTTTTTGCTTATAGAAAAAAATACTTCAAGAGAATAACTAGAATTGCATCACTACTGCTTAGCTGAGAGCTAGGAAGAGGCAAAAAAATTACGCTCAAAATGCCAGTTAAAAAAAGAGACTCTTTCAGAACTTTGGTGCCCCACATAAGCTTCTGAGATCCCAAAGATCTGAGGAACTTATCCACTCCACACAAGTCGTGTTAAAGCTTTTCAAATTAGGTGGACAGAGGAAATCTGGTTATCTAAAAAAAGTGGGCTGAGCTGCACCTCTCTGTGTATAAGTCCCAGTGAAGTCCTCAAAATCAATTTAAAGAATACTGAAGTGTGCAGATCTCTTGTAGGCTTCCTTATCAAGGGATGACACGACAGGATTAGTTTGGTTAGCACACAGCTTCACACCCTGAACAGGACACTGCATTAGCTAACAATGTCTACTCTCCTCCACAGAAGACTGCAGAACTTAGTAAAACATGAGTGCTTTTTGCTAGTTAGGTTGTTTGTTGGAAAAAAAAAAAAAAATCACTTCTCAAATTAGCTGCTAATTGAAGGCATATTTGCATTTTAGTGTTTGAGGTTTGATGTCAAAGATGTCACAGATGACATTGGTCAGTGCTATTTCCCACTGCCAATGGTTTGTGGGTTTGCACAGAATATGAAACTCAGGTTCTTCCCTTTTGACTGGAGGGAGCCGAAGCTGTAGCTCCCACCGTAACCATCTGGCTATTTCTCCCACTAACATCATTCTCCAAAATAAATGAATATTTTAAAGAAAAAGGACTGCAAGTCGGCCATTCATCTTCCAGTCCTTTAAAGTGACCATAGATTTGATCTCTGCATGTGTCTTCGGGYACGCTGTTTACCCAGAGATGAAACACTGCAACCCATTTGTAGTGTGAAAGCTCTGTGTACTCCTCTCTGAAGAGCTTCAGCACAACTTGGTTTTGTTTACCATGAATTCCTTTCTCTAATCACTGACTGAGTCCTCCTCTCCGTACATAATCCTTACTCGAAGAGACAAACAAAGTTTCAGTGCTTTCTTATTGTGCACTTTATTCTTGCACCGTGAATCAATGCATTTTGCATTAAGGCAATCTCTTCCACATTCTTTTAACCAGCAATGAGCTGAATGGTCATCAGCAGCTGTGGGATACAGCACAGAGAAAGCAAAACAAACTGCAGGGCTACACATTGCTTCCTTTGGGAATGAGAGAACTAATCCAATAAAAGCAGTGTAAATATTTTATCTAAATTTGCAAAGTATCACAGAGCACAAACAGTATTCAAGGTACCCTACTCTGGAAATGGGGAGATTTCATGGTTCCACTGACACTGAACTGAGCAAGAAATGGCCTGGAGCCTTCAGACGGATCATGTAACTGACAAAATTTTACCAACAAAAGTACACTGAAAATCCTTGTCATGCTGCAGCTTCCATCACGTGAGGCACCCTCAAATGGCACAGCCTACCAGTCACAGCAGTCTCCTTGTAAGGCACCTACCCACTCTCTGTTTGCCCAAGACACTGTCATGTTCATTCTTATGGTTTCATAGCGAAATACAAAGAGTGGGAGGGGCAGCAGTGATACTTTCCTTACTTCTCTTGCATGAGGAATAGCCAAGTGTTGGGAACTCAGCGAGGAAAGGAAAGCTCTTGCTTCATTCTTGCTGTTTTGCTAGAGGTGAGGTTACTAGAGGAACTGTTTTGCTAGAGGAACTGTGTACCTACCAAGGAAAAAAATGATCCATGCAGCATCCTGAATAAGGAGCTGGAAGGTGCAGCATAGTGAAAATAAATCAAGGTTTACAAAATAGAGGAAGGAGTGCAACTTCAGGAATGAATACTCACAATGAAAGAAGTCATCCTGATCCCTTTTCCCTGAACTGCCCACATGCACCATCCAACAACAGATTACTGGGCAAGTCTAAAGCAAAGCCAGAATAGCAGTCAAGCCACACCCTCAGGCACTAAAAATCAAGCACTGGTCAGCATGTCAGGGCTCCTTTTCCAGCAGTAACATTTCACCCCTCAGTCTTGCTAAAGCCCTTCAAGCCTCTCCTCCACTTCTCTGGGTGAGGTCAGTTCCATTCTTACTTTCCAGAAGCCTCTTAAAAACGAAATTAGTCAATGTCCATTTTTTTGCCAGTAAAAGTTTGATGGAATTATTAAATGAATTTTAGAAATAGCTTACTGAAAAATGTTATGTCTTTGAAATCTACAGCATTTACAGCAAATTTCTTTCATTATGGTCTCTACTTTGTAATTAAAACAACTTTAAAATTAATCTCCTGGGTTTTATACTCAAGCATTCTAAACCGTTTTCTTTCATGAGTAGTAACAGCCTTCCATTTATACAGCATTATTATATGAGAATTTTCATGTTAAAGAGAATGCACAGGCATTTTTTGGCCATAGTACTCATAAAGAAAATCATTACATTTTCATATCGAAATTTGGTATGTACCAAAAATGCTGGTGAGGCAGCTCTTCCACTGATAACAGCAGATTAGGAAGTTTCGCTTTAGACAGTGAGATCACTCAGTAGTCTCTTGAACTACCCACCTTCAGGAGAGTTTGTCTGCTGGAACCCTGTAAATAAYATCTCCAGCATTACATTTCCTATAGCCCTTAGGGTGGAATTTTACTGAAGTTATGATTACACATAAATATGTGTGTCTGTATTACTGGAAATGGTAGCATGAGCCACCTTCTGTATCAGCTGTAGAAAAATTTTTTGGTTTTCCTCATGCTGATACTTTCTTATAAAAAATAGTATCTCTTGCTGACCATAGGTAACATACCATAAAGACAATGCATAATTGTGAGTGTCTGGCCCTTATATACAAACATGAAAAATAGATGAGGCTATATCTATGTAAAGGTGAGAAAAAAATAATWTTWTATATATATATATATAAACCAAAGCAAACTAAAAAACCCATAAGACTGTAGTAAATTCTACTGTTGGAATAAAAAAGTGCAAAAAGCATTACGGGAATACCATCTTTAACATAAGTAATCTACCAGAACCTATAATTGTGACAAGAGAAGTTTCATATTTGCCTATGTCATCTTACACCAGAAAAGGCTCAAGAAACCACCACCTTCACCCCCTTCCCCATCAGGAATATATCGATCTCATCAAACCTTTTTTTACACAAGATTTTTTTCAGGCTCAGAAAAGAACCTCTGTCACATGAGAACAAGAAATGAAGTACCACTAGGGCCTGAAGAGTTTCCAAATTACTCTCTTGAATTCAAATATGCATTATTAGTGCCAATAAACAAATGGACATTACAGGCTAGGTGACCATGACGCACTACTGACTTTCACCTACCATAGGTAGCCTAAGCTTCCTGCAGGCATTAGATTTATTGGGCCACTATGACAAGGCCCATTCCGATTTTGGAGATAGAGATGAAGGCACCATTCAACTAGAAAATGATACTTGCCATGGATTCAATGTAATGATTCAAGATATGGGTCAAATGCCCAATGTGGTACATGAGAAATGTTGGTATTTGCTATTTCAAAGGGACAATTTCCCAAAGTATTYATTATTACTTTAAAGAGCTCTGGACAGAAGGAAAATTTTTGGAAACCCTGACTTCTTTAGATTGGTTTATTAGATGACATCCTAAAATTTCTGCTGACTTTCAAAAGACTTCATAATACCACACTGGTAGGAAACATAACAGAGAGGTAGGCAGACAGAAAAATGGTCCTATATTTTGGACAGTTATATACTCAAAATAATTACGAATCCTTGAATTTTTCACCTACTGCGAATCTTTTCACTTCACTGTGCCTTATCTTCACACGTTGTAACATTAAATGTAGCTAGTGAGGCACCACACATCTGTGTTCGAGAGTATTCAATGTAAAAATACTCTTTGCTATCATTTTTCAGTATTAAGAAGAAGTTTTTGATCTCCTAAAGTGAGACCGAAAGTTGGCATGAACTGGCTGGTGTACTTCAGGGACATTTTTAACCCGAGAGCAGAGAGCAAAGTGTTTGAGCACATGGAAATTTCAGAGCTGGTCTACATTTTCACAGGAAGCAACAGCAGTGTATTCCACTGCACCCTCTCCAGTGCTGCAACAGCCTTCAAAAGCAACACAAGTTTTTTGGGGAAGAATTCTGAGGGATTACCCTTTGTCTTCTCTTTAAAATAGATGAAATACATCAATAGTTTACATCTTAGCCTCTTCCAACCATCTTGTAGTGTTCAACAGGACAGAAATTTTTCTACTTGCATGCTGCAAATATACACAGTGTGAACATATATTTTGCAATACCTAATTATTGACTTTGCAAAACTAGTACACTCTGTTTCTTGAAATCTATACAAAAATCTAGCACTCAAATTACAAGCACTAGAGCCTACTAGGAAAAAACTACATTAAATACTTTTTACTTAGGCATAATGAACTATATTTTCAGAAACAGACAATTCAAAGGGGTTCCTGCAATTGTTCCACTGATAAAAAAAGGCTCCACTCATAAAGTGGGTAAGTCTAAACTGAGAACAAGGTAGCTTAAAGATTTAAATAAAGAATTATTTCAAGAAAGATTCACTGCCAACAAGCCATTACTGTAATCTGTTGTTTGTGATTTGCAAAACGGTGATTTTAGCAATAGATTAGTTTACTGACCTGAAACTAAACCTTCGGCACTCATGAAGTCAGGAACTCAGTTTTAAATGAACTACCTTGTGTGTATTTTTCTCTAAAAAGCCTCTTTCAAAACAAAGGAGGGGAAGAGTTGACGGGATAAACGATTCCGTTACCCAAGAACAAACACAATACAAAGCCATTTATATTGTCTTGCCTACACAGCACAGTATAACATTTTCCTTCTATATCATAGCATACTCCACATTTAGAGAACAGAGATATTATATGTTATGACAGAAGTGTTTTATCCTGTTCAAAAAATGACATGCATCAATGGGAAAATATCAAAAGAGCAGAAAGAGAAGATTTTTTATTATTACRGACATGGTAGTCTGTCGTAAATTAGCGAGGCCATTATCAGCCAGAACACCAATATATGCTCCCTGACAAAAGCCCATTTCAGGAACTGGTGACATTTTGATTAATGCTATATAATAGCACTGCATTTTACATACCATATATCTTTAGAAAAGTATTGCACCTTGGACAGGATTTCAACCTAGTTCTTGCCAGATGACGTTAAGAAGCTGGGTATATGCCTTAGTTAAAAATTTGATTATGACTGCTAATTATTTCTCCATTTAAGACAAAGAACAACAAGTCTAATGACTGCTTTTTGGAATAAAGGGTTTCTTATTTTTATACTATGTAAATAAATGCAGAAACAACATCCAGTGTGGTAAAGGCATTAATAAGAGATAATATGTTTTCAAAAGTTAAAACAATCGAGCTGATTGCATTAAGCACTGCTTGCGCTTGCAATTTTTCTCAGGTGTTGTTTTCTGAAAACTGTTTCATAGGTGCCATTTCAGTAATGGCTTCATTGTTTCATCTTTCATGCAAAAGCAAGTCAGGATCTTAGAAGAAAAGCTGCATCAGGGATTTGAGACGTAACACTACTGAGTCACAAACACACAGTGTGTTTTGTAATGCCTGCATTAAATTTGGGATTACTATTGTGCTTTTCAAATGTGGCTGAGCTCAAGCTGCAGAAATAGTCATCAAAGCCAAGTATAAAACAAGCCAGCTGCCATTTTTTAAATAATATAGAAAGAAATGTCTAAAAAGAGGTTTCCTATTTACCTGACACACCTCCAGGGAAGGAGGTCCTACACATTCATTCCCACATTAAGAATAACTGACAAGAAATGAGAAACAATGTGTCCAATGCCACATACAAATTGTAGCTTAACAAAATGAAGCAGATGTAGAATTCCATAATTCATCTGCCTTCTACTTCCTAAACCATGCCCTTGATCCTCCCCCTTAGAGCAACAGCAGTGCACTAACCTCATCCTCACAGCTACCCTTCCCACCTCTCCATCTGGATGCTAGAAAGGCAAGATCAAAAAATTACAAGCGCTTTCGTCGTACGGGTAAACTAAAATTCAGCTAAAATTCAGGAGAAAAATCTAATTTATTTTCAGGAAACAAGAAAGGAGTATTATATGTTTTAAAATAATACATATTTCACATCCCTCTTACCAGCAGCCAGAGTAAGGCACTCTGAAGGAGCTGAGACACTTCTGTGGGTCGTTGATTCAAGTGAAGCCAGCGAGACACACCCCAGTACCAGAGGTGAAAGTTCAGCAGACCTGCATGGTTTTCATTCGGCTTCTTTACTTTTAAGCCAACCCAGTTGATCAGTTTTACGAGACAAGATGCTTTTACCCAGTGTGTTTTACTCAATTGGCAGGCACAGAGCATCAGTTGTGTTTGAGACATGCACAGTGCAGGTTGTGTCCAGAGAAGGCAAACAAGGTATGGTCTGTAAACCTTGAAAATTTCTGTGTCAGTAAGACCTGCCTGAAAACTGAGAAACAGCAAGCATCTCGCTTTCGAGACCAATTCCCAACCACAGAATGTGGACGGCTCTGAACATCTCACACAGTACACACCATTTCCCTTAACAAGGGCCAGGGGAAAAAAAGTGGACACAAAGAAACTAATTTCAATCCGTAAGGAAAGCACTGTCTGGGAAAGGCTGGTTTTAGAAATATGAAGACATGCACACTCATGGTGCTCCTTTTAAATGCATCCTTGTTTGAAATACATCTGTTATTGCTCTGTGAGACTTAACAGTGGCTCAAATCTTCAATTTCTTCACAGCTTTCTCCGATGATCTTGCCCTCGGGCACATACTGGTGTTCTCCCTCCTTGCAACTTGTGCAGTTAGATCACATTCCTTATACTGGGTCAGCCCAAGCCTGTGTATTTTACTGTCTCTTGGGTGGATAGTGTCAGACAAGGAGAGATTAATGTATTATCACACAGCTTTTGATTTAAAATTAGCTCACCTATTGAATCTCTTTCAACTGGCCTTTTGAAAAGGATAATATATTCCAACCACCAAGCAAAGATGTCTCCTCTGGCATTGATTGAAATAAATGAGCAGTTTTGCTTGAAGAGGATTCCTTTTCTAACCCTTCTTTCACTCAAGACTTTTGCCTGCAATTTTGGTAACCCGAAGCAAATCTCTAGCATATAGTCATTAACCTCATGAACCAAAGAAGGGTGAAACGTGGCAAGAGAAATACCTATTTTACAATTTCTCTCCACCAGCATATCTTCCATTTTGTTTAATTTTCTAATCACTCTTCRTGTATGCCTTACAATCTAATCTCCCCAGTCACAAAAGAAAGAATTAAAAGATTGCATTCATGTAAATTAATGTTCGAATTGGTTGTGAATGGAAGTCAGATTTTGCTTTGACTTAATTATGYAAATGAACACTAGAAAGAGTCAGGCAGGTGAAGACCACAGGCATGCTGGCTTATCCCAGCTGAGTTTCTTTCTGCTTTATGAACCCATACAGAGAATTAACAATTATTTTACAATGGAAAATCTATATTAATGCCATTACAGCCCATATTGCCTGCCCATCCAGACAATAATACTATATACTGGAGATGAAGACCATACAAACAACTTGAACTATACCAAAATTGATCCATCACACCAGAAAGGACTGCTAATTAAATTTGCATAGAATCAAGTTAAAACTCTCACCAATGTCATATGCCCACAACAACATACATGCTTGTATGAAATAAAGGGGAAAGCTCTATGTTGGATTCTCTACTTTTACTGTACAGCCTTTGTTGATAATTTTGGAGATTAAGGTTTCCTACTGGCAAGTGATTTAGGGCCAAAATTAACACTAGGTGTGATAAAGACATTTAACGAAAATAGGATTTTTAGAATGCCTATAAAAAATAAAAGAAGGGAAAACCAGGGAGAGATGTGAGCTACAGCATATTTAAGATCTTACTGAAACTTTCTTCAGACTCTAGTTCGTGTTCAAGAGCAAGTATATTTACCACTCACTCAGTTGCCAGCATTTATTGTAGCTGTTTCTCATTGAAGTTACAGAAGTCAGAAAGTGCATTTTTAAGGAATATCAGCAGGAAATCTCCTTCCCACAGTGAAGCTTTTCTATTTCCTTTGATAGACTAAGATTCTCAAAAAAAGAAAACTTGGCATTGCTGACTCTTCAAACGTACAACTCCGGTAAAGGCATTCTGCTCAAAGAACGATGTCCCACAACATTTTTTTTCCACGTACTTGAGGATGGACCGAATGCTTACATCCGGCTGTGAAACGTTCATGCTTGCTTCAGCTGAGGTGAGCTAGCAAGATTTRAAGGCCCCAAGGTCCTAAAAGACCACCAGAAATACTGGTTAGGAAAGGATTTTATTACTTGGAAAACAGACCTCCCAGAGTGACAAGTTGCACAGTATCTGCCACGTTTTTTCAGCAGATAAAACTGGTTTTGCTTCAAGCAGATATACTACTAACAAGTTTGAAGTTTGAGATGTTTTATCACATGGTATGAATTAAGCTTTAGCATTTTTAGTGGAACAGTTGGTTTCAGACTATACACAGTATTTTCTTTTTATCATAGCCTGTAGGTGATAGGAAGCTCATCTTTAGTTTTTAAACCTGTTTTACTGTGATATTTTTCAATTATTTTTTGAAAATGTGTCATTTCCAGCATTTTTATAATTATATGTTTTAAGATTAATGTGAATTACCATATGGTTTAAAATGCAGCAATTTTGCATGAGGCACACCTGGCTAAGTTAGGATAATGGCATTTTTGTCTGTATCATATTCAGTGCCTAACTCATAATCAAAGACTAGTATAGCTCACACAAAACTCTTGATGAGGTGTAAATGAGCCTCCATCAATCCACAACCTTAAATCAAAACTGACTCTATCGCTTCAACATTTTTACATGTGCCACCCTTTGTGCGGGCAGCAGATTGGTGGCAGACCCTAGGAGGGCCAAGTTCTCCATGCTAACTATGTTTGAAATTCAGCAGCTGCCTTTAGGAGCCACAAACCCAGTACTTGCACGCAGAAGTGTCTGTGATATTGCTTTCTCAGTGTGCACCCACAATATGCACAAACATACAGACATACTATTTCCTCATACAGGATGACTCGTGTACAGAAGATCCACTCAGATTTTAGTTGTCTTGGTAAGTCTTACACACAGGGTTACAAAAAAACTTCTGCCCAGATGCTTATATGCCAAAGCACCTAAAAGTGCCTAAAATTAATATAAAAAYCACACTTCATTACAAGACATTTTGTTATTGCATAAGACTGTAGGCACTTCCATATTGGCCATCCTGAACAGCACGATGCTGTTACTGCATAAGGCCAGTTAGGTTTCATAAATTATATGCCTCTGCACTTCCTTCCCTTGAGTAGCTCAGCACACACCTGACACAAACTCATGAAACCCAATTAAGTGCAAAGTCGAGCAGCACAAACACAGGAGGAGAAAAAGAAGTATTCCTCTTTGCAATAACGACCTACTGGTAGCAGGTGAAGGATTGAGGCTAAAACTTTTCCCTAACAGAAATAGTTCAAACCTTCTGATTATTCACTGTTGGTCAATAAAAAGTCTAAACTGGTCCCACAGTGCATTTTCTCTTGACATGGAATGAGTGCCTTAGAAACACTGCAAAATTCAAGGGGACAGAAGGAAAAAGGGGACTTGATACATAAAGAAAAGGAAGAACCCGGGGTCAGTGCCATTCACCCCACCTCTGTGGAGGGCAGAAAGCAACAAGAGAGCAGCTGGCCTCTTTCTGGGGACAGGGCTTTGTCCACTGGGCTACACTCATGCACCTCACAGCATGACTGCCTTAACTGGAGGGCATGCTACTCATGTCTCCTTAAAAATTGATCAAATTAAGTAAAAACACTACTCTGCAGCAAGGCTGTATCACTCCTAAGGACCTAATCACAGATGAACAAGTGAAACTTGATTTAAATTCTGCATTTCACCAGAATAACCCCTGCATGTCCCAAGATCACTTTACAAGTAAATGTATAATCATGAATTTACTCGACAAAATTTTATCAGGTCATCTGTTTCCCTACAAGCTACTTCTTTAAGCTGAAAGAATAAAAGTAAAACTAAACATAAGAAGGTTTCACCTGTTTGTCTGTACAACAATTAGATACTCTCTGCCAAATTGGTGTGCTGACCTTTGAGATGTAAAAAAGAAAGGGTGAAATACATGAAATATTACAGGAAGTCTCACTGCATTTATGCTGTCTCTAAGTGAAGCAGCACCTAAATTCCTAACCATATGCCAACCAACTCAAGCCAGGTAACAGTTTCACCAATATCATTCTCATGAGAAATGTTTTACAGAACTGGAAGTGCTCCAGTGCAAAGGATGAATAGTAAGGATGAATAAGATCTCTGCAGGGAAAGCTTCTCTTTGTAAAGGAAAAAGTTAGAGAGCTAAAYTTAAATGCTGCTTTCATATTTAAACTGCTATCAAGAAAGAATACTTTGCATTTTTATAACACCTAATTTATAGGAATTTAAAAACACTCTGAACACATAAATAAATTCCATTTGTTACCTCCCATGAAGTGTGAGAACGTTATCCCCATTTTAACATAGAAAAGCTTAAGGTGTTGAGATTAAGCTATTCACCATAGGTTACAAAGAAAGACTAAGAAGGAAAGACAACATATGTTACAACTCTCTCAGTTCCTCTTCTCCCTGCTCCTCAACATTAGACTCTGTGCTTTGCAGAGCAATTAAAAAAATATATGCTTAAAAAAATAAATTAAACTTTATATTTTTTCTTAACATTGAAAGAAATATCCCTCTGATATAAAGAGAAATGCACAGGAAGCAAAAGGGAGAGGCTAAGTCAGCATGTTCTCAAGGTCTTCCTTTCAGCCGTCTTCTCCCAGCTGAACAGTTCATTTGTCTTTAAAATATTCTTCCAGCATAACTGACTCCAAACCATCCCATGTGATAAACAACAAACTGTTCTATTTCTTCTCAGTGGGAACACTGAAGCACAAAAGTCAAAGCTTATACAAAGGTACCCAAGGACTCATTGTGAAACATGGAACTAGCTAGAGAGGAACAAATATATTTATTTGTTTTGATGGTATAAGTGAAAAATACTTAAAACAGTTTTATGTGTGTGATTTTAGGTCAGTCTGAGGTTCTTTTTTTCATCTATTGCTGTAGTGGTGGAAAAAGGTAAAAAAAAGGAAAAAAATAAATATTCCTCTTCACATGAAACTTTATGACATTTCAGTTACCAGAACTGCTAATACATTTGACTTTTTCCAACATAAAAAAATGTACCTAATAAGAGAGCATATGTTATTGGGTCTTTTTAATCGAAAACAATTCTGTAAATAAACTGCATTTTAAAACATTTCTGCCACCTTCACTCTGGTTTGCAGTCTGTCTGAACTAAACCTAGGGAAYCAAATTTCAGACACCACCCCCAGAGACTACTCTGACCAAGAAGGTAAGAGGGCCACTGAGTAAAGCCTCTCCTATCACACTGCAAACCCCACCTGTGCTCATCCCACAATTTCCTTCTTAGGGCTGGCTGCTGGTATCCAACTCAAGCGACCCCGTTGTGTGCTTTGGTGACCTTTTGTTGTTTTTCKGACATGCTTTCTTCACCAGGGAGCCCAGCCAGCTCAGGGAAAAGCCTACTTACAAACATGGATGTTGCATACAGCCAGCTGTGAAAAAAAGAGAATTGGTGACAYACAACCTTCGGCTCTGGGGCTGCAGATGTTATGGTGAGGGCTAAAACCAATCTGGAAATCACATGCACACACATTCTGCTGGATACTTTCCATTTCTTCTGACAATAGCAAATACGTGGATARCCAAAAGGAGCTGAAGATAAGCCAAAGGGATCACCCCCTTATCACAATCTTCTTTTGGGAGAAATTGCAGCATGTATATATTTCCAAGACTGGATCAAAAAAGGCAGGAATACGTCTGAGATGCACAACAACCATAGAATCCAGAAAAGTCAAGTTGTTAGTTGCAAAAYTGGTTAGATCAAATTGAAGGATTTTGTAGCCATGGAAGTCAGCCTAATCACAGGATTGCCAGGATGCTCCCCCAGAATAT
Organism: Amblyornis subalaris; assembly: GCA_018881555.1. Taxonomy (NCBI): domain Eukaryota; kingdom Metazoa; phylum Chordata; class Aves; order Passeriformes; family Ptilonorhynchidae; genus Amblyornis; species Amblyornis subalaris. Next base: position 14,449,701 of record JACAXG010000007.1, on the reverse strand, counting down.
TTTACTGGCTATTTCCTTTATAACCAAGCTGAGGCATACAGTCCATGTGGCTCTTTATAACTTTGATTAATAGGCTTCAAAAATTTCAGCTGGATTCCACCTGAGTTTATGTACAAAAATAATAATAATCTGAAAGCCCTCTTCTGAAGCAGCACATTAATTGTGAACCTCTTTAAGAAGGCCATACCAGGGCCAAAGGGTCAATTTTAAACTGCTTTAATCAACCACTGTGGTGACAGGGAGTAAGAGAGAACAGTGAATTTAGCTCCAAAACATATCATCAAACACACACATACACATACCTTACTCTCTTAGATAAACCAGTAGGTTTCAGTGTGTCACAGGCAATATTCAGATTGTCGTGAGTGGTTGTGGATTGAGCTGAGAAATGAGATGGTTACAATTGACTGAGAAATTTTAAAATATCAAAACCTTAGAGAGAATATATATAGGGGATTGCTTCCATGCATCTGAAATAACATCTCTGTTTATCATGAAACAACAACTGTGCTGGATATTTACTCAGGCCATAGAGATCCTTGTTTATTATATGAGCCTGGGCAGACGAAACAAAAAAAGCACAGTTCTAGAACTTATAGTACTAGAGCTCATTTTCCATTAATTTGGAGTATTGCACTTTCTAATACAGTGTTTTGCTCTGCATTCACCACTATCCCTATATCTGTTCCTGCCCAGGAATGTAAAGCAAACAGAGCTCAGCCCTGGGGAAAACATTCYTGCATGGGATACAGAGCTGATGAAACAATCCACAAGTGTCGTGCTCCCAGTGGGATTCAGGTTTCGTAAGAGGAAGAGACACATGGCTGTTTGAGGGACACAGGTCAGCCTCCAGCCACGACCCATCACTGCTGCAGCAATCCCACATCCCCTGAGGAGCACAGCCCACCTGAGYTCTGCACCCACCAGTGCAAAGGTTCCACAAACAACCCACATAAGCAGGGTGTGAAACACAACCTGAAACCACTTGTCTGTTCTCTATTCTGATATCTTTTCCCCTCTTCCTACAGGAGACATGTTAACCCAGAAAGAGAATCCAGGGCAATATTTCTTAAGGAAAGTCAGAACAATTGGCCATGAATTCTTTGGAAAGGTGAATGCACAGGATCTTAAACCCCAAACTCATGATTTCCAACCAGCTGCTGGACACAACACTTCAAGCAATGGTAGACAGTAGTTGAAATAAAAGCACATGGGAACTAGACTTTATTCTTTTGACRAACTATTTTTTCTGCAGAGACAGATACTTTAGTTCAGGCCCAAAAGCTGTTTATCTTCAAGCTAACACAGAGAATCTCAAACAGCAAAGTGGAAAGGAAGTAGCATGGGTAGACAAAGACCCCAGTCCCACAGAATCCACCTGCTTCACAAGACTTGAAAGAATTTCTTATTTTCACTGTTGTCTTAAGAACAGATGAATTCAGCTATCACTCATCTAGCATGTTTCCCTCTTATCTGTCACTTGTAAACCAGACTGTCCTTTGAGGTCCAAAGCAATTGAAAAAAAACCTTTATTGCTCAGCCTGTATCAATGCTAAAGCTCTACAGTTTCATTGGAACCATATAATCATATTGATAACTTCCTAGAGGTTAGGAATTTGTGCTTTTCTTTAAACCTGAATTGGAAACTATGTTTTTGTAAAACCTAAATTATTTCACTCTACACAGAAATAATTCTGGGAAGTTCTATAGCCAGTATTGTACAGCATTAATGACATAGCAATATTTTTCCTTTCTTTTTTTAATCCCTTAAATGAGAAGAAAAAAACATGCATGTAACTGTTTCCTGCTACAGGACCTATTTTACTATTGCGAGACAAAGTGTACCTCAGAAAAAAACCCAAAACATGAAGCATGTGGGTTTGCAGTTTTTAAATGGCCTCTACTTAAAGATTCATAGTGTATAATACAGTTCCTGTGTACCAAATTACAGCACCTGTATATCCCAAAACATGGCAGGGGTGGTTGTTTCTTGTCTGCTTAAATACACTTCAGATCATTCTAAGTATTTAACAACAAGATATAATGGGCAAAAGCAGAAAAAGCTGTATAAATATTTCAATAGAATACCATTTTTATTCACTTCAGTTTTGAAACTGCTTTTTTTAGCAGGTGGGAGGCCTTAACTTCCCTCATTTTAAGGGTAAATTATAATTAAACTTGTCATTTACACACAAGAGTAAACCAAGGATATTTTGGTAGGGAAGATACTGTTCTGACAGCTAGGTGCTCCTTTAAACACTTCACTTGTTTTCACTCCCATAACCTACAGCCTACAAAACAGAAACACGAGCAAAAATATGCCATCGCTAAAATTAGTGAGAAAGGATTTCATCCCTCGTGCATCTTAGACCTCTCCTGCAGGAGATGACACCAAGTGCCTCCAGAACTGCATCGTGCCAGCAATCCTCAGCAAACAGCTGTCACGTGGATGTTGTTACTGCTCATCGCTATCCAGGAGGGCATCAGCACCTTTAAGGAGTGGGATCTTCATGTAAGTAGGAAGATGATTTTCTGTGTAGCACCCACTTCCCAGGGGCAGTGGTAGGGGTGGAGAAGAAAAGCAACGTTGCGACTGCATTCCGCTCTCCTGATGGTTTATGCAAAGGGGAGTGGCAYTTTCTTTGCAAAATACAAACGTCCAGTGAACTGCAGGAAAAGCAATTAGGCTTCRTCTAGCTGCCAGCCATGTTTGTCTCTGGACAAACATTTCAAATCAGTTGTGTTTTGTAAATGGGTAATAATAGTTTGGGGGGATTTTTTTTCTTCATCTAAAACCCCAAAATTTGTATATAAAATGAGCTACAGAATTCTGCAATGAGCTGTCTAATGAATGCTTCCAATACCTCAAGGAAAAAAAAAAAAACCAAACCCAAATCTGCTACATCTCATGAATTCAGATATAAAGACTTCCTAGAAAAGGCTTTCATTTCAGATTCATGAGATGCTTTATGAAACAAAGCATGATCCCAGTTTGTAAGATGAAACTACAGGGCTGAGAAAAAGCCTGCTGAATGGGTTAAGAGAGTAGCTAAGAACATCCTTTGCTCACCATCCTGACTTGTCATAATATGTCATTGCTTTAGGAGGAAGAAGACAAAACAAATCATGTCTGGTTGCATTGTTGATATGATTTTAACCTCAGGATAAACATCTGGACCAACTCTCAGCATCATTATTATTTGTTGCTACTATTATTCCAGAATCCACAGTTCTGGAGCAAGACCACAGCAACGCTAAACCAGTGTGTGTTGGCAAAATAAAAAGGCTATCTCTTTTCCAAAAAAACTACAGATATTTGAACAAAAGGACAGAAAATATAAAAAAGCCCCAAACAGTAAAAAAAAAAAATGGCAAAATACAAATGAGAATGGTATAGCTGCTCTCTTTCTATTGTCTCCTTTTAAATAACTATTTGCATGTTTTCATGCCTCTGCCTAGTACACAGAAAGGCATTTCTAATTGAGGAGGGTGTTTAGGAAGCCTTCTGAAATAGCACAGATTTTACTGCAACTTCTACCACACAGAAAGATCCTACTAACCACATCTGTAGGCAAAACCCCTTGAGAAACACCTGACTCCAGAAAGAATGAATGTGATTGACCAACAAGGGAATGTACCCATTCCATCTCCCAGGAGCTGAAACCAAGAGACAAACCTAAAGAGACACCACAATACCAGACATTTTCCTCAGTCCCTCTTAACGTCCAGTAAACAAAACCTTTGCTAAATTTTCCAATTCGAAAACTGAAGAGCCCTTCTGCTGTATTTCTTCTGCCAACCGTGATTACTGGATGCATTTGCAACGATTTCCTAACTGTGACTTCAGCACGTTATCTCCATTAGGTATCAAATGTAATCCAATGTGATAGTAAAACTTGCTCTTACATTTTATCGATGTGATTATCACCAGAACAAAAGAGAAGCTGTAGCCACAGACCATGCAACTCCTTAAACATAACTTGAGACTGACCACTACCATAGAGAAGACCACCAGATAACAGAGGCTCCAGAATTAGACCCAGACTAAAGAGAGGAGGGACAGAAARTTTGTGCCAGCCTCTGGATTAGCCAAATGGAAAGCTATTTGCCTTCCTACATTCAGGGAGAATGAATTTCTCAAAAGCATCCAGGATTTTTGCAACAAGTCCTATTTTGAAACAATTATCCAATTAAAACAGCAGAAATGTATTTTTACAGATACAAGGTGCATTATACTGGCTCTTGCCCTTATGAAAGAGAGTTTTGATTTATTTTGGGTGTTGTGGGATGGGGGTGTAAGKGTTTTTTAAAGATCTTTCTGAGCCTTAAAAAAGATTTGTTCTTCTGCCTTTCCAAGCTAGAGGACAACGAGATCATATTTTGTGTTTTAGAAGGCTGTAAGCCTTCCTTTGGAAAACTATTAAGTTTATTCACAGCGTTGAACAGTCCCAATTGACAAGTTTATGGTCAAAAACCTAATTTTCCTCCTAGCAGGTCCAGCATAGGAATGCAGCTACAACGCAGTTGTTATGTCCAACTGGAATTCAGCTGAATTACAAGGRCACTCAGAAATCCAAGTACTAGTACAAATTCCTATCATTACTATAAAATTTCTGCACCACTGACTTCCTTTAAAATTACTTCTTCCCTGTCCCTCATTTCACCTACACAGGACAAGCATCTTTTCTCTGACACAACAAAGGGCATGCTGAAATATTTGAACTGGCAACTCAGTTTTGTCAAGTTTTCCTGTGGAATTGGGATTACTGTCATCATTGATCAGAAAACCAGACACTGCCTCTGAAACAGTGATGCTATGCCTTCATCAACACACCTTAGAGTGAAAGAAAGTGTTCAAATGACTGCTCTGTTTAGTTGGATGCATTTCTCATTATATGTAAYATGAAGAAGGATTGACTTCAGAACTTTCACAAAATTTGCAGTTGGGATACAGCGAGAAGGAAGGAGAAATACTTACTTTTAGACCTAGGAGGGTAGGATGCATACCAGTGAAAGACATGTGAGTCTCTGAGTTGTGGTTAGCACTTGACAGGAAGTCTGCCATCAAACAAGCTTCCCCAGYTACCTGAGAGGGAGCCTGCAGGGAAACATTGCTATTTGCTGCCTCTGTCCTGGCTAGAAATCAGCTCACCCACACCACTACATCATACGTCACAATCTCATTTCAAACCACGTTTTTTCTCCAGTTCACAGGAAAGTCTAAAAGGAAGAACGGGAGAGCATGAATTAAGTAATATTGACAGGTTAAATTTAATAAACTAAAGTTTCATGAGGATTGTAAATCAGAGTCATTCACACTTTAAAGACTTCTGACAAGTATGTCAGTCCTCCAAAAAGAACACTTGAAGAGATTAATCAGCTGAAATATCATTGTGAGTCCTGAATACAAACTGATCATTATATACAGTGGCAGGGTGTGTCTTCTTATGCCCRTAAACACACACTTGCACTGATATTAATGGAGAGAAGAACAGTCTAATTAGTGTTGTATATTTATCTATTTATTTTTTTAGTCTGGGGATTTCTTGAATAAATTTAATTAAACTGTGCCTGTGCTTTCATGCTTTGAGAGCTTGGCAGGGGTGGGTTGAAATGTGCGTGCATACTTGATAGTCTGTTCCATTTGCTTAACAGTCTTGAAAGAAGTAGAAAAAAAAGAAATGAGAAGGAGAGCATGTCCTCCGAGTCACTTTGACCAAAACCTGCATTTCTGCTTCACTCAACATTTACATAAAATCATTAAACTTGCTTGTCTGATTATAGAAGGACAGAAACTGATTTTAATTCCAATGATCTGGTCACTCCACATTAGCACTAAATATAGAGGACATGATGACACCATTTTCCCCCTCTCTTTTGCATTTTGCAATGTAAAGTAGGTTACATACCTCTGCATAGGTCTGTAATATATCAGTAGCTGAAAGCATACTATGACCTTGACAAGCAGGTAAGACTATACAACACAGTCTTTGATTCAATGTTATCTAATTGCTTACTCTTTTTTCTGGAACAGTCATTATTGCTCTGTTTGTCAGGTTTTTTCACTGTGAACTCCAAAGTGGGTAATCTCATGACTAAAGTGCTTATTTGGGCCTAAAAACTGAGGATAAAATCTAGGTTCTGCTATAGTTGAAGTGAGTTTTGTCACTGACTTCAAAAGTGTTATAATTTCACCTTGTGAAATTTAAATTCCTTGCCTGGTGAATCCTGTGTATGTCTTCCATGAATACCCAATTCTGTCAGCTCTGAAACACTAAGTATATGGGAATGCTGTAGGAAAAGCACAGGAGAAAAACAGAGCACTTGGTTTCAACACAAACATATCTTTGTGGGGGACTTGAAGGAAAAGCCACCAAATTTGGAGGGTAGACAAAAAAAAATCAGGGAGAAAATAGAAAGGTTGTAACATCAGCTCTTTACTTGACTATGAACTTCATGCAYGCAGTGTAAGCACACTGCATATGAAGAGCTATATCATTCCATGAGCTGGTAAATTCTGCTACAGAAATCTATACATTTGGCATTTAGTTAAGATTCTTTTCATCACTGAAAGCCACAGAGAACATAGAAAAACAGTTTTATTTACTACCACATTTCTGATCATCTAAAATTTCAGGAAAAACAATACTKCAATATTTAGAAATTTTACCTCACATAATATGATGAGCAAAACTTTTCAGTCCATAACCATTTTGCTGTAAATTTTCATCTAGAAAGAGGCTCTGAAAAAAAAATTCTAAGCAAGAAAAAGAATCATATTTTTATCCCAAAAACTCAAAATGAGTTTACTCAAAATTTATCCCAAAACTGATTTCACTTATGTCAGCCAGTTTAGCAATCTCAGCAGAATGTCAACCAAATTCTGTATGCAAATACAATGTATGACAGAATAAGGGGCTTGTTTCCTTCCTTCTGTCCTCAAATTCAGCTGAACTATTATATTCCCACATTCCAATGGCAAGATCTTTTGTGAGCCAGCACACATTTCTGCCCATATAGATAACTAAACAGCAAGAGCACATTCTATGCAAACACAGAATAAAATTGTGCAAACAAACCATTTCATTGCATTGCCACAGATGTAAATCATAACCACCCCTTCGTTCCACCTTGTGCCAAGGAAAAAGGGCACCYCCATGGAGCCGGCTCCTTTCCACAAGTACAGACAATCCGGATCTCCAGGCACAATGATCACACACATTTGCTTTCTCTGGGGATGCTCTTATCAAACTCAGATGTTTCTCAGCTTTCTGTGCAACTTAGCCAGTACCATCCCACCAGAACTGCCTTCCCTGCAGAAAGGTGCTGCACCCAATATCCATTCATCTCTGTGTTGCTGTAATTAATGCTAAGCTCCAAATTGGATTAGCCATGTAAGGCAGCTCCGTAAACAAGTTAATAGGATCTCTCTGCTAACAACACTGTTACCAATATCCAATTACTGTAACCAGGTATTAATCTAATGGTGTTAATCTGTCAGATTCTAAAATTTAAAGCACACTGCTGTAACATTTTAATAAAATTAAAAAGTAATTTTCTCCCTTTACTAAAATACGTGTACTAACTAGTATTTTATTTTGATATCACAGGAATGGCCATATAGGAAACAAAAAACCCAAATCAGCTCAGGAGCCCCACAACTGCATTACTCAAACAGTGACACTGATCTTTTAGTCTGGTGAGTTTTTTTGCCTGTTAGGTAGACCAAAGCATCCAACCCACTACATTGAATAAACAGCAAGAGGTTTCTATCAATTCTTCTAAATTCCTTTAAAAACAAATGCTAGAAATAATGATTATTACCAGAATCTACTGTATAACAAAGAGAACACCTGTACATTATTTAAAACTTGTCTCTCCTAGTTTTTTTAATCCAAATATTGAATACAGTCTATCAAAAAGAAATGGTGTATTACTAAAGAGAATCAATAGCAAATATAGAATGGACCACAGCTTGCCTCAAAAAGTGATTTTTTTAAAGTTCTGTATAAGAAAGGAAACAGCCCAATAATTATGATTTGTTTCTTCATTCACTTTAAGCATAGCAAAGCTAAGCACTTACACCATCTTGGGTACAGGGAGCTATTGTAGTACATCAAGATACACTGAGCTGAGCACAAAAGAAAAAACAAAGATCCACTAAAATTTGCATTCCTGACAGCACAATTATCTCTCAAAACCCCATTATTTTCTGAATATCTATCCCAATGTAAAAAATGAAAAAACAAAACAAAAGGTAACAATAGATAATTTATCATGGATTTCACATTTCTGAATGAATACTAATTGTTTTTTTGTTCCAAACTGATGGTCCTCAGCTCAGCTCAGCTCCAAGTCGGAAGGAAATGAGATGCACTCTGCTGGGGACAGCAGCTGTGGGCTTATCTCTTAACTCCTGTGTGCTCCATGCTCAGAACCTTCTGGAGAGACTCATCCCTGCCCACTGCAGCCCTGTGTGTGCCCACATCCCATCCCAGTGGGGATGGCCAGGAGCCCACTGCCACCCTGCTGCCCCTGTGGCAGTGTTGCTGCTGCTGCCAATTGGTGCTGGGGACGCTGGAGAGCTAGGTGCAGAGAAACTGGTCACAGCTCTAAGTGAGCCAGATCCCAGTGCCAGGTTTACACACCATAGCAGGGGAAAGGGATTCAGCTTGCAGGGACAGCTTTTAACCAAGCATAGGATCAAAACACTCATCTTTTCAAGAGTCTGAGGGATAAAGAAGTCAATTAGGAGAAGAGCAATGGATGGCACCTTACCTATGTCATCATGAGTTTTCTTTTAACATTAACATTCTGTCAACATGAAAAAGAGGCAGATCAGAAAACAGGAACTAGACTACAATTACTAAAGCATAAAGCAATAGTGTGAGGCTGATGTACAAACCAGAAATCTGAGGCACAAAATCAGATGCAAGTAGAAAGAGATATCAAGGGTAAAAACCAAAAATCACAATAAGCATAAGGAATGAATGTAAGTAGCACCAACCTCAAATGTGTAAGACAGAGAAAGAAAAGAGCATGCTAGGGGATATGTAGAAAAGTTTCCAGTCCGTTTGAGCAGATAACATAAAGACATCTTTGCCAGGCATTTAAAGAACTGACTGAAGCACTCTCATAGAGAAATGGAGAAACAGCGGAAAACAATGATCTTTAAAAGCCAGGGACTCATAGACCAGCAGCATGAAGGAACACAACTGCATGACAAATGTATAAGCCCATATAGATTCATAAGTTGCTGAGGTACATTCTCAGCGTGATGGAGCACAACTAATATTTCCTGGCTGCCAATTTACTTAATGTGGCTTTAGTGTTTCTTGATCTGAGCTGGAGTTTTACTTTGGCACTTACTTTTCTGGTACAGACTGACTCAGGTCTCTGCTGGAGCTCGAAGTGCAAACTTGTGTTCCAACACACAACATCTATGTCTTACAACTCTTTATACGGAAAATAACTCTACTCAGAGTCTACATTATATTTCCCCTATGAAAAATAAATAATTTGGTAAAGACTTCAAAATTAGTAATATAGAGATAATAAACATAACATTTGACCACTTAAGTTCTATTAGCCAAATGTTAGATAATGGTATATGCTACTAAATGTCAGAAGTAGTCCTAAATACTAAATTCCATGGGAGCAATTGGCTAAGATTAAAAAATTGTAAATAAAACATTATCACGTCATTACAAGTCTGAGGGTACAAATTATCAGTCCATCAGTTTCTCCTTGCACAACACAATCTATAAAACAAGCACTAGCACTTGCTAGTCCACTCTTTTCTGACACCCCACATAAACCTGTTTTACAGTAATAGGAAAAACCCTTAAGATGACAAAGCTCCAGATCAGTCACTGGTTCACTAATAATGCTCAAGTAAATCTTCCTGAGAGCTTCTCCATGCTTTTCTTCATATGCTATAGCTCACACTGCTTGTATAATAATATAATAAAAAGTGCAGTTATATATTTTAAAGGCCTGATAAACAAATACTTCCATCTCTTAATACATCCCAGAGGTCTTTGCTTCGTTTTATACTTCCTTAGCTAACACAGCTGATGGGAAGTGTATCCAATCTAAGAAAAAATAAATACATAAACTTACATAAAACATAAGTACATAAACTTATGCTATAAATAAATACAGTAATGAATTGTTAATTAAACATAACAATTTACTGAGGATGAAGAAAGACTTTATTTTCTTCATTACACTTTGAATAGAAACATAACTAGCATGTCACAGAGGAGGTACCACAAAAATATTGCCACATTTGGCCATCATGTATATATCTGACATAGAAAAGAATTTATAATATTTCCTCTCCAACACATCAGTCTTTACTGAACAGCTTTTACCTTTCTTTCTGTCACTCAGTTATGRGAGGGCTTATATTTTCTTTCAGACCATTGCTACAAAGCAGCCACTGAGACACCCATATTTAGCATATCCACTCACACAAGTATACAAAACTTGACTTCTTTTAGGATCAATGAATGAACTGTAAAGCCAGCAGAAGTTCTCTGAATTTGTGMTGACACTGTGTCTGCAACATAAGTGGTTAATTGTTCAGAAATCTTTTCCTAACCCTTCTACAATCCCAAAGTACCCTACATAAGAAGACAGAGGCAATCTGCAACACTTCRCAGTGCTTGAAGGTTACATTTTGGTTTTTGTTCCTTATCCAGGCTAAAATGCAAGCAATGGAAAGAGAGATGATTATACGTCTAAAGATTTTGCAACTTAAAAACCGAGGCTTGCAAATGCTGTGTAAAGTTATCCTTTCTAAATAAACCTGTACTATTTCCCCATCTAGAATTCAATTTTCAAGAAGTCTTTTGACATAGGAAGTTACACAAAACTTGACAAACTTAATACATCAACTTCGGCTGTGTAGGGAAGCTATTATAGTCACTGTTATACACATTCTTCCAACTGCAACATACTGGAAATATTCTGCACCTCACCTATTTTTATACCCACACAAGTTTTCAATGATTCATACTTGYAAACTGTTGGAACCTAATATCTCCAATCTATGCAAATAATAAACATATCCTATTCACTCGCTAGTGCCACCAAACAATTTAGCAGTGCAGAGTTTTGGGTTTTTTTTCTGGTAAAGAAGTAGATTTGGAAAGTAACCCATGGAGGTATAGAACACAAGACTACAAAAAAATAATAGCTTCACCAAAAGACCTTTCTGTTGTGTAGTAAAGAACAGCTGGAACCAGATTCCTCCCACACATGCAAATTAAATTGACCAGGTTTCTCTCCAAGACTATGGTAAAGATAATATKGTCTGTGGACTAGGGCCATTAAGAGAAGACACTTTCACTGCATTTCGACCCCCAGACCACTCACCACATTGGTAGCCCAGGGCCACAGAGAAGGTGCTGGGGGAGGAAGGGGAGAGCAGGAGCACAGCTGGAAGCCTGCCCACATTCTCACTCACCACAGGGTCCGTGTACAGTGCTATCTATGTGCTGCCCAAAGCAGAGACATGCAGAATTCGGGGGGAAAACTCRGAGAGAGACAAACATAAAATACCAGCTGTTCAGCTGCCGGGCCAAAAGCACTTGGAAAGTTGGGGGTATTTGAAGCCTGTGGTGTTTTTCAGCTTCTGCTTTAGCATGTGGCAAGACAAATCCTGCTGGCAGCTCCTAAACTTAGGCCTTTTATAGTCCTGACTGCCACGCCAAGCTTATGCTGGAAGCTCCTGCTGTTGCAAAGTCCCACTGGGGGCAACCACACTTGCACACAGGGCAGTAAACTCAGAAAACATGTTATAAACCATAGAAACACTTTCTTGTCAAGGATAAAAAAATATCTTTTTAAGTGCAAGCAAGCAGTACTGGCCTTGCAAAGGGACTACTTGACCTTGAAAGAAGTTCTACAGTCAGCAGCACTGCATGGATTTACCCATCCACTGAGAACACAAGCAAAAAAACAAAYACAAAAGAGAGCATTTATAAAGAGGTCCATTTGCAGTGACACTGGGATGTTTTACTCAGAGCACAGTCAAATTACCCAAATCAAACTATTTTTTATTTTTCTTATTGTGGCCAGTACAAACTGGTCCTATTCTGAAAGAGAGGACTTAGTCACAGAAAGAGATCCCTCAAGATCTTTTCAGATGTGCTTCTATACTAGAGGTTATTTCCACAGAAGGACAGATAACTCCACAAAGGAATCTAAGAACAAACCATGTCTGTCTTGACCCTTATAGGGAGTTGAAAAATAAAGCACTCCTCAGTAAGAGGAAAGATGGTCTGAAAGACCATCTAATGATGCCAAACAAAAATYAAGTTACTCTGCTCCACTCCTTGTCTCTTTCAGTCCTGGCTTTCAAACTATGAGCCACTACACATTACATTCCAAAATACGAGCCATGCACTTGGAACATGCTTGTTGTGTGATTATTCATCCCTGCTCAGATGTGTACAGCATCATGACAAGCCATGATCACACAGCTCAACTCAGATTCAGCAATTCAGAGCGTGCAGGACAGTCTGGGAGAAAGTAAGTTGTGTTGGAAGAGGAGATGATGGCTGATGTCCCAGTCCTGACTCCTGGTAGCTAGATACTCGTGGTCTTATGTCCCAGTGCCAGTCTGGGATGATCTCTGCTGAAAGATCTCAGCCTCTAGCTACCATTCCAAAAGGGCATGACAATCTTGTTGGATCTGTTATTGCCTCCTCTTGTACCCTAGACAGTCTGATATATTCTCTGAAGCATTTCCAATCTGGGATGTAGCTCTCTACCTCTTGTTTCCAGACTAGAGTCCACTCTGATTAACAAGCAAGGAGCACACAATAAGGAGACACTACTTTTTCTGCAGTCTCATCCTGCACTACAGTGAAGAGATAAGGTCAGCATAAACCCTTCTTCTCAATATGTAGGATTTTTTGAAAGAAAAAAAGATTTWAAAAGGCTGTCACTCCTTAAGCAGGTCACCAATTCACCGATATTTTTTTAATCTTTTTTTAAACCATATGCCAGCCTGAAAGACAACCTCACTTATGTGAGGTTTGGGGCAGGGAAAAACCCTTGCATAGTCACTGCCCCTTAACTCTATCCTGCAGTCCTCCTTCAGGATGCCTCACACGGATTTGACTCATTCATAACATAAGGTGGTCCAGAAATTGATTCACTGACATGCTGCTCCTACTYCTTAAAGCAGTGGGTTCCCTAACAGAAACTACTGACATGGGCCTTTCCTCTACATTCAGGGTGGAAAAAGAGGCGAACCTTCGGAGGTCCCTGTGAATTCCTTTTGGCTTCCTTAAACCTCTCAAGAAGAGCTGATGAAGATACTTTGGCAGCTGCTGGTCCACAGATAGACTAAAGCACACTCGTCTGAGAAAAACGATTTCCACTGTCCACATGACATTCCTCAGGCTGTCTAAAAACCTGGTTAAGGGAAGCTTGCCATTCTGCAGATATGCAAGATGTTTGACCACTTTGTTACAAGACGTATCTCCACTCCTTAAGTCCAGTGTGCTTCCTTTCCTTCTCTCTTCTCCTCCCAGATACGAGCTTATTCCACATTCCAGACTGCAACCTCTTTGTCAAAGCCCTTCTGGATCTTCTCTGCAAGAGGATTACTTCCATGAACCGTTATTATTACTTCAGAATAGACCTCCTTGACCTTCCACGTGGCTTTATGGGTAGCTCTGGTAAAACTGCTTTGCATGTATACATTCCATATTGAAAGGCAGCCACTGATCTCCCTGAGCTTTGAGCAGAGCATGTCTCCAAAGCAGCATGCCATGCCATGCGTGGAAGCATCCCAGCAGCAGTGGGAGATGGATGGTGTGTGCCATGCCATATGTCCTTTAGAGAGGTGCGTTGGCAGAATGGGGTCATTCCAAGTGGGTCCCTGGGAGGTGCGAGCCACTCAAACTGCTTGCACACACTGTGGAGGTGGGTGCCTCTGAGGTTTCACCCACACCTGCCAGATGGGGCACCCTACTGGCACCGCTAGGCACGAGTCAGGGAAACAGAATCCCTAGGGAAGCCCATCAGTGCAGTACAGACATGCCCAGGAACACCTGAAGTTATTGCAGACATGGTTTCAAGACTGGTGGAGGGTAATGACTGATATGAATCCGTAGCTGCTTTTATAGCATTTCATAAGACAATAACTACACAGGAGAAAGAGTCAAAGAGATTTTTCTCGGGCATTTTCCCAAGATGGTGATTATGAGCTCTAATGCCCAACAATGACAGAGGTTCATCAGTTACACGTTATTTTTTTAAATGGTTCCTCAGTATCCAAAGACTTTTGTCAACAAATGTTCTAAGCTGACAATGTCGTAGTTTAGATGGAAAATGGACATTTTTCATGATCCTATATGCCTCTAAAAATTTCAGTTATCCTACATATCTTTAATAGAAAATGAAGAAAACTCACAATACACGATGCATCTACAGATGGCAAATGTGTAACTTATTTTTGCTGTACCATAAGGATTGAACTTCAATCAGTTTTCTAGTGACTTGCTGTCTAACACAATTAACTAGTCACTTCTGGGATAAATGATGAAAATTCTCGTCTATAACAAAACAGTGGTGTTCATACAAAATGGTATGTAATGGGGACTACAGAAGAAACTGATCTATCCAAGAATTGCATGGATTAATTGAGACTGATTTATTAGTTTTAATTAGTCCAAGCTCAAAAATATCCTGAACTCTCACAACATATAAGAAATTACTTTTATTTGGTTAAAAAATAAAACAGTAATTCAGGTCAGTTTCTCTTGAGATTTGTCAAAATTGTTTTATGATCTYATCAAGACTCTTAGTTTCATTCAAAGTTAAGTTAAAAAGAAATACCTGAAGACAGATGTGCTGCACAAGTCGTACCAAAATTTCAGGAAATTCTCATACGGGAATTTGGCAGACATTAAATTTAATAAAACTTTTCTTGCCGAAGTAAATGGTCTGCTCAGCTCTTCAGCTTGACCTCTCACCAAAAACACAATAGCACAAATAGCACAGTACTTTAAAGCTTTATTACAGTGTAAAATAAATAGGAAGAGAACATCTCACATTATTTCCAGCGGTGCCTATGTTGAACCAGAAGTCACAGTTAAATCTTGTTAAATTCATGAAATCCCATTGAAGCAGTACACAGATTAGTAGCAGTAAATATAGTTATTCTGTATCAAATTACCCAGAAGTGCTTTGATTGACTTAGATTAATTCGGGTTCGATAACATCAAAACTTCAAGTAATTTTGCTGGTTATACATGGTTTCTGTCTAAGGTTTAAAGCAGTATTAAAGATTYAGCACACAAGCTGTGGTTCTTTTGCTGTTTTGACTCTCCAGTACCAGCTCCTGGGTGTCTCTAGGTCACCAGCAACTCAATGTCCACGTTTGTACACAAGATTTAATTAATTAATTAATTAACTTCAGACTTCTTAACACAAAAAAAAACCTCTCACCTTTATATTAATTGCAAACAAGAGTGAATCAATACTTTTTTTCCCCCAAGAGAGCTTCATACTATTACTCTCCTTGCCTACTACTTGAGATGGTGACTACCCTCAGGAATTATGAGACTAAAAGGTAAATCACTTCAGTTCAGTAGACAATTCGTATTACATGGAACAGCAATTTGTACTTCAGCGCATATGAAATCTCTTACCTCTAGGGTTTTCCTCCCCCATTTTTTTCAGTTACACACAGGACACAGACTATGAAAAATCTGAGTCAAAACTGTGCTTTTAGGATCAAATATTTACTAATCCAACTATAAAATTTATAGCATGGAGAACTTCCCTGTAAGGTATTTAATATTATTAATCACAGTGATGTCTTTAAGCAAAATTCTCTGTCCCTTCATTTGATCTCTGTTGCAGATGGAAGCTGGTATCACTTTAACCTTTAACCCCTCTCATAAATGCAGAAAGACGCTATGAGGTGTGTTAAGCAGATTTTGGTTAATGTGATGTGCAGCTATCATCAAGAGTTAGCTTCGAGCATACAGAAAAAATGCATTTACTCATTCTGGAGAAGAGCACTAAATAAACTAAACAGTAATAACTCCAGGTATCCTAGTGCCACAGGCAGGTGAAAAGGGGAAGAAAGGCATGGAGAGGGGCAGAGAAGGGCAGAGAAGATGAGCAGAAAAGAAGGGAAACAGAGTTGGATGTCTGGCCTATAGTTACGGTTTTGTAACACAGGGGACRGCAGGGTAGAGGGGTTGAAGAAGGTGAAAAAGGGCTGAGATCAGTGTGTAGAGATGGGCAGGCAGTGACTAAGGGGCCAAAAGGGGTGGAAAGGGGACAGTGAAGGGCAGGAAAGGTCAAAGAATCTCCAAAAAGGGCAGAACAGAGCAGAGCAGGGGAGAGTACAGCAAAGAGCAAAAAAGGGAAAAAATGAGCAAAGAAGGGTGAAAAAAGAAAGGAAGCGAAGAAAGGCAGAAAAGAAGAGTTGAGATGGGCAGAGGTAAAAGAAGGGCAGAGAAAAGAACAGAAGGGTGAAGAAGGTCAGAGAAGTTAAGAAAACTTCAGAGAAGGTCACTTTCCCATTACTGGCACTAAGGGTGTACTAAGGAAATTCATCCTGTGATTGATCAGAGTTGCTTAAGGATCCATGATCAGTGCAGTGAACCTCRTTTCCCTCAATAATAGAGACATATATATGCATTTTTCATTCTGAATGGGAAACATKGGAGTTTGGCTCTCCTCTTTTCCTAGCCCGCTGCTTTTGATCTGGGAACAGAGAATTCCAATTCTACTCAGGCCTGCCACAGCAAACAATTTCCAAACCATCTGCTATCTAATAAAACAAGTCATCTAGACAAACCCCAACCTAGGCAACAAATCTGATATTGTACTTCAAGTTACCATAAGTATTAACAACCTACCATATATAAAACAAAATATTTCACAGTCAAAAGACCTGCACTGAAAGAACATTAAGAAGTACTGCCAAGTACTCAAATCCTAGGCAAAAAGCCTGTATCCAGTTCTCCCTCCACTATCATTTTTTAATTTCATAAAGGCACTTTTTATTCCCCTCCTGTGGAACAAGTGCTTCATTCAGTGTGTAGTGTGGGGCCATACAACACAAATGAATCAGGGCTGAGAAGTGAAGGTTGCTGTCCATGCCTCATTTGTGCCAACACTGCAAGGAGTTAATAAATGGAGCTGGACACGGAAGAGAAATGAGGGTTTGATAGCGAAGACAATTGAATGTCACTCTGGAGAAYTGGATTCCAACACCATCTCTGCCATCAAGCTCCACTGTGATGCTGGGCAAACATTTCACAGATGGCTACTAATTGTGTCCTTCTCATTTCCTGCATGCTCAGTGGGCAACACCTGAGGCCAGATTCATAGAAGAACTAAGCATTCAAACTGTATTTGACTGAAGAGGCTTTCTGAATGGAAACTCTACCGTAGACACTTGATGCTTCTGAAAATTCAGATCATGCCCCTTCGAATAAATGTTTGCTTGACAGTTTTGGTCATAATCTCCTGAAGAGTCAACCGCGTATTTGTAAAACAGAGATAAGGCAGTAACTTTCCTTTGGGTATGGTTATGATAAATTCATTAAAGTTTATACTGCACTTCAACACCATAGCCCTCTAATACAAAATTCCCACTACAACACTGATGATGATGATGATGTGGAGTATTTAGTGAGAAGTTGCAATGAAGTGCACTAAATACAACATTCAGCTATACATTGGGGAGGATTGAAAGTACAAATACATGCACTGAACAACCAACAGTTTCCTCACTTTGTAACACCTCTAAGAAAATAATGTGTGACTTCACAGGAAAAACTAATTTACAGTAGAACTACATGGAAAAATGCAATGGATTACTAATAGTAGGCAATTTTAATTTTGGGATCTCCTTTTTTTGTAATATTTCATTTTTTTGCAATCCTAACATTCATATTTTCTGACACAATTTGTGCTTACATGAATCCATATATATTAGAGAAAGATTTCTGTCAAATTTCATAAGTTTGTAACAGTTGCCTTGGCAACTAAATTTAAACAGATCCGCTGGCTGCTCTCTCGACCCTTTCTTTCTGAAGCTGTTTTGAAATCTAACTTTTCAATACTCAATATCCTTTTGCTCTGAAAATGAAAAAAAAAAAAACAAAGACTGCAGCAACAGGGCTCTTATGAGATTATGGGCAATTTCTGTCCATTGTTGTTGTACACTTCATAAATCAGGCTTTCTGATAGTAAAAGTCATGCTGGTTTCCAGTTTTCACCTAGTCCACTTTAAAAATTATTTCTGAAATTATCCACAACCCAAATTCATGCTGAGGAACAGGTATGGGATTTTATTGCTATTTTTCAATCTTTGTGACTGAAGTCTATTTTTCTTTTTTGTCTTTACATTTCGTGCATGCTGTCTCTCTACACTAACGATCAATAAATTCAAGATGAATGTTTCACAGTAGGGCTTATCCTGATCCTGTTGATGCACTAGTGGCTACAGCTTGACCTTCCCCTTTTCCTTTTATAATCAAATCACACACTGGAGCCACCTCAAGGTTGCTCTAAATTGTGCTCAAATGCAGCAAAGTAAACAAAGCCCTGCTGGACTCTAGGATTTACTCTAGAAATTTTTTTTCCCTCTCCGTGCTCCCCAAGGTGTCATCTGACACGTACTTCATATTGCAGGCTGCAAAGAGGAGTGAAATCAGACAGCTCTCCTGGCATGATGCCACCAAGGGATTTTCTTCCCTTCAGCACACTCCCTGGGCAGAAAGCTGTGCCAGCTGCCCTGCTGCTCTGATCTGCAGGAACAGTCCAAGGCAGCATGGAACAAGACAGAAGATCCAGGCCACGATAACTTTTTTTAAAGAAAGCAGTAATTCCCATTCTGTGTTTCGTATCTAGAATGTTTCATATTAATGCTTATTTAAAATCACAGCTCTCAGGCTGAGGAAAATAAAGGGAGTTCTGTGTTCGCTTGCCTTTGCCTGCAGTAGGCTARAGTTCAGGGACTCAGAGCCCACAAGACAGTGGGAAAATAGCAATGGATAATGAACTCAAATTTGCAAGAGTTGGTTAAGCATTTGTCAATGTGCCACCAGCAGCAAGAAACAGTTCCCTCACCTAAGGTATTTTTTGAATGCTTCTATAAAGTTCTTCCCACAGAAAGRGAACCATGGTTATTTACATGTGTTTATGTCTGAATAATTGCATTTGCAGGCTATTTTGAATGGTATCAGGAAACTCCTATGAGAAACTCAATAACCTAAATTTCCACTGATCATGGTTTTCACCAAGTGACAGTTTCAGAAGAAGCATGGTGTGAAGAACTGTCAGTTTTCATTTGAGTTTTGAATTAGAAGGATGCATTTGGAATGATAAACTGTAAATTACAGTGAACTARAACGAAATTTCATAAATCTTAGTTATATTAACCAAAGCATGATTCCAACATGCTTAATACAAGAAAATCAATCAAACTCAGCTCCAATTAAGCTCAGCTACTAAACAAAGAGCTGCCATTGTCAGAAATGGTGTTTGCTTTTGAAGCTCTGAGTTAGAATTCAAAAGAAGTTTTAGCGTGTGACACGTCATGTGGAAAACGAAATCCTTRTGGCTTGGATACATTGTGAAAGGGAAGCCCACGTGGCTAAGAAACGCTGAGCAATACTATTAAGATACACTTTCTGCATATTTAAACTTCAATTCAAATCACTTCCATCTGATTTCATTTCTGTGGCTTGAAGTATTTCTCATTATGTCCTTCTACCTTTCAAGCTGAATTTGTGCTCAGCTGAAGTCACATGCTGAGTGAGAATACGATAGATTGCCATTCTGGCCATGGAGGTCCATATTTGTCAGTGGCAATGTTGAAAAAAAACCCCCATCAAGCAGAAAGATGTATTTCATTCTGAAGAACTTCAGTAAGAGGCAAAAAATATGCTACATGGGATTTTGAGTTTGCATTTGATATCTGTCTAATTCTCTACACACACAGAGACCAAAAGCCATGTGAAAGAAAACAGTCTTTAGAGCCTTTTTTTTTTAATTAAAGGGCAAGGCCTGTACACTTTGAGTAATTTCCCATTCAAAGTGAATAATTAAATTTTTTAAAATAAAAATCAAGTACAGTACTCTAGTATCAGTTATTTTAAGACAATTATCTCTGGAGAAAAAYGGAATTATGGATGTACTGGCAACAAGTCTTCCCCAGATTCATATATACTTACAGGGAAAGTGGCAAGAGATCCCTAGCTTCAAAATTCCATCTGCAGCATTTCAAATTCTTATGTATGCTTCTTAGAGAGAGAGACAAATGGAAGCACTGTGTTCATCTACCAGCCCTAGTAGCCTGGGCCACAAGTTTCCATGATACAGTGCCTGATCTCCTTCATTTGCCACAGTTTAGTACTGGAGAGTTTTTTTAAATGAGAAACATATTTAGTTTTATCTTAACGCTCATGTTTGTGACAACAGACTTTGATCCATTTCACCCACGTCCATGTTTCATCAATGAGAACAGGGCAAAACTACCTCAGTACACCCACACACATGAGCTTTGCTGTAGCAGAGTGTTGTTACAGCTGTACCTCCTCTAGCTTTTCTTCATTTACCTAGAATTTAAAATTTTATTCCAATCCCACATTTTAAAATAAGACCCTGAATTTTACTTGTAGCTTTCCACATTTAGAAATGTAGTTCTGTATCACCTTTAAGTATTTCTGCCTGGCTACATGAAGGATTTATCTAAATTCCTTCTGGCTGTCAAAATCGTACAGCGACAATTTCCCATGATATTATTTCCTTTTATAATGAGCTTCCATCCTAAAAGATAAATGGGGCATAGAAGAAATTGAGGCCAGACATGCACGCAATCAATGATAATTGTCTTTGCATGTACTATAGTCCTCACCTAAGTCACAGTTTTTTCCACAGATGAAAGAGGAAGTTTCTCAGGACAGGGGTTATTTGCTGGGGTTTCACACCGTGCTAACACACTCCTACCACGTTTTTTCTCTTGCTCCAGTCACTAGAARAGGGAACTGCTAGGCAAAACAACCCCAGACAAGTAGAGGATACAAGTGTACCAGCAGACTTTGCATCCAGCTATGTCCACCAGACTCTGCAGCACTTCATATTATTTCCTCCTGACATGCTTGGCTTTCTGAACAGAAACCTAAAAGTCTGCAGTTCAACCTTGCAGTTTTTGTTAAGGCAAAACAAAACCCGATAGTTAAAAAAATAAAGTCACACACAAGAACAAATTTAGGTTCACAAGGATGCTGTAATGTTAYATACTTTAAATGCAATATGATGCCAAACCAGCATGCCTTCATAGTGCTASATACTACTTAGACATATTTTAATGTAACCTTTTTGGATCAACTTTCGTTATGTTTATTCACCAAAATATTCCAGCCAGTGAATTTTCACTACAAAGTACCACCTTCCAATRTGCTATCTCCACCAAATCATAAATTACTAACTCAGTACTAATCAGCACAAGCTAAAAAGAAGGTAACAAAAAAATGTGCTGTATGTGGAGTTCTAACATTGCCATTTTGGAGTCCTGACATACTTCTTAACAGTAGTGTTGATCTGCTGGAAGGTAGGAAAGCTCTGTAGAGGGATCTGGACAGGCAGGATCGATAAACCAAGGCCAATTATATGAGGTTCAATAAGGCAAAGTTCTGGGTCCTGCCCTTGGGTCACAACATCCCCACGAAGTGGTGCAGGCTGGGGCAGCTTGGCTGCAAAGTGGCTTGATGGAAAAGGACCTGGACTTGCTGGTCAGCAACCAGCTGAACATGAGCCAGTGTGTGCCCAGGTGGCCAAGAAGGCCAACGGCCTCCTGGCCTGCATCAGAAATAGTGTGGCCAGCAGGACCAGGGCAGGGATTGTCCCCCTGTTCTTGGCACTGGTGAGGCCACACCTYGAGTCCTGTGCTCAGTTCTGGGCCCCTCACTACAAGAAAGACACTGAGGTGCTGCAGCATGTCCAGAGAAGGTCAACGGAGCTGGGGAAGGATCTGGTCCTCCCTGTCTGGAGGAAGCAGGAGTTGCTTAGCCTGGAGAAAAGGAAGCTGGGGGGAACCTTAGCACTCTTTACAACTACCTGAAAGAAAGTTGTAGTGAGGTGGGTTACAGTCTCTTCTCCCACGAAACACGGAATAAGACAAGAGGAAATGGCCTCACGTTCCACCAAAAGAGATTTAAATTGAATGCTAAGAAAAAATTTCTTCACCAAAAGGGTTATCAGGAATTGGAACAGGATGCTCAGGGAAGTGGTGGAGTCAACATTCCTGCAAGTATTTAAGAGACGTGTAAATGTCCATGCTTATAGACGTGGTTAAGTGGTGGACTTGGCAGTGCTGGATTAACAGCTGGACTTGATAGTCTTAAAGGTCTTTTCCAACTTAAACAATTCTATGATTTTAACCATAAACCATGTGCTCTGCTCTCTAGGTGCCCATGTTTGCAACACAAAAAGTACACAGCACTTGAATAYAAACTCTGTTGACAAGATTTCATCACGCTAGAATTAACAGAATTTCCAGAGCAGATAGAAACAATAAAGCCTGACAACTTTTTTTATTTATTTTGAGTTTACATCCTCAGGAAATGAAGCAGAACAATATTTATGTCGATATTTCATACTCTGTGTTCGCTCAGATTCAAGAACCGAGGTTTCCCTGGCAACCTCCATTGTTTTGCCTCCACAGGTTGCTTTAGTCTACCCTCACCTTGGCACCTGCGATACCGAGCAGCCAGTGTGGCTGGGACAGAGCTGCTCTCACTTGTGCTGCCACTGTCACAGCCCTGACCTTCAGCAGGCTGCAGAGCCCAGCACCAAAGGACCAGGGCCCTGAAGCCTGACCTTGCCTTCTTGGTGGAAGCCCAATTAATTTTCACAGATCTTTCCCACAGCTTCAGGTTGTCAAACCACACAGCACCAGCCTGGGTTAAACTGCATCCAAAGCGACAGCAGCTACAGACCAGCTCTCTGATACAGCTGGCAGTCCATTTAAATGAGCTGAAGGGAGGGAATTTGAGAGAGTGACAGACAGACACAGGGTGAAGTCTTTGCTTCCAGAGGAATTGCCATAATGTGTCTGAGCAGGTGGCAACAATGAGAAGAAAAACCTATAAGAAGAATATGAATTTAATTTCTATCTCAAGTTGGTAATAGTAGCTRAGGCATAAGCCCTTTCGCAGCTGAACTGGCATTTGGATTGATCAGTATTGACAGCTTGTTTACTGGGAAGATCTTAAGAACTAGAAGTGCTCACCAAGTAGCTTAAGCTTCTTCCTTCCAACGCAGGGAAAATACAGTGAGGGGGAGGCTAGCTCCTTACACTCTGCTGCTGCAAGAGGAAAAGAAAACCTTTTACTTTCTGGTTTTGCATTGAATTTAGAAAATTTGACTTGCTAATCTTTTATACGTTGGCATTCTTTCATCTTCTTGAGAGATAAATATTTTTAATCAGGCAATTCCCTTCAGGATAACAGTGATTCAAATTATACTGATGAATGATATCAATCAGTTATTAGGCATGAAAAATGTGTATGTCAAACCCTAACAATGTTTATCCTAACAAAAGTGCAAAGCTTTTTTCCCCATCTTAAAAAAAACCCTCCAAACCTCTAATAGTTTTTTTTTAACACTCAAGAGGGMTTTTTTTCTTCAAATGTTAGAATAAAACCAGCAGCTAACTAGTGAGTCCTGTTTGCAGTAGAACATTATTAAATGTTCTAATTAATCAAATTAATGGGAGATACCATGCYGTATCCCTGCAGATATATAGAAGATATTTTCAAAGGCTGCTTTTTAAAATGGAAAATTAACATTAAATGGCACTGCTGACTTTAAAAGCCCTAGACATGGTTGTCTTTTCTTCCTCATTATTTTGCCAGATATCTATCTTGACTCAGACAGCATCTGACTTYTAAGGATTTTAAATGATCAGAACATTAGGGCCTCTCCCAGGGGACTTCAAGCACAGCGCTCCACCTCTCTCTGTCCCTCATCCTAGGAGTCAGACTGTGACCCTTGCTGCAGAGGAGGTGGCTTCAGTAAAATAGGACATCTATCAAAGCTGCTCATCCCTCAGCTTCTTTGTGCTGCAAGGGAATGCCTGGACTACACCACGAGGTTTTCATCGGCAAACACAATGMCACTCAAACAGCTCCACCAGGGCATCTCAGCTGTATCTGACTGTTTCACAAACCAGCTAGAAATGTGCAGTGGGCTGCTGCAGAAAATGTTGTACTGAGGAGACAGTGATTTCAGGCAGAACCTAGGGTATAACCAAAAGCCTTGCTGGTAGAGATACTTATGCTAGCGGAAGTAACAGCTATGTAACCTGAGCATATGCTGTGTTTGCTATTAACTTGTTCCTGTGGAGATACACAGGAATGGGCAGCTCTCAGCAGACCTCAGTGGCTGCTGAACAAACTTAGCTGAGGAATTTCTAATGGAAGAAGCTGTATGTAGTTCCCATCTAGTCCAAGAGTGATCTAGGATTGTGTAGGATGCACTCTACACACCYTGGCTTTCCTTTATATTAAGCAGCACACCTATACACAACATTTCTCCACCCGACAGCAGAAAAAATGAATATGTTCACTTCTAAGAAATTCCAATGAAACATCCAAAGACCACAATGCTGACARGCCTCATCATAGACAAGATCTGCATTGCACGATCAACTTAAAGAGATTCTTGTGATGTTGAGATAGTCAAGGTTCCCACTATGAGAAGGGATTTAAGCTTACTATCACTTTTCCCACTACTTCTCTTCATATCAGAAGTGACATAAGATGGCTATCAACTTTTATACTTCTATTCCTTCTGCAATAAACTCAATCAGCCTCAAGTCTCTGCCTTACTGAGATCCCAAAAGAACCTGCACATCCTTTGTGAACAAAATTCATGATGTGTATCAGGCTATCCACAGGCTTCTGTCAGCTACCATACTTCCTTTAGTTAGGAGGAAAAAAAMCCCAAAACCAAACAACACAAATCTAATTAGCCAAAACATTTGTTCTGAATATAACACAAGATCTGTAACACAGAGCTGGAAAAAACACACTGCAAAATTAAGTACAGACTTGTTTGTTTCAGATGTGCTCAACATGGTCTGCTTTCCTCACAGAACCAACATTAGGAGTCTGACCTAAGAAGCCACAGCTTTACCTGCTGTTCACAGAAGACTTGTMCCTCCCCATCACCACAGTCACAAGTAAGAGTGAAATGCTCCATGAAAACCAGTTTGGCCGTTGCCATTACTTTAAGCTCCCTCCCAAGAGAAACAAAACTGAATGTTGGATCRCCAGCATTCAAAGAAAGGAAGACATGTTAATTGGTGTTCACAAAATTATCTCAATGGATAATGAAAACAGTAAAAATCTACAAAAGAAATAACATTCTTAAAATAAGTAAGGAAGCACATTCAATATCCAAACAACTCCCTACAGAAGGGCGATAGAGGACAAATAATGTTCATCTAGGTTAAGATGCAGTAAAATTATTTCCTTTTGTAAACAGAAAATTCTTATCAATAATAAGCAGTATAAACACCTAAAGCAAAAGAAGATGCAGCTGCAAATTATGGCATAAGACCAACTTTATGGCTACCTTCTTTGTCATTATGGAACTCAGCATATTGTTTAGCTCCTGGTTGCAGGGGTCATTTTTACAAAACAATATTTATTTTATGCACAATACATCTGGTGCTGAAGATAGAAATGTAATATACAAAACATACACATGAAGATATTTTACTTAACACAGTCACTTGAAACATTGCACCTTCACAAAAAATTCAGAAGACCTTCCAAGTTTGATTATCCATGCAAGAGATATAATATGTATGTTAACAGGGTTTCCTCACAAGCCATGAATTAGAAGGTGTAGTTCAAAGGAATGCATTTGGCACAGAGAAGTAGTAAAGGCAATTAACAAAAATTCTTGCTCGGAAACATTTAAACCTAGAAGAAGGGCAAAAATACCAATCCTGTACACAAAGTTCATTTCCCAGCAGTGGGTAAGTGCCTAATCCAAATTGCTTCTGGCCAATATTTCATGCTTTAATCAACAAATATATGTTGCAGAGAGCTAGCTGGGGAAATTAAAAAAAAAAAGGCAAAACATAACAAAACATGGGTCCTGATCTGATGCCATGAAGGATATTCATTAATGCAGCAACAGATGGTTAATCTGCAGACTTAAAATATGTCAACTTCATTTAATTAAAAGTCAACATTATTATAATATTGCCGTCATGAAATCAAGTTCTGACAGCATGCCAAATTTTATTGTTGTTTTACTTTTAAACAGAAACTTTTTGATGAGGAGAAACACATTCACCACTTCCGTGAACATACATACGTCTCAGTAAACACAGAGCAACTTCTGTGGGCTCCCTCCTGCAGTGGCTCTGCCATGCACAGCAGGATTTTTGATCCCTCTGCTCCTACACTCAGCAACATTCCAGGCTGCAGCAGGTTCTGGAGCCAATAAAGGTCTGCTGCTACCGGTGAGCAAGCTAACTGGTGCCGTGTCAGATCGAACAGCTCATCCATCACCCCGCAGTTTGCAGGGTAAATACACAGCAGTGCAGCTGACTCTGAGTGAGGTGTAACTCACCGAAGGGGTATCAATAGCTGGCTTAAGCTGCTCAGAAGGATGCAACACAAGGATGCACCCGACATCAGGTAACGCTCATTCTTTAGCATCACCTGCCACCAAAGTAAACTGGCTCTGAGGCAGGAGGGGTAACTGCTAGAGCTGCCTGTCAGCACCGGACAGAGCAGTCATCACAAAACACCACACCACCAAAGTTATCCTCATCTCAAGCCCACTACGTGACTCTAGTTTTGCCTGACACTTCTCAAATATTTCATTAAGGAACAGCTCATTTCATCCCCTAACATTTCTGGATTTAAAATCCCAGAGGCCAGGGACCACCATTGAGAGACTTCAGTTTGAGATGCACTGCACTGCTGTTTTGCAGGAGCTTTACCTCAAAAAACTCTTCTCCTACCACAGAAGACTCYAGATCTTAATGGGAGAAGAACACGAACTGCAGGGCCCAACAGAGAGCTCTTGTACCAGAGCAGAAAGGGACCAAATCTTGATGTGCAAGCCCTGGTGACAGCTGGTTAAGGGTTGCAAAACTTGCTACAAAAGTGCCAGGGAAAGAAACAAACGAAGTCCCATCTGGTCATGGACTACTGTGCTCTGAGGTTTGGTACAGACCCAGTTCTGTTAATAATATGAAATACCATTTTAGTGGCTTGGATTAATTTGTCCCAGGAATAAGAAAATAAATGTAATACTTTTATGTGGAGGAAAAAGAAAGCTTTTTTTCTGTCTTTAACTAACACCCAATAGTTCCGAAGTATAATGCCTTATATGTCACTGACCCAAAAATATAAAGTGTAAGTAACAGCACCACCAGGACATACTGGCTCAGGAGCCACGGTATGCGAGCTTATTTTTATGTTCCAAGAAAACACCTATAGGCGGTGTTTTAAAACCATTACAAATGTGTGGTCTGCAGAGAGATTGTGAAAAAAAAATGACACTGCTATTTTGCTGTATGTTCCCAGACATCAAACAGGGAGCTAAATTCCTGACAGTCTCATCTGCATAATTACCCAGCAGCCATCTAACCCTTCACTAGCCCCTTTGGACACTTCCACAGCTGCTGCAGCTCTTAGCAGCAGGGCTGGACCAGGGGTCAGAGAGGACGACAGAGTCAATCACACAGATGCCAGGCTTGGAAACAAGCAGCCAAAGTCTATGTTTTGTAGCTCCTAAGCACATCTCTTATTTGAATGCAGTGTCTGAATTCAATCAATAGAGCAGGCAAACACATGGGAACAAATTCAGTACTAGTCTACTAGGAAGGTGTACAATGACACTGAATAATACAAAATTTGTGCCTCAAAGTGTTAAAGAAAGCTAATCAGAATTTGGTAAATGCTACCAAAACTTGGTAGGTCCTAACTTCTTATTTACATTTTAATAACTGTCTTAACTTCCAGAGTTTTGGACTTGACTCCTTGGATGCACGAAACAGTGACAGACACACACTTAGGAACATCAATATAAAAAAATGCACTAAATTCTCCAAAGCTGAAGGCAGAAATGGGCTGCAGGGTCACCTTAGCAGTCAGTAGGGCTTCTTATTTTAATTGGAGACTAGATCAGTTTTACTATCACAAATGTGCATGCCACAAGGAATATGAGAGTCAAATACACTGGTGGTAAAAAGGCAGACACTGGCAAATGCAGGTGTTGCAAACCAAGTGCGAAGGCAGAGGCTGCAGGGAGCTCACATATTCCTGACTCCTATTTCCCATATGCAATCTTGGTCAAGTTTGCTGTTAATAGCTGTAGAAAGATGGCTGTGCGAAAGCCATGCCTCTTAGGTAACCACACCCTAATCCACCCAAACCTGTAGTATGATGTAGAGATTTCTGCTTTTGTCTCTAGTGGACACAAAAACATCAGTGGAAGCCCAATGTACAGAACTATAGACAAAACAAAGGTCTAAACCTAACAGGAATCTAACAACTCCATCCTAAGTTCCCTGAAGTTCCTATATAAGAATGGCATTCAATTGGATTGGACTGTGACAGAAAGGTATTTTCTGGTAGAAAAATATACAGTGAGCCCATAATCTCTCTATTGTAGGTTGTGTGCTAATTAGCACAGRTGCAATGTCTTGCTAGGTATAGACAGGTATTCAACTTTTTCTGACATTCAAAGTAGTAAACCTGATGTGAACACTAATTAGGAGTAATACTGCTGATTGCTCATAGAAAGTCTTACTTCCACAAATTCTTTCTCCTTTTTATAGCTGAATTTTGAACACTCTGATTTACTTCAGTGTAAGAAATCATSAGCCATTTTTAATATTTGTTTTGTCAATATAATGAAAAAAACCCAAACATTTTCATATAGACAATAGATGTTTACACCAAACCCTCACTGGGATTAACTACCTTAGTAATTAACTTAGTAAATGTCTGTTGGAGCTACGTAATGCCCTGATGCTTAAACACTTTTTCAAAGCCAAGAGTAAGAGTCCAAGGACATCTGCAGCAAAGACACATTTTAGATCCCAGAGCACTTCAGGATACATTCCAAGTATGTCACTAAGGTAAAGCAAGYAGAGTGAAATTACAGGAAAACATGAAATGTTTACAACATGATCCAAATGTCACCAGGATCAAAGGAGACACCCAATGACTTCAGCAAACTTTGTGACTTGACCATAGTCACTCAGAAAAGGACACCAAGAACACATTCAAAGAACTACCAATAAATACATACCAACAGTTGAAATATTCAATACTGCACAGTGGTAATACACTACCACTCTCACAGCACGTCTCATTAAAGTTAGAGYGAATATTAAACTCTCACAACTCCAATAAATTCTAAGTTTGGTAAAAAGAGATCATACTCAAAGATAAAACATATGCTTATTACCTGATATTTTTAGATATCACAAACTTCACTTTCTAGTTCAAGTCACTTATTTTAATCCTAACTAAAAATAGCAGACTTGCCAATTCCTCTGCTAGCCTGACAAGTAGTCTAGACATGGTTAGATAATAGCATTCACCTTTGACAGTCCCCTCTGAGGTATTAAACATTTGTTAATTGTTTAATAAATTCCAGTCAAATAGTGCTTTATGATAGTCATATCAGTTAATAAATTCCAAGATGTTTATAACGACCAGCGTTGTCCTCAGACACCTGAATTAGCCTAAATTATGAACATACATATGTTATTGACGTATGGAATAGAAACATAATTGTTTGAAACATACTGCAAAATTCTCTTCGTGCTTCCACAAATACAGGCAAGTAACAATTACATTTGTTATGACAGATACTCTAGTGAGCAAGTCAACATCAAGACATTTTTTTCCCTTCCAAAAATCTTCAGTCTTGCAAGACATATTTAAAATGTCCCTATTATTCAACRTTCTGTAATCCTCACATGTGAATACCTTTGATGAGAGGCAATTCTCAGTAGCACTTCAAGCCACAAGTCCACCACATGTTCCTCTTCATCTTGAGATATTTCCTGAAACGGTCTCTCTTTTCCTCAAAATCCACATATCCTTACTTTTCTAAAATACTTTCTTTCTCAAACTACACCCAATATCTCTGAGTAACATGCATCATTTTACAAAGTGAAGATATGGTACACATTTTCTTGCAAATGCACCAATCCACACAGTAAAGAAATTTTTCACATTACTGAAAAAAATTTAAAGAACATATGCTATTTCCAGGATATGTACTTATCTAAGCCTTGTCCTTCAGCTTTCATATATAATGTCAAGCCATCATTGACTGGCAGAAGATTTAACAGCAAGGAAAGAAATAATGCCTTTATGTGACTCAGCAGCATCCTAATACAGCAATATCTAAATATGCTGACCCTAAACCTGCAAAGAGCATCTGTACTGGTTGATAAGAGATCTATACAATTGTTGGGTCACAGATCATTCTACCTCAATGTTTCAGTTTGTTGCAGTAAACCCTGACAGCTTCAGCAATCACAAATGCTGTCCTGCTCCTACAATAAAAGGTTTAATATTGCCAAACACATTTATTCACTCCAGCCTTCTTTACTCTCCAACACAGACCACGAAAACCAGCAGATTTTACAGTATGGCTAAAATCAATGAGCATATGGGCCTCCATTTAAGAAGGATAAATTAGTTCTCTGCTGATTACTTAGAGAAATATAATTGGTGTCCAGCTTCTGCAGCTACTGCAGAGCATCTGGGTTTCCCCTACCTCTCTTTTTCATAGTCAAGAGAAGGATGAAAATTCCTTTCTGTTTGATGACTCTGCAGAAAGAAGAACATTACCACGTTGTTGGTGGGGAAGAAGGAAATCCAATTTATTGACGTTAACCTGACAAAAGTTTTGATTAGGACTGTTCTCATCTATTCCAGAAGGGCAAGACAGGGAAATTAATSCACTGGCAATTTAACTGAGAAAAGCAGTCAGAAGTGATTTCCTATACAATATTTTGTTAATTTTTGTACCTGGACCCTAATCAAGAGATCTGATCACAGAGCTTTCTGTTTAGAGGGTCAAGGGCAATTGAACTAGTACAGCATCTATAATGGACAGGGGTTGGTCCTCAATGCGATAAAAGTTCACTCATCTAAGACAGGGTAGAGATGTCTCACCCTTTTCAGAAAAGCGCTTTCAAAACGTCTGTGAATGCTTTGGGATCCAAGTTACAAACTAATTCACAGTTTAAAGGCTCATGGTTGAAAAGAGATGGCCAGTCCCACAGGTGGTACATTTCTCAAAATGTCACTCTATGGTTGATGATTATTACTTTCCCTTTTCCACATTTCATTACTTCTTTGTCCAAGAGTACCAGCACCAATCAAAGCATCTGATGAGTGACATCACCTTGCTGGAAGTCTGTAACATGGTAACTCCATACGAAGAGGAATAACATGCTGTTTCACAAAGTCTGGCMCAGGTGGCCACACTCAGGTCCTACAAACTTCAGTGGTGTCAATGCCAGGTATAAAATCTGGCCTGTGGTTYGGTGCCAAGCTGGACACAGCTTCTAACTGTCAAGAAATGCATCCAAAGTACTGTACTGCAATTCGCTGCAAACAGTCAGGAAAGGAGCTCCACACACCTGAAACAGTGATGAGTCTGTCACCCTGGGATCACTCCAAGAGGGTTCTGCACATCTGGATTTTTTCCAAGCAGACCATCAGACACCACAAATAGAGAATTCCTACCTTTTGGGTGTTAGCACACACGAGAAAGACTGAGCCCTGGGGCATGATCACATTTGACAAATAGAGACTTATCCGCATTGGAGAACTGCTAGCCTGAGTTTGCATACTGAAGGGATGGCAGCAGGAATGCTGCAAGCCTGGAGATGTACATCATCAGGGTGGAATAATTCAGGGCAATCGGTCCAACCACAATATGAAGAAAACACTGRTGTGCCTCCTCCTGCAGTGATCAAGCCTGCTCAGAGCTGTATCCAGACACCATACCAACAGAGCAGGTTTTGACCTCACTGTGAAGATAATACCCCCCTCCTCCTTCCCCGAACATTCTCTTTGTGGAAGTAAAAAGACAGTTTTCCYCTTTACACAGTGTCCTACTGCGTGGTACCCTGAGGTCAGCATGCCAGCATGCTCTGGATCTAAATGGCCTGATTTTTCCTGCCACCTCTCCCTCCTCCCTCTGTCATGCTTCAGAGGTTTCAATAATAATAACACCACCAAAATAGAGAGCAAAATATCCTCCAGGAGACAGTTTAAACACATTTTAAATACTTATGGCTAGGGAGGTGGAGGGGAAACCCTATTGCTTTCTGCAACTGCCTGAACAGAGGTTGGAGTGAAGTGGCCTCTTCTTCCAGGTAACAARTGACAGGATGACAGGAAATGGCCTTAAGTTGCCCTAGGGGAGGCTTAGATTGGATATCAGGAAAAATTTCTTCCATTGAAAGGGTTATCAAGCATTGGAACAGGCTGCCCAGGGAAGTGGTTGAATTAYCATCCCTGGAGGTATTTAGAAGACATGTAGATGTGGCACTTAGGGACASAGTTTAGGGGTGAGCTTGGCAGTGCTGGGTTAATAGTTAAATTCAGTTTTGAAGAGATGGCATCAACATATCTTACACTTATCCTGAATAATTCCTCCAGAGCAAAAAAAAAAAAGTTTAATATTCTAACAAAAGAACAAAAGGAATGCTGAAAACACTAAAACACAACTACACAATTCACTGCTAACACAAATTGCAAGTTATTTGGTTCTCATGTATTACTCCTCAGGTAAAAAAAACATAAATATATAATGTAGGTAATACTTTTGGGTCTTTTCCACATAGGATAACTTTGTATATAAATGGGTAAAGACATCAGCGTGTATCTCACCATTTCCTCATAACTGCTTTTTCCTTCTAAGGATTCTTACCGGAATTGGAAAGTCTCTCTGCAATGCAGTAAACAACTAAGAGTATCTACACTGAGCACAACCACAGGCTGACTAGTGAACTACAAATTCACCCCTAACTTGCCTGGCTGTAGTTATCCTTCCCCAGCTAGAGAGAAGAGGAAAAAAAAGAGAACCTAAACTTGTCTAAATGCCACCACAAAGCAGGAGAAGTTACCACACTTCTATTTCCAAAAGAAAAAGATGTGATGGTGATGAATATATGGAAAATAGTTTTCATCAAATTCTCAGCSTACGGAAAGTTTCAGATAAGATACTTCTAAAAACCAGAGTTGATATTTAGCAGAATTTCCATATGATTTTGAAGTAAACTCATTAATATTTTCATGATCACCGTCAGTCAGGARTATTTCTGTATTTAGAGTCAATATTTACTGTTATCAGATGAAGATGGAGGAGAGGTGGTTGAAAACAGAAGAACAAAGGCCGTCCTGAAAGCACAAATACTCTTACTCAAGATGTGTTGGGTACAGCATTTTGCAACTGAATTGCCCAGAAAGGAACTAAACAGCAGCTCAATCAGTTTTATTTCCTCATCCAGTTCTTAGTTTACTTCCGAAGCACATCCAGTYACATGCAAACACCAAGCCAGGCACTTCACTGAGCTATGCCAAGTTCCTAAAGGCATTATCTGAGAAGTGCATCACTTTGGTTAGTTTTTCAAGAAAAAACCATTGATATTAATAGAATGYTTTTTGATTTGCACCACAGTACCCAAGTCTGGCACATTGCCACTGGCATGTGTGAAGGACTTTTACTTTCTCTGGAGACCTAACACACAGTGGAAGGGGAGGGTAAGGACAATACAGCAAAGATTTCCTAACACATTTACCTAAGGACTCTGTCCATGCCTTTGTGCTCGATTCCAAGCTCATCACTTTTGTGTAAGGAAAACCAAAAGTATCAGAGACAAGATTCCTCCTCCCGAGGTAATTTCTAACAGTGATTTTATTTAATTCATTGCATTAACTGCGCAACAGATCCCATTTTTTATAAAGTGCTGAGTCATTCTCATGTTAAATCAATAATGATTTCCTATACCAAGACTAWTATCTGCAGTGCTTCTGGTTGGTGACAGACATCTTTACCAAACCAAAGGGTAGAATGTAGCTTCAGTTTTTGTTCTTAGTTTGTTCTTTGTCTGCCAGCTCACTAACAAAAAAACCCTGAAAACAAACCCAGACTTTCCCTTTTTTTCTTTTGCAGCATCAAACATTTCCATAAGATGTATTATGAAACATACCTGGAGTCTTTACAATAACACTGAGCTGTTTTATGTTTCTAAATCAAACTAAGGAAACTCATTAGAGCTTTTCAAAGAGTGAGAGAACAGTTCTTCAAAGAAGCATCACTAAATTCTAAATATACATACGCTTACTTCAAAAAGTTCTCAGTTGAACAGAAATTGGATCTTCAGAAATACTTCAGGATCTAAGCAATGTCAAGGAAAGACAAGAAGCACAAGAAAAAGCAGAGAGGTGCTTTTTCTAAGAAGTGATACGGAATAAAACAGAGCAATGCAAAATTTTCAGAATGAGGCCGAACACCAAGGGAGGAGAGAGCTGCTCTCCCAGAGGTGAGATAAAGGCGAAGATTACCTCCTAGGACTTGGGCATCCTAGGTCCAGATGTTTAGTTTTCATTATACTRTACTGATGTAAAGATAACAGAGGCCTCCCGTGACAGATTTGCTACTCTCCTATCAAGTTCACTCATACCTATCTGTACAGTCCTGATATGGAATTGCATCTTCAGTGCTTCATTAGCATCACACACTTAAACTACCCCTAAACAGGCAATCTAAGGCACTAGGGTTTGAGGGGTTCTTTGATGTTGTTGTTTTCACTTGTAGGATTTCTTTTTTGTACATTGATTTTACTCAGTCATACTCAATATTACAATTACTCAGCTCATTTTCAAATTAAACTAATATGGCCTCTGTGACATTCCCCCTTTGAAGCAGCTTGTGCACTGCAGYAGGAGCCATTCACAGCCTCTGGCTCTTTCCAGGCTTAGGTTCTTAGGTTTCCAAACCATTACTCCTTGCAGTGTTCCTCATAAAGCAAATCCTGAAGTGAAAATGTAATTCCTAATAGAGGCTTCAAGCCATGTTAGAACAACTTAATGATAGCCAACCACTTAAATAAAAAGAAAAAAAATAAGAAAAAAAGGGGGAAATATGTCACATGTCTCTTGAAAGCTGCATTATGCACATGTTTACATAAAATCAGAATGGGCCAGCACCCTGTCCAGCTGAACATTAAAAGCRTCCAATATTGGAGAATCCCCCACTTCTCTGCGGAGATTATTCCAATGGCTGATTGAACTAATTGTGAAAAATTTTCCTCTTGTGTACAATCACAACCTCCCCAGGAGTAACTTGTATCCATTACAGCTCATCTTTTCCATCTGACTCCTTGTAAGAGGGGAGTCTCCGTCTTCCTAGTAGCCATCCTTTAAATACTGGAACATAGTGGTCCCTGTAGGTCTTCCCTAAGCCTTCTTTTCTCAAGGCTGAACAAATCAAGCTCTTTCAGCCTTTTCTCAAAGGCTTCCTAGTCCTTTGTGTCCCTTCTCTGGATCCTCTCCAGTCTGTCCACAAATTATTTGCATAGCAGGGACCAAAACTGAACATGCTATTCGAGGTGTGGTGTGACAAGCTGAGTAGAGTGGGACAATAATGACTTCTTTATCAGCTGGTGATGCCCTTGTTGATTCCACCCAGTATCCTGTTGGCTTTCTTTGCTGCAGCAGCACACTGTCCTCTCATACTGAGCTCACTGTCCATCAGGACCACCAAGTCCCCTTCCACAGAGCTTTTCCCAGCTGGGTAGATCCTGTGCTCCCAGATTATGTTTTCGCTGGTGCAAGATCTTACACATGTACTTGTTGAACTTCACAAGGTTCTCATTAGCCCACTGTTTCAGCCTATCCAGGTCTTYCTGCAGGGTGGCTCTCCCTTCTGAAGTGTCCACTTCCCCACTCAGCCTGCCACCATCAGCAAACTCTGCCAGGGTACACTTGATCCCATCTTATGGCTCACTTAGAAAGATATTAACCACTGTTGGGCCCAATATCATCCCTGGGAGACCCCACTTGTGACAGGTTGACAGCTTGAGAAGCTGTTTACCACCACCCTCTGGGTGCTGCCTGTCAGAGAACTCCCCACTCACCACATGAACCCCTCGTCCAGACCCTTAACCCATTGGCTTCTCTAGGAGAAGGCATTGGGAAACCATATCAAAAKCTTTGGAGAAATCCAGGTAGACAATGATCACGACTCATCCCAAATCTACCAAGCAAGTTATTTTATCATAGAAGGCTGTCAGGTTTGTCATGCACCTCATTCACCCTCAGCCCGGGGTGAATCCATGCTGGCTTTTCCCAATCATGTTCTTCATCTGACTTCTAATGGCCCCCAGGAGGATGTGTTCCATAATTCTCACAGGGATTGAAGTAAGTCTGCTGCTCCTAAAATTTCCTAAATCCTCCTCTAATCCCTTCTTGCAGATGGGGGCAATATATGCCTTCTTCCAGTCTTCTGGGACATCTCCCAATATCCACAACTCAAAGGTTATGGAGAGCAGCCTCCCAGTGCTGTCAGACAGCTCTCAACACCCTCAGGAGGACAATGTCAGGGCCCACTGATCTGTGGGGGCCAAGCCCCTGTAATAGATCCCATACGAACTCTTCCTTCACTGACAGTGGGGCCATGTTTGCACCAGCCTGGGGTTTTGTTCCCAAGCCTGGGGCTCAACTGTGCTGGTGAAGACAGATGAAGAAAGTGTTGAGAACCTTTGACTTTTCAGCATTGGTGGTGACTAATTCACC
The DNA here is from genome assembly GCA_018881555.1 of Amblyornis subalaris. Lineage (NCBI taxonomy): Eukaryota > Metazoa > Chordata > Aves > Passeriformes > Ptilonorhynchidae > Amblyornis > Amblyornis subalaris. The sequence goes on along the minus strand of JACAXG010000007.1, from coordinate 14,412,838 downwards.
TCTGCTGTTTAATACCAGGCCAGTATTTCCCTCCTCTTTCTGCTTGGTGTTAACATCCCTGAAGAACCCTTTATTGTGGCTTTTGACATCTCTGGCCAATTTCAATTTGATCAGAGCTTTTGGTTTTCTAACTGCATGTCTGCATGCCCTGGGAACGCCCTTGCAGTTCTCAACAGGTCTGCTTTTCCATCTCTGGTACACTTCTCTTGGTTTTCAGCACACTCAGAAGGTCACAGTTAAACCAAGGAGGTCTCTTGCTCCACCTACTTCCCTGCCTTTAAAGGGGATGAACTGTTTTTGTGCTTCCAGGGGAGTATTACTGAGAAACTCCCAGCACCCACTAGCTCCTTTATGCTCCATGGAAGCTTCCCATGGAATCCCTCCCAGCTGAGCTCTGAGCAAGATGAGTTTCCTCTTCCAAAAATCTAAAACCTTTTGCTTAGCACTAGTCTTCAGTGTGCTCAACAGGATCCCAAATTCCACAATATTGTGATCACAGCAGCCAAGGCTATCATTAACTGAGATATTACAAAGCAGTTTTTCTTGGTGTGTGAGTAACAGCTTCAGCAGTGCCTCTTTCCTGGTTGGCACATCTAACACTTGGGTGAGGAAGCAGTCCTCTGTGCGTTCCAGAAGCTTGATGGATGATGTGTGAGCTGCTGCATTGTTCTTCCAACAAATGTCTGGGTAGGTGATGTCACCCATAAGAATCAGGTTCCAAAGCTTGCCTAAGTGATCCAAATACTGCTTTGCTGATTTTATTGTCTTGGTTTGAAATTCAGTAGCAGATACCAACTCTAAGGTTCCCCTTGAAGGCAACCCCTCTGATCTTGATCTAGAGGCATTCCATAGGGCTGGAATTTGGACAGTTCACTTCCATACCCTCAAGATTCTCCTTTAACAAACAGCACRACAACTCCTCCTCCTCTTTTTCCCTGCCTGTCCTTGCAAAACAGCTCATAGCCATCCATTGTGGTCCCCCAGTCGCATCAGTTGTCCCCTCGTGTTTCACTTATTCCTATGGCACCATAACTTCTGTTATTGAGGGAAAGAACCCCTATGACACATCCACATTACAAGCAGCTGTGTGCAAACACAACAGTGACCAGACAGTTTAGCTGACTCCTCAATGAGGGCATCGGTTTCAAGGACTTTGATCAAATACTGATGGGAAGGARAATACCTGCACAAGAAGCTGTTCCAACTTACAAATGTGAAAGTAGTCAAATTTCACCTTACAGCAAATTAGAAGAAAAAGCATACAAAAGGCCCAATTGCAATGCTGTTTTTATTACCTAGGAAAATGGACAAGTTTCAAAATTTCCCTGCATRCGAATCAGAAGATTACGTCAAAATCTGCGGCTGAATTTGAGCTGACAATTAATCACCTATTATTTCTCCTATCTTCTGCAAACAGCTCAATATATCATATTATCCTGCTGTACAAAAAACATACCTGCCATGAATTTTCACATCCAATATATTGAAAATTGAATATTTTTTCATACAAGAAAAGCAGCCCATGCACAAATACAGCTGCAAGTACTTAATGTCAATTAACTTTATACAATTCATAGTTTATATCCTTTTCTTCCTCACATATTCATTATCACTGATTCCTTTCCCTTCCACTGTATTTTKTCTGATTTTTCATCCAACAGCTCTACCAATCTCTGTAGGGACTGTAGCAGGTATTGAAAATACAGTCTGGGCTCTGCAGCACTGTATTCTGAGTCACACAAAGCCTTTGTATCCTTAAAACACTGAGAGTGAAGGAGCATGTGCCAGAGAATATGAAATCTCAACCATGTATAAACAAGTAGAGATCATTCCTGCCAAAGATTTACTGACCTATTAGAGCCACTCTAAATACAAACGACAGCTACATAGATGGAGAACTGGTGGTCCTTCACAGCTGTCAAGCTCTCCACATAGGTTCTGTTAAAAAGCAATTTCAGGGGCATAAGCCTAGCGCTTAATCTGTCTTGTACTTGCCTGAGTAAACCTTTACCCTTTTTGTGACCTGCAGACATTGGGATTAACCAACAGTTTCAAAGCTTGGACACTGTCCAAACCCAAAGGAAGTCAATGAGAATTCTTCTAGGCCCATCACAGGTACCATCTGATGCCCAGAAGCAGCAAGCATGGTGTAAATACTAATAGCATAGGCTCCAAAGTCAACAGCAGTGTTGATATCCAGTTCAGAGGTGCACAATAAAATCCCACAGGTGCAATTGCAATCCAAGAAATTCAAGAAGGGCATAACCTCTTCTGTTGTTACTGTTACTATTATTAATTATTGACCACCCAAAGCACATTGCAGTGAATAGAAAAATCACTTGAGCAGGTTTTCATGCATATGTATTTAAAATTTCTACAGATCTGCAAGAGTCAAGTTATATTATGCTATACCACAAACTCAAATAATTCAAATACTGGCATGGGAGATGCAGTTAAACATTCCAGTAAAATTCTATTGTTGATCATGAGTACAGGGCCTCCTATTGAAGCTTTTTTAACCTTTTAACATAAAACACAGACTCAGCTACTATGTAGTTAAGAGTAAAACTTGTGTTTCTAGCTACAACCAATGGATTCATGCAGCTACTTTACATATACACAAAAAGCAAAGACAAATTGATACTTTTCCTTAAGTAAGTTACTCTAGTAATTCCATGTCTTGACTGTGGCCAGCTGGGAAGTGCTGAATTCAGTCCAAACCTTAATGATCACTCAGCGGCCATGGTACTTTCCATGATGCTCTCAGCAATTACGTGTCTGGTCTCAAATAGCAACATGTAAAAATAACAGTCTCGAGGCCTTGCCCAGATTCTGCTTGGAAACTTTTACTGTTAAAATATTTCCYATTAGTGAAAGATTTGGCCAAGCAGAAAGATGACTCACTAATGGCTACCCGCACCAGAGCCCAAATCAGAAAGTTGATTGCATGCTAGGTGCACAAGAATATGTAAATCTGAACTCACCTGAGCTAGCAAATTGCCAAAGAGTAAATACCAGCTTCTTTCTTCAGCCTTAATAGGCCCTAACAGAAGCAGAGACATCTGTGTTACAAGCACATGGTCCTGTAATACAGAAGAGACCAGCAAGACTGTTCTTTCCTGCTGGACAAGGACTAAGCACATACTCCTCCACAGCACCAGGAATAAAAAGCAGCTGCCCAGAGCAGGAGGCAGYTAACTCTTTGTCACAGAGTCAGCAAACTCTCAAAAGGCCTCTCAGGTGAGCTTTAGTTATTAGCAGACCCAGAAACAACTTGGTGGCTCTTGACCCATTATAGAACCCAAACTGGCAGACCATGACCTTGGAAAGGAGAAGAAGAGCACTTCAAATTCAGCTGCATTAATCTCYTTGTTCTGCCTCATTTTTCTCACCCACATCAAACACACCCACCCCCCTGCACCAAAGGATTTTTTTAATATCTTCACCATCTTGGGTGGTCACCTTATATCTATGTACTAAGTGCAATATATGCTCAATTAGTTATGTCAATCACATTGTAAAAATAAAGCTACAAGTTGAAGATCTGTGTCTGTGTCATCCTTCTCTGTGTGTCTAAGCTAMTGGTCATTCCAGTCAGAAAGTCTATGTTTTCTGTACATTAACATTGAGAATCTCAACCTCTCAAATACACATTGCCTTGTAAAAACCCTCTTAGAAACGTTCGAGGGAATCTCCCTTCACCTGCTTGCATACTTAAAGGAATTCTGCAGCAAGTTAATTACTTCAAGTCTGTAACCAGCCATATATACACATAAACACACCAACACACACACACACATAGATCAACTACCAAAAATAATCACTTTAACCACTTCATCTTTTAAAATGACTCAATTTCTTTTGGTGAAGGAGACTGTATGAATCACTGCCGTAAGCCCATTGACAGAATGCTTAGCTGACACTTACTCAATTTAATAAAAATGTAGAGACCAATAGAAGTTGAAAGTAGAATAATAAATAACATAATTGTTTAAGTCCTTTTTTCTTCGTCCTCCTAAATCACAGCAGCACAAAGGTTTYTGTTGCTCCAATTTGTCTATCAAACTATCAGATCCATCTGAGACCATTTTAAGCTGTGCATTGTTACACTTTGCAGACTGATGAAGAGTTCTAAGCTGCAAACAAACAGCCATAAATCTTTATATTAAGTTCCTAGAGTCATTTCATTTTAAGTTGCTTATCAGTTCTAGCATGAGGACTTAATTATCTAAGCATTTTCCTATTCCTACAGGCATACTGTGCTCAGGACTCTCTTTGAAGCCTCCCAGATGAATGTTATGTGAAAGAAGCAAGCAAGCAAGAAGAAAATATATGGACCAGAGTCTGCCCAAGCACTTCTAAATGCTCATGTTCTGAGAAGAAGCAGAAAGCTTAGAGACATATATTGCTTCTGKCAGAAGTGCTTCATTAAAAATAACTCACAAAAGTGAAACAGGATCGATGATTTCTTACTGAAAAATGGGTCTTAAACATTAACTCTTCAGGCCCTTTACTGAAAACCTTGCCTGTATAATTTCTGCACTGCACATAAATGAAGCTTGGCTTCTGTCATAAGTGTGAAACAAGGCAGGGTTACTTGAAAGTCCAACCCTCCCAGCAGGATTTTGTTGTTGTTGTTGTTGTTGTTTATTCTCAGATGTATCAGTTTGCTTATTTCTTGTCTTCACTCTGAATATACTTCCTTTTCACTGGATTCCCACCATGACCCTCACTTTTAACTCAAGGAAAAGCCCTTCATTTTTGCATGTAACATTTCTCTTTGTTCATTGTTCTTTCTGGTCTTTTATATTAATCTGCAACCCCTTTGTCTTGAGGTGACTTTATGAGGATAGTGTATTCCAATCTCCTGCTTCATGCAAAATATTAACTCTGTGCATTTAAGCTGGGTCTAGAAGCCAGGCGCTATGTTTTGACTCCTTCAAGGACACTCACATTCCTGGCTTATCACTGCTGAGGCTGCCACAGTTTTTCAGCAGCTGAAKGTGAAGGGTACACTTTTACTTTTTTTCCTCTAGCAGCCAGCTCTCTCGGCTTTGTCATTCTCAGGAAAGAGATAAAGAGAGCACTTTTACTTTCTTTTTTTCCTGCGCGCTCTTGGCCCTGTGTTTTTCAGGAGAGATCGGAGAGAGTTAAGAACTTACTGTTTGCTTTTTAGCTAGCCTCCTGGCTGAGGCAAGGAAAGACAACAGCTTTTTCTGGGAACGTGGTTTTTCCTTCTTCCTTTGGAACTGTAAAACAGACAACTGAACTCCAGGGCCTACACCCTGGGCCCGGAGAGAGGCCTACACCATCCTAGGCCCGGAGAGGGGCCTACACTGTACCCTAGCAGCCAACTAGAGACAGAGCAGAAACCACACCAGAAAAAAGGACTCTGAATTCATTCAGGTTACTCCACCACGAGAGGTTTATTATCTAACATTACTTATTTTTTTTTCTTCCCTTCCCCTGGTGCCTGMGTTGCACCCCCCAGCACCCTGGTTTGTTAAATTAACAGGTTTTTTTCACTTTCTTCTAAGAAATTCCTAAGGTGGGGGRAAGGCAGTTTTAGATCCCTATTGTTTGCAGAGGAGACTACTCTAGTCTTCCTCATAAGTTTGTCCAAACTGTGACACCCTTAAACAACCTGCATTTTTTCAAATCCGGAGTACAATAGATCTGCATTCAGCCACCAAGTTAATTCTGCTAACACAAGCATAAATTCTGGCTTAAAGATGTCCTACACCTGCAGTGAACACAGCACTAGCATCAAATTACAGAAGTACAGAAAGCTCTGACATAGGACTTAAAAGAAGGAGTACCACTGCCCTACAGCATTTATCACATTTGTTCAGTACCCTTSTCTCCATCTGCAGCTCTCCCACCATCACCCACTACCTTTATAACCACATCTTTTTAAAATCTTTATTCTATGTTTTTCTTTCCTCTTCTTAGTCTTTTCAATCCTACTCTGATAAGGCTTTCATGTTATTTAATGTCAATGTTACTGTTTCATCATGATTCAGTTTCAAAGCTGTAAGAGGAATTTGAAAATTCATGTTCTAATTTGTTACATCTTTTTCAAAAACAAAAGAAAACAAAACTTCTGCTCTTGAAACTTTTGTACCTCCCCTGAATGCCCAGTGATATTTCCCTATTTTATTCATTGTTCTCTGCTTTTGTTTCCAGTTCTACACAGATATCATGTGTAATTGCTTAGTTTCTACCAGATTTTTTCTTTTCCTGAGCTGCATCAAGCAGTGATACTTTAATGAAAATTTTGAATTTATAGACCAAACAAAATATTTCTCTGTTAGTGCTTTAGAAGAAGACCAACCATCTGCTCATTTCAAATAATATCATTCTTCATTGTAATAAAATTAATGGGGTAAACTAATTTCAGCCTTTTAAAATAACAATCAGTCCCAGAGCATTCAGCTTGCATTGCTCACAGAGTATTTTAATACACCATGCTGTAAATAAAATATTGGTTTCCATATAAATTGATGTTGGTCTTTAAAAAGATGTCATTATCTCCCTCTTTTGACTGGATTATTCTTCTCAATAAATTTAATATTTTAAAATGTCATACACATTTTAGCAATGATGTCTTGAAAAGGTTTATTACTGCATAAGTTTTAATTTCAATGAGGACATTGCATTAGAGACAGAGAGAAAGGAAGGAAAAGGGGCTGGGTGAGGAAAGACGTGAAAGAATCTATTATCCAAAAAACATAATGAGGGAGGATTGAAACCACAGATTAGGCATATAAATTCCAAGGCAGAAAATGTCATTTCCAGTGATATATATTTTATAAGTATCTTTTTACCTAAGGTGAATTTTCAGCAAAAAATCCCCTGAAATCAAAATGTAAAACAAAATTAAATGAGAGACAAAGAAATAAACCAAACAGAAAAGAATTCTTCTCCTGAGCATCTGCTGAAACCATAGATTTCAGCTTTCATATTGAACATCAGACTAAAAATCAGGTTGGATTAACAGATATTAAAACTCAAATAATTTTAAACTGAGAAATTATACAGGAAATTCAAATAAMAAAAAACATCTCCCACAAACCTTATGCAACCCTGAATTCTTGGGAAAATACTGAATAATTTTATTGCATCTACAATTCCTCTTGATACAATAGAAAAAGTAATTGCAGACAACACAAAATACTTTGAGAATAATCAGTAATAGTATGCTTTGTCTTTGGAACTGTATCCTTAACATCAATTGACAGGCAGGTGAACAAAAAGTGAGAATGCAATTAGATTTCAATAGTCCCGAATCACTTTTTGCCATTTTAGGTTGTCCTATCTGTACATCACCAAGAAAGAAAAGGAAAGGAAGCACATGATATGCTGTGCTGACCAAGTGATTTGGATTTTTGGTTTAGYTCAGCTTTTTCAGGGAGGTTAGGGCTTTTCTTAGTTTTTTCCTCTTTTTCCTCCCTTTTTTTTTCCCCTCTTTCCAAGAGCCATTGTTGAAATTGCCTTTTTGGGTGGGTGGATGTCAATTTATTTGGGCAYGTGCAAAGAGACAGCACCAGCAGTACATGCACAGCTTAAGAATATAAAGCTGTTTTTTATTTATGAGCACACACAAAAGACAGCAAGTTTAAGGCTTGCTGGGCTATTCACTACCCCGATAAGAGAATCAAAGGATTTTTCCCAGCCAGGCAGACCCAAGCTCAGAGAAGATGGGTCAGTCTCTGGAGCTCCCTGGAGCAGACACCCTGTGTGACCAAGCTGTCACTCCTCCACCACCTCTGCTGGCACCAAGGACCTGTCTGGCTCACAGTTACATCTGCTGACCTCCAACGAGCCTCTCCATTTTCTCTAGTTTATTTTGTTAATACTTTTCCACATTGATTCTTCTCCTCTCAATTCTTTGAGGTATTAACAATCCTTGACTCTACAATTCTGACTCTCTCTGTAATTGTACCTTTTTTTCTTATTACTTTTCTTACAGGCTGTCTCACAGCTTTTTCTTATAACTTCACAATTTCCTCAGACATCTGAGCCCAGGTTACGAAGCTGGGCTGTGCTGGAGCAAGACCTTGGATCCCTGGCATGTGTACAGCTGAACGGGGTAGCTCAGAAAGAAGTTCCAGGGCAGATGCAGGCAGATGGGATTACAGAGAAATCAATACTACCGGAGTAAAATTGTCATTTTGACACAAGTTTCTAGATTCAGCCCAAGCCAGGAATAAAAATACCTCAAGTGTTGCACTGGGGGAAAAAACCCAACAAACAAACCTATCAAAAGCAAATCAACCAACCAAACACACACTACAAAACAAACAAAGAACCCGCTCAACAGTTAAAATATCTAAACACTGCCTAGCCCCATATGTACTGCATATGTACTTAATCTTTAAATTTGAGCATTTATTAAGTTATGCAATTTTCTTGCTAAAACAATGTGCCACAAAGGACTGATACTCTCCTCACCAGTAGTGGAAGACTTTTGCCCTTCAGCAATTTCAGTACAATATCAGAGCTTACAATGTTGTTTGTCACCTTACCCTGAGTGCTTATCACCAAAAAAGTCATCTCAGAAACATTTTCTAGCATGTACTAACCCCAGATGTTAGTGAAAGAGTCCAGTATAAGGATTTTAGAAGAGCATTTTTTGCCCTTCCTTATGACCTCATCYTTTGTTGAAAATTGGTTAAATCTTTAGAGCATCTGTTTGGATTTGTTAGAAATCATATTTCTCTTCTCTTGTGATTTAATCTTAACTTTAATCTTTAGCCCTTTTGCCCTGTAAACCCATTTACCATTGCATACCAAAGCTCTTGGGGTACCCCTGCATGCTGTGTGATAAATCCCATTCCTTAATATGCACACAGGATACTTTGGTTCCACTTAGGCAAAGCAAGTCGAATTCTATGGTCTAATATTTGGGGAGTTATTATTCAGTTGGTTAGAACATGGCGTTAATAATGCCACAGTTCTGGGTTGGATCTCTGTTTGGGCCATTCACTTAAGAGTTGGACTCAGTGATMCTTGTGGGTCTCTTCCAACTCAGAATATTCTGTGATTCTGTGAAGTACTTCACATAGTACCACCACATGTCTTTATTTTATGGAAGGAAAATCTGAATGATCTGAAAACTGAAACGCAGAAAATAAATCCAAAGCTAGAAAATAATACAAACCATCTGAATAAATAAATTATGTGTTCTTGAACTAGCTTATCCTACCWCTTCATCAGCTTCTTGGAATGTTTTCAGAAAGCAGGAATAACCCTTTTCATCATGCTTCTTAACTGCACGCACAGATTCTCTGATGCAAAGTTAAACCAGTCTACCCCCTTGAAGATACACAGCTTGAGATGTGTAATTACTTCAASAGCAGCCAATCTGAAATCCGAGTACATACGTACTTCTGGCAGACCTAAGAAATTACAAAGTCTAAAATATCAAGATACATCTCAGGAATTTTTCAGCATCAATAATCAGTTAAGAAAGGATGTAAATATATTGAGAGTCAAAAATTTGGCTTCCCAGAAAGAAACTATCATCTTCCCTATATTTTCAACTTGAAATTCAGAGCTTAAAAGCCTTTAGCAAGCAGAAATATTTTTCTTCTGTAAGACTAATTGACCATTAAAAAAGTTACATTGTCAAAAACAACAGAAACACTTCAGAGATTCAGAATAGCAAGAAAACCTTTTTGAAAGCTACCCAGTCTGTGCTCTTTAATACATAACTGATGAGATTGCTGTTATGTTCAACACATGCTCGTGAGTTTTCCTAAATCTCAGCAGCAATTTATTTATTTTAGCCTCTGTCATATTACTTGTTCAATAACAAGGTATTGCATTTTTTTATCATATTAGCAGCCCTTTCGGAAGAAACATTTAAAAAATATATGTAATTATTTTCCAAAATGCCTGTAATTTTGTTCTGATTCTCTTTGTGACCACTGCATGAGTGAATTAAAATTACATGTCACAGTTTTACTGGCAAACCTACAATTAGTATTTCAATTTTTAAAATAGGCTAGAGAGGTTTTTCATAACTCAAATTTATTATCCTTGCTACAGATGGAGGAAAATTTCAAGCCTTGCTGGCCATCATTCTGTTACAAAGACCCCCAAATCACACATTGAAGTAAGCTTCCAATTAATTTTGGGGTCATAGTTTCTCAGAGAGTAGGGGCTATCTTGATCGTGGGGTCTATGGTCATATGGTCTATGAACACAAAGGAAGAGGGACTATATGGTCTCATTTTTTGTTGTTCTTGAAATTCAGAAACACTGAAGTTTAACATAACATTGGTAAGTTATCACCTAAAACCTCTGAAAGAGCAAAACTCACCAGTCAACCTCACTGGCAGCACTTCAGTACCCTTGCTATTATCCCATATGTTTTGTGAAAGRAAAGTCAAGCTTTGCATCTTAGAATAAGATAGAAAATAAAGTGATTTAAAACTGGGCTTATTTAGGTAATTTCTTTTGTATGATGGTCAGCAGCACTGAAGTACTATTGGTAAGTAATCCTTGTTTAGCTGTTCTTTAATCAAAAAAAAAAGCTCTTTAATAGCAATATTTCAGTTGCTGAAAAGGATAATAAGGATTTCTGAATTACAAGCATATGAGAGCAACTGCAAGGCAAGTTTTCACAATTATGCATTTTTAGATGCAGCTGATAACTTTAAAATTTGACACCATAGTACCGCATTGATACCACACTTATACCACAAAGGAGCTTAAATTTCCCTAAGAAAGAAGTAGTAACTAGTAAAATGGTTTTTGACAAACTATTAAAGTTCTYAACCCAACATGCCACTAGCACATGATCCAATTGAACAGAATATAGTTCACCTGTGTTACTGTAAACAGACACCGGTATCTCCTTACATATTTGAATCTACGCTGGGTTAAAACATCAAGTTTGCATATTGTACCTCAATCACTTCTACAGGACATAAACCAGGTCGATTTGTAAAGAAAATTTGTCCCCACCTTTTAGTTTAATGTAGTAATTCACAAGCGTTGGCAAAGACAGGAAAAGCTATAATCACACAGTTTGGGGGTTGGTTGTTTTTTAAACATAACATTTTCAAAGTTCTGTTGGGATTTTCCCCCCATTAATCTTTAACTTTTCCCGAAGTTGCCATTTCCTATTTAGAGAAAGCAGCAGAAGACAGAATTTTTTTTTTTTTTTTTTTCTGTTATCAGGCCTATCTCAACACTGGTCATTCCACTTCTACAGATTCCTGAGGCTCACACAGCTGGAAACATCAATGAACATTGAGAACACAGAGACAGACCAATGAAGAGAATTCCAATTTGTGAATGCATCACTCATGCTCGTCTCCTACCTCGTCTCTGGGGAAGACTTAGGGAACTCTGAAACAGGATCAGCAACAGCCAATATGCAATCAGCCACTGCCTATGGCAGCCAAAAATCACCACTTCCTTCTCAAAGACATTTTTCTACTGAGTTTAAATTTTTGACATACTAGACTTTCACAGCAGTTACTTACCGGCGAGCAGGGTTTTAGAGATTTTTTTTTTGTGTTTTCTACTGATAACATAATCAAAAACAAAATAACTTTCCTTTCTAATTTTTCAGTCCCTCAGACTTAAACATTTTCTCCTTTGTTTCTGTGATGACATCAACATGTTTCATTTTTACACACTTCTAATTATTTATATGACAAAGCCCTTAATAGTGTTAATTTTCTCTCATTCTCTAAAAGCCAATGCTATTTACAATCTTCCACTTCTGAAACTTTTAGTACAGCATTTTAATGATATGTTCATAATTTTATGAGTGTCACAGCTGGCAGTAAATCACACAAATGACATGGAAGACTGAGGAATTCTTGCCTATTTTTCAGCTCAGTTTTAACCACCTCAGTAGAAGCTCCAGGAAATAGACTTAACTCTTACTTTAGTTCTTAAACCTGCATMTCGTATTTTATCTCACCAGAAACAAAATGCCAATAATTCAGGCAGAAATTCTCTTAATAGTGAACACATTCCCTATTTCTACTGATCGTTTGGAAAAAAAACCCAACCAAACTACTTTAAGTGCACGCTGTAAATTCAGAATATCAAGATGAGAGGAAGTTCAGCTACACCAATAGAGTCAATAGGCTTTGGAATTTAATCAATTATGTCCTCCATGAGTGGCAGAGTGAATAATTGCAGGTATCCTCCTATAGTCAAAAACATCATTTGCAGATTCATTTTAGCCTTCACTGGAATAGCACAGCAAGTAAATCTCCATCAAATCACTCAGCAATCCCTTTCAACTTTTTTAGCCCTTGCAGCCCCAGGTGAAAGAAATAATTTAACAACAAAGCACTCTATCTGACTGGGAAATCATTGCCTCATTGATTTTTTTATCACTTCATAATATCACACCAATATTTCTTAAAGAAAATTTACTAAGYCTTTGAATGGCAGAGTGCCCTGAGCTCAGCCAGGTGTGCAATTCTATTGACATCTTGTGTGTTTGAGGTTCAGATTAGAAAGACTTATTTTTCTAAATAAGAAAACCTCTCACAGAAAATAATTATGATCTCATTTTGTGAGTCTCACATCTTACATGTGTCATTTTAGTTTGTGATTCATGTGTCCTTGATACTTTAATCACTGCCCAGCCCTGTTTCACTGGCAACAGGTTTCCTAGGCTTTTCAAGCCTCAGGTAGCAGCTTAAACAGGTATAGAAAAAAAAAGTCAGCTTTATTTTGAAATGTGAATCACCACATCCTCTTACAGCTTTACCTATCCCCTCTTCAGTCGGTACAACTCAGGACTCATCCATGTAGTATCCTGCCTCTATGGGACTTGGTTTTGAAAAGGCACAGAACATTTCTCAAAGTAGAGCCTACCAGACCTCCTAATGGAAGTCTTGACTAGGAAGCTACTGAGCAGAGAAAAAGTCAAGCTAAATAGGATCAAAATCTATCATAATCAACTTCAAGAGGGCCAGTTCTCTCGCTTTCCAGTTATCAGAAATGAAATCACACCTTATATCCCATGTTTTAAATTATTAGAAGGCATTCAGCCACAGCTGCCTAACAGGCTACTTCCAAGCACAACAGGAACTTCTTACTGCCCTATAGTGTCAAAGAAACTTTGAAAAATCTGCTTTCCAAGAAGCTTGAGTGGCTCTCATTCATCTCAGCTTCTTTAACAGATTCGTTAAGAGCTCATTACTTTTAATACTTTGTTCTTAGTTAAGAGAGTCTGTGCTATTGAAACAAGTTACTGTGGGAAGTTTGGATCTATAGCTAAACTACCTCCCTTCTGGAAAATACTGTATTCTGAGTAATTAATTGCMTCAATTTCTGCTATTAGGAATTTATTTCTTTGAGTGTAAACCCCTGATGAAGAAAAGTCCAAAAGAAAGTACCATATGAACACAGTAACRTGAAAACATATTACAGAAGGTCCCAAAATTGCCCTTACTTAGTTATTGAGAAACACTAATAAAAATCCACAGTGAATTTCAAATTTTTTTTCAGTTACTTATAAATTTAGACAAACGTATGTATGTGTCTGTCTGTCTACCCAAAGTTGTTATATTACAGTATTTGTCTAGTACCCACATGCCAGCTAACAAGGTTGAAGAGTCTGTATGCAGATAAATTAATTTAAAATACACAAATACATAGAATAGTTACAAAGATGTACCTTTGGAAGAAGCAGAGGGAAGTATTTAATTATTTATAAACAATAAAAGTTTCATCAAAAACTTGACTGTATCAATTTAAGGAACACATTCTCCCAACAATGATTCATTTTCAGATTGCTCCCGGTAAGCCAAATAAATTACATTTTGGACAATTACCAGAACGATTTCTACAAAAGATTACTGTCCCTYTAGAATAACTCATTCATAATTGTCRTTATCATCCCACTAATACAAAATTGCCAGTCTCTTGACCATTCTCCTCTTAAGTCCCYAAGGTTTCCCTGAAAATTCAACATTATAATCCATTTACTTGAAATGGACTTTTCTGTTTAAGGTCTGTCCAAGAGCTTCTGAAAATAAGATCAGAAAAATAAATGCTATCTAGGCACTCTARTAAAATCATACTTCCATGTTTTCTCGTGACAGCCTACCGAAGCATTGTATTTAAATTTAACCTACTGAGTATCCAGTAAGGTTTACCAAAGTAAACAAGTACTATCTTCATGTGTTAATTACAAACTACCCTTCCTTTCCTGTAGAATTAATGAGAGAGAAAGAAGAGGGCCGCTGAGCCTCTCACCTTACCCTGATAGAAAGCAATTTTCTTCATGTATCTGGATCTGATAAACATCTAATAATGAAAACACTCATTTGTTCTGAGCTGGTTTTGCTTTTTGGTTTGTTGTTTGTTTTTTTTTTTTWTTAACTGGGAAGGAGTACATACAACCAGTCCAATTAGAATAAAAAAAATCCCTGCATTAAAATCTCAGTACAAATGTAACATTAATAATAAGCACATACAACAGGCAGAGTAGCAGTTCCCATGGCAACCATACATCTCACTGCACATCTAATAAAGTAGGGCCTTTCTTCACATGAGTGCCAAAAACACAGATAACTTGCCAATCACTGGTATAGCATGTATATACGGTGTATACACATCCTCTAAGTTCCATTAGTATGGAACTTACTAACCACAGTTAAAGCCGTAGTTGGTCTCTCCCCCATGACCAGTGAAAAAAGCCACTATGGAAAATTGTTTATCACATTGTACACCATTTCTCAAATATTTTGACACGGCTGTCATGACTGCGTGACCTTCAAACCTCAGACACTCTTYAAACATCCCCCGATGCTTGTTAAAAGGGTCAGAGTCAAGATTTCAGAGTGGCTGCTAATACTGCATGCCCTGTTCTCTTTGCAAATGCAACTTCATGGTTCACTTATGTAATTTTTGCTTCCTAAGAATCTCCCTGCTTTCTCTTGTCAACTTTTTTCCCCTTGACAACACAGTATTTCAATTAGTATTTAATTGAAAAACTGAAGTCTCTCAAGCCTATTCACTCTGAGAGCCCAGACCTCACTCTTGGGGTAAGAACTCTTCAGGTTTGCCACTCTTCCYTCATTTCACTGCTAATTTTTTTTTGCTTTCTCTATAGCTGTCTCTCCTCCCCAAAGCCCT